>OX393559.1:12213552-12641052 GCA_947650365.1 Chamaelirium japonicum | reverse complement strand
TCAACAAAGTTTGAAACATCTAGGTCCATCAAACTATTAGAAGCTTTATCAGCCGTCAATTTCAACCGTTAATTTGATGAGCTTATTTAAAATGGTTAGAGGTTTCAAAACTTGCTGATTTTTTGTGAGGATGATCATCTCAACATAGATATCATCTCCACAAAAAATTAGTAAGTTTGGAAACCTATCTCTCTCTCTCTCTCTCTCTCTCTCTATATATATATATATATATATATATATATATATATATATATATATATATATATATATATATATATATATATATATATATATATATATATATATATATATATATATATATATATATATATATATATATATATATATATATATATATATATATATGAAAAAAGCTAGTATGTGATCCACTAAAAACACATTCTAAAAACGCACATTTTTAATGTTAACATAGTGTAATACACATATGTTACCATATTCATTATAAATGATATACCTCATTCCATTCAAATATTTTAATTTGTTATTTTATAGATTTCTATACAGGTTTTAACCAATTTTTTATGTATAAATGTCTATATATATATATATATTTATATGTTATCATATGCATTACATATATTATCATATCATATTCAAATATTTTAATTTTTTTTTACATATTTCTATACATATTTTAACAAAACTAAAATCTAGAAAATTTAACTGTAACATTTGAATAGAATAAGTATAACATATATGTAACAAATATGCTAACATATGTATTACACCATGCATGCTAACAAATGGTGAGTTTTTAGTGGATTACACCCTAGTTTCCCTCTCTCTATAAAAATATTTTTCCCTCTCATACAAATTGGACGAATTTTAAAATCGTTCGCTACTACGGATCACATAAGAACTTAGTAGTTAAGCATGCTTGGACGAGGGCATTACTAGGATGGTTGATCTCATAGGAAGTTCTTGTGCGGAACAGGCCAAGCGGACAATATCTTATGTGTTTGGGGTAGATGTTACAAACTGATATCAAAGCCGGATCTTGTCGTGATGGGAGGTCTAATCCCACACGATGACGTGTAGCCCTTAGGGGTGGTGGATTGTGATGAACATGATCCAATAGCCAATACTCAAGAGCCAAGACTTCTGCGGTGGGAAAAGCCAAAATGAATAAGGTGATGTGAGGTGCCCAAGGCCACATTACCTGGAGAGGGCAATACTAGGATGCGTGATCTCTTGAGAAGTTCTCGTGTGGGACAAAGGATACCATATGAACCCCGTCGCTAAGCATGCTCGAGCGAGGGCAATACTATGATGAGTGATCTCTTGAGACGTTCTCGTACGGGACAATATCTTGTATGTTTAGGACAGATGTTATATAACCCCTATTCCTACATATGATTTCTCAAAAAAAAAAAAATCATATGAACTTATGTCTTATGTTATGAGTTATGAATCCGACTATCAGTACTTGTTTATTACTTCATAAGATTAAGGGTTCCACTTTGGTACCCCATGCCCAGTTTAACACCATACCGAATGCATCCCGTCCCTCTATTTCGTTTTCCCTCAATCCTAAGGTGTAAGAATTATACTAGGGGCCATTGGATGAACCCTAGGTGGATGGTTGATATACACCACCAGGTCATCCGACGGCCCCTATCAATTCCGGTATGGTACCGAATCGGTATCATAGAATTCTCTTATGAATAAATTATTTGTCATGACTTACTAATATTTGTAGGGGTTGAAATCCAGTATGTATACCAACTAGTTAGCTACATATATTTAAGATCCCAATAAAGAATATGGTACCATAGAATTCTCCGACGAATAAATGTGTTTATTATACCTTACTAGTATTTGTAGGGGTTGAAATCCATGATGTATACAAACTAGTCAGCTACATCTATTTAATTAGGGGTGTCAACGGTCGTGTCATGTCGGGTTCGTGTCGTGTCTAGTTTCGGGTCGTGTCCAAAACCCCCAGACCCGAACCCGATCCGTTTAACTAATCGTGCCTAGATTCTAAACTTGTACCCGACCCGCTAATAAACAGGTAGACCTGATAAGACCCGTTTACCACACGGGTCTATTCAGTTGACCCGATCCAACTCGACCCGACCTGACTCGATAGACCAGCTGATACTATATATATTACAGTATCGAATTGCGAGTAAACCCGACCTGATCGACCCGACCCGACCCGTTGAAGTTTAGACGGGTCTTCCCGGGTCTACCGTGTCCAGACCCTAAACTTGGACCCGACCCATTTATTAAATGGGTCTATCGTGTTGACCCGTTTACGATCCGAACCCGTTTAATCCTGACCTTGACTCGCTAACTTCGTGTCGGGTCGGCGCAAAAATTATCATCCCTATTTTTAATATCCCAAACTTTTATTTGCATATTGCTACCTTACAAACCATGCAAGTATGTCATCATCATTTTTATAGATTTTCTAATATCTATATAACATGGCACGTCGGTTTGTGCTGACTAGACAAAACGAAAGCTGACTAGGACAAGCTGATTGGACAAAAATAAACCGAATAGATCTAATCATTCGTTCAAAAATCAACGCACGATCTCTATTTCCCCGTCCATTCGTTCAAAACTCAACGCACGATTTATATTTCTTCGTCAACCAATTCCCTCCCTAACCATTTAAACTGCACTAAACCTGACCGTTCATCCCGTGATCGTTGTTCGCATCAACGGCTATAAACTTGCCTGTTGAAATTTCAGTCGTCCCAAACCATCGGGTCGATCTCGTGGAATCCGTTTGAATAGAGACAGTTGTCATTGATCAATTATAAGGGGGAGGGGGAGTTGGTCGCGCCGAAGGCGCCCGCTTCGTGCCAATCACCACGGACGAGGAAATTGGTGTCCCTATAAATGCCGTTGTTGTCGTCGGAAGTGTTTTGTTGCCGAAGGCGTTCGTGTGTGTTGCAACCGAAGCCGGCCCGCTGTAGTGCCGATAGATATGTTGCCATCGAAGACAGTCCGCTGCAGTGCTGACAGGCACAGGCATGCACTATAAATAATATTTTAGGGGCGGTTGAACTCGAGAAACGACATTGGGTATTCCACCTCGTTATGTGAGGGGTTATCCAGCCACCCTATCTGCGCACGTGCTTTATGTTTTTGCCCAACTAAAAGAAAATGAAAACGAAGTCGGCTCCACAAACTTTCGAGTCTGAAAATTGGTTGGAATCAATAGCGGAACTAGGAATTCACTTTAGTAGGGGTATAAATCTTAAGAGAAAGAATGGAATATAGAGAGAATAAGGTTTTGACATCACCGTCTGGCCTGGGGTAAGGAACAGACTGTCGTATCCGATCGCGAGTTTCAGACAGAAAAGACACAAACATAGATCTGAGTATCCAAGAATGGCCGTTCGGTGTAGTTTGTGTGCGGGACTGCGATCTGCGAGCACTGCAAGCCTAAGAGGTGCAGAGGTTGGACGAATTGAACGAGATGAATCAATTTTTTTTTTTGGTTAAACTACACTTTGTCCCTTGAAGTTTAGCTCAAAAACACTTATCCCACCCCATGTTGTTTGTTTCAAATCGCTCCTTAAACTTTGAAATGTTAGCACAATACTTCTTTTGTCAACTACTTAATTATCTCATTTGGTGATTTTTATCTGATCAAAATATAAATAAAGGGGGCAAAATGTAGTTCTTTAACTATAGAGGGATTAAGTGTTTTTGGCAAAAATTCAGGGGGGTAAGTGTAGGTTCTCTTTTTGAAATTTAAGTGGGGGCACTTATCTCCACCGGGCCTTAGTTGGCTCCGCCAGTGGTTGGAATGCAAACCCTAGCATCGAAAAATGGCTGAAATAGAAACCCCAACACTAAAAAAAGGCCAAAAAGCAAACCCTAGTACTGAAAAATGATCGGAATGCAAACCCTAGCATCGAAAAACAATCGGAATACAACCCCTAGCGCAGAAAAATGATCGGCGTGCAAACCCTAGTGTAGAAAATGAGAAAAATGGATCAAACCGTAACCGGAGAAGAAGATATCTCACGTAGAAATCACCTTCTTTGCCTTTATCATTTCCATAGTTAAAGTTGGAAGAAAATAAAATCTGCCCAACCGACTAAAATTATCAATTGAATTTATTTTTATACTAATGAAACCATATCCTCCCTCTTTCTTCCAAAGACGCGACCTTCGCAAACTCAACAGTAGTGTGGATTATCCTAAATGGCGGCTGGCGAGACCAACTCTCCGGGGGACTGATTTGCAAAAAAAAAAAAAAAAAAAGATCCGGGGGATTGAAAAGTGCCAATCAGCACGGAAGGCGCCGCTGCGGCGTACCAGTCAAGGATGTGGTACGAGTGACGTCAGCATTGCTGAGCATCCGTCTCTTCTGACGTCTCTCGCTGCCCCCTCCCCTTTCTCGCTCCGTACTACATAAGGTTGCTCTACCTCCTGGCTTGCTCTTTTTCTTCGTCATCCCTGAAACCTCTAGAGCTAGAGAGAGAGAGAGAGAGAGAGAGAGAGAGAGAGAGAGAGATGAGAGCAGTGACAGGGGTGAAGCTTTTCCCGACCCCTGGTCGTCCCCTTCGTCTTCTCCTGGGCCTTCTGGTGCTGTTTGGTTCGTGCTGCTTCAGATGCGAAGCCCAGCGGCTGGCCCAACAAGAAGGTACTCTCTCTCTCTCTCTCTCTCTCTCTCTCTCTCAATTGAGATCTGAGATCTGAGATCTGAGATCGAGCAGCGTTCTGGATCCTTCCCTCCCTCTCGTTTCTTGAAGTTGCCATTCATTTCTGTTGAATCCCTCCTCGACGTCATATTTACGAATTAAGCCCAATTTCAGCTGGTGTTCTCCGATCTTCTTGACTCTCCCCCCTTCTATTCTTGAGTTTATCTCTTCTGGAGTTTAGCTCAAACCTACGGTTAAAAAACTATATTTTGCCCCCTTCTATTCAGTTTTGATCGATAAAAATTACCAAACGAGGAAATTAAGTAATGGGAAATTTTATTCATACCCCAAAAATCTGTAATTAGCCCCCGTATCCCTAGCGTTTCTCAATAACTTACTCAACAATCCTTTAATACCAACAATGCCCTTTTTTTTTTATACCCCAAACCCCAAAGCCCCTGCTCAGTGTCTTTTGTACCCCAACCCAACCCAACCCGATGTTCGTTTAAACTTAGCCCACGCCCAACCCGTCGGGTTGTGCAAGATGGGTTCGGGTTAACCCGCCCAAAGTCGGGTTGGGTTCGGGTTGGCCCGCCCAAGTTGCAGCTAGGGGTGGCAATGAGTCTTGTCGTGTCAGGTTCGTGTCGTGTCTAGTTTCGTGTCGTGTCCAAAACCCCTAGACCCGGACCCGACCCGTTTAACTAATCGTGTCTAGATCCTAAACCCGTACCTGACTCGCTAATAAACAGGTAGACACGATAAGACCCGATAAGACCCGTTTAGCACCCGGATCTATTCAGTTGACCCGATCCGACCCAATCCGACTTGACCCCCCGACCTGACACAAAAGACCCACTGGTTTTATATATTATAGTATCGGATTGCTGGTAGACCCGACCCGACATGACCTATTGAATACTAAACAGGTCTTCCTGGGTCTACCGTGTCCAAACCCTAAACCCGGACCCGACCCGTTTAATAAACGGGTCTATCGTGTCGACCCGTTTACGACCCGAACCCGTTTAGCCTTGACCCAGACCCGCTAACTTCGTGTCGGGTCCTGTCGGGTCGAGGAGAAATGATTCGGGTTGGGCTCGGATTAGCCCGCCCAAATTCGGGTTGGGTTCAGGTTGGCCCGCCCAAGTTGCAGCTCTACTTGTGCCTTCAAGTATCAGCCAACTGCATGGGGTTTATTTAAGAGTGGGGTGTATTCAAGAGTGCATATAATTGGGGTATATTTAAGGGGGTATGTGTTTGATTGGGTATAATCAAGTTGGGGCGGACCATTTAACTGGGGTGTATTGAAGGTGGGGTGTAAGGGGAAAGGGTATTTTTGGGATAGGAATGGGGTATGAAAAAAAAAACTGGGGTGTATTCAAGTTTCTTGGAAATGGGGGCTAATTACAGATTTATGGGGTATGAATAGTATTTCCCTTAAGTAATTTACGAAAGGGGTATTGTGCTAACATTTCAAACTTTAGGGAGCCATTTGTAACAAAACAGACTACAGGGGGGTTAAGTGTTTTGAGCTAAACTTCAGGGGGCAAAGTGTAATTTACCTAAAAAAAGGTTGAGCTGACGGAAAATAAATAAAGTTTTCGGGGGGTGAGCTGACGGAACAGTTAGTTTTGGGGGTAAAAAAAAAAGAAGTAGACGATCAGGGGGCAAGGTGTAATTTACTCTGGTTTTATCCTTGCACTCGGGTTTTATTACACTAAATAAAGGAAGGATAGGATTACGTGGTTTTCGTTTTTTCCAAATCCGTATGAGTTAGCGGATGATGGATCGATCGAGTCCATAATTAGGGTGAGTTTGAGGTCTGAGTATTTGGTAGCCATCCGGTCAATGTCATCCGGCTGGATGGGTGGGCCCCAGGTTGACAAGCAACAGCTTCCTTATGTTTAACACGGCTCCTCACAAGTCATAACCTACTAGTTATTGGACTAAAACTGAAATTTACCGACGGGCTCTTGCCCGTGCTACTTCGTCTCTCCCTTGGTGGAGAGGTTCCAAGTTCGACTCTGGTATGTGGACACCGTCCGGTGGACCTCCCCTTATAACTCCGGGTTTTGAGGTGTGAGGGTATCCAACATGCTATCAGAGTTGGGTCCTCTCCGGATTGTGCCTCCATTTGCGTGCTTTGTTTGAGGTGGGGTGTTGAGAAAGTCCACCGGTTAGTCCTACATCAGAAAGGGGGGCACCTAACTGCCGCTTCATATATGGGTTGCCGATCGGGGTGGGTTGCTATGATCCCGTGCCACGTCAGGATGTTGCTAATTTCCAACCTTACAAGGTTTTTGATCCTTTGTTACCACTTACCAGGCTCATTGTAGCCCTTTTAGCCTCACTCCTATGGGTCTTGCGACGCAAGGGCCACAAGTGCGGTCATCAGCAATGGGGAATAGCCTAACATTAGTCAGGCTACAGTACTTTTCTACCTGATTTAACTAACACTGTTGTTTTTGTTGTTTGGATGATATAGTTACCGTACTCCGTCAGATCGCATCAAAGCTAAGAATGAACTGGGATTTCACAGTGGATCCCTGTAGCGGGACCGCTGGTTGGGCGGCTCCTCAAAGCTTGAGCACCTCCTCCATCTTCAGCAGCCTCACATGCGACTGCACCGCCACCGCCACCAACACCAACGTTTGTCACGTAACAAGCATGTACGTGTCCCGTTCCTGTGTCCATGTTATATCTGTATGCTTGTTGCTTCCCATTTAATTTTCGGCTTAAGTTTGCATAATCTGTCTATTTTTTTTTGTTATTGTTGAACGGATAGTCCCACATCGATTAGGGATGCCCCCTCCCCCTCACAACTGGTTTTGAGGAGGCACGGGATTAGTGACTTGGTATTAGAGTAGGCCCCACTCCGTCTCCCCTAGTGTGGCCCCATCGCATTCTCTTTCTTTCCACTGACTCCTCGTAGGGTGTGGGCAGATGTTGAGCGGATAGTCCCACATTGATTAGGGGTGGGAGATCCTTGTCTTCATATACCCGTTGTCCCCTCCTCCTCACAACCGGTTTTGAGGAGGCGCGGGATTAGTGACTCTTATAAAATACAGACCTCCATCCATTAGCTTTTATGTTTCTGTTCAAATTAGTTTTATTAGCGTCACAAAAAAACTCCTTCCAATCACAGCAAACCTTCGTTTATTTTTAGCAGCTAACAGCAGAAGCAGATACATCCACTATCAGGTTTAATTGCAATGGCAATAAATAGGAAAATACCCTGAATGCTTTTATCGATTTCTTTAAACGGAATGACATGTCACGATCACAGCCATCCGTTGTACCCAACCCCCACCGGTGAATCACACTTGCTCCAACCGTAGGCAACGAGACCTATGATTGGATGACACATCATTCTATTTAATGAAATCGATAAAAACATCAGTATGAATAGCATTGCTGCAATAAATAACATGACACAAGTTGTCATGACAAGAGGAATGCTATGCCCACACAGACGTGTGGGTAAACATTACCCACACGCTTATGGAGCCATGGATCGCACTAGGCTAACTGATGATGACATTAGGTTGGGGCAGTCTCCTGGCATAAGTGCTGTGAACGGCTCCAGATGCACCATGTGGCAGATGTTGGCCGCACAGGCTTGTGGGCACCAAATCACCTACATTATGCATGTTCAGCAATAATAGTAGATCAGAGGTTCAAAAAAATTAGTAACTAATATTCTAGTTTTTTTTTTTTTTGGTAAAAACTTATATTCTAGTTGACTACATTTCTATATTAAATTATAATGTCTCCAACTGATATTTCAGGTTCTGTGCTTTGGTTCAAGGGTTCGAATAAGTGCTACGACATATTTTCTCCCGCACAGTAGTGACCACTTGGTTCCTTCTCAAAAAAAAAAATGTTGTTTAACCATAATTTTTTCTATACATTTTTTACCATCCGGCTCACGACAGTCCCTTTTCCTGTCGATAGACGTTGAGTGCTATTACCACAACCCTAGGAGAGAGGAGACGACTTTGGGTTTGGGATGATTCTTATTAGGGCAATAGCCACAAATATATATGGGCCTCATACATGTGTAGGGAATAAGTCCTGTATACCAAACTCATATGTATAACCTACAATATACATTAACACCCCCTCCAAACTCACGGTAGATCAAACACTGAGAGTTTGCTAATAAGAAACCGAAAACGAGAAGAGTGATGTGACTTTGTGAAAAAATCAGCAATCTGCTCTGTGGAGGACACATAGGGCAGAGAGATGGTCCCATTCTTGTACTGCTCTATGGAGAAGTAACAGTCAAGCTCAATGTGTTTTGTTCGCTCATGAAACACCGGATTGCTGACAATCTGAATAGCACTCTTGTTGTCACAATGAAGAGCTGTAGGTCTAAAAGTATTGATGCCAAGATCTCTAATAAGACGCCGGAGATGAACAATCTCCTTAGTAGTAGTGGCCATGGCACGAAACTCGGTCTCAGTGCTGAAGAGGGAGACAACCTTCTGCTTCTTACTTTTCCAAGAGATAAGAGTCACCAAGAAACAAGCTATATTCAGTAGTCGAACGACGAGTAGTTGGGTCACCGACCCAGTCAGCATTAGAATATGCACGAAGAACCATATAAGAGGTCGAGGAGAAAAAGAGCGACCTAGTTATAGTGCCTCGAAGGTACTGAAGAGCCTGTGGGAAAGCAGCATAGTGAGCCGAGTGAGGTGCATCGACGAATTGGCTAAGAATACTGATTGCATGAGCAATATCGGGTCTGGTGATGCAAAGGTAGACTAATTGACCAACTATCTCCCAATACCTGGTAGGATTTGAGAGGGTCTTACCATTAGCAGGCCGTAGCTTCACATGAAGCTCAAGATAAGTGTCAATCGTACGACAATCAGAAAGTGCAGCCCAACTAAGGATGTCAGCCGTGTACTTCTGCTGAGAAAGTATAATCCCCCGAGTACCCCTAACAACCTCCAGACCAAGAAAGTAACATAGGGGACCAAGATCCTTTATTTGAAACTGACTCTGAAGATGTTGCTGAATAGAAACTATGGCACCAGAGTCGTCACCTGTAAGGATCATGTTATTGACATAGAGGAGGATGATGGGCCGACTCTGGGAGGAAGTTCGTACGAACATAGAGTGATCCTGAAAGCTCTCTACAAAGTCGATTTCAATAGTTGCACAATGAAAACGCTCAAACCAGGCACAAGGAGCCTGTTCGAGTCCATAGATAGTCCGATGGAGATGACAGACGTGCTGAGAGGCATACTGAGATCAGGAGTAGGCTGCTTATAAACAACTTAGGAGCTAGGAAGCACCGATACGGATACGGGGATACGGATACGGCGATACGTGGAATTTTGAAAAACTAGGATACACAGTACGGTAGGGATACGTTTATAATTATATTATATATATATATAATTAATTAAATATAAATTATATAATATTTTTTGAGCTAGATTATGAACACATTGAATAATGAATAGATTGAAAATTAAATGTTACCATGTTCATCAATCATCATTATTCATTCATTACATGATTCATATCCAATACAACAAAAAATACAAAGCTAGTGTCATATTCATCCATTACAAAAAAGTAACACTAACAAGTAATAACATTACGCAAGTGTCACATTCATTGTCCATTAGGACCATTACAAAACACTAGCAAAAAATACTAACATTCATCATCCATTACAAAATACAAAGTTAGTGTCACATGCATCATCCAAAAAACAAAACATATAGATGGTATCATTAAGCAAATGGTCACATTCCTGCAACGCGTACAACATCATCATCATCTTTGTCATTCTCGGTAAAAAGCACCGCCTCTATCTCTGGTTCATCAAGCGAAAGGTTTGCAATCTCAAGCTCGCCGGCTTCATCCAATGGATCAAACATGTCTCCTCCTATGTCCCAATGCTTGCTCTCTCCATCCTTATATGCTTCACTCTTTCTTGAAAGAAGTCGAAGATTAGTATGCACAAATACTAAATCTTCGGCTCGTTGCGGTTGTATCTTATTCCTCCTCATTGAATGAATGAAGGAATACGTACTCCAATTCCTTTCGCAACAAGACGAGGAACAAGGTTGACCAAGTAGCTTTAGAGCTATGTTTTGAAGCATAGGCGTAGAAGCTCCATAGACTATCCACCAAGGCCTTGCCTCCATGCATCCTCTATCGTGTAATGAATCATACTCGGCAAACACGTCCATGGCACCGGAGAATCTAGCATACTCAAGGTTCACACTCCTTCGCTTCTCATTATTTGGGAAGTATCTTCTTAAGCACTTGTTCCTCTCTTCGGAAATCTCCAAATCCTTGTGTGGAGGAACACGATTGGGAGCCTCCATAAGCCACTCCTTGCTATAGTACCTAGAAAGTAGAAGGCAACAAGTAGGGTTTTTATCACATTTTAAATGTAGAATTATATAATTAAGAAGCTCCAACAAGAAAGTTACCTTGGATTCAATGAATGGGCCAAGCAATGAAGTGGTGAGTTACTTTTATTCCACCGATCAACTAATAGGTTATGCACCACAATGTAGAAACTTGATTCTTCACTTTCTTGCTTCCCTTCGTGCTGGTATATCGCCTTCTTCACCTTTTCAATCATAGTATCCCACATGTCGTAAATCAAATGTAGAGAGGGCTTATCCGTATCGGCAAATCGAAGCATCTCATAAATTGGATCGGTGAAAGAAAGTATATAGTCGATCTTGTCCCACCACAAATCATTCAATACGGTGTCCTTCACAAATTGCGCTTTTCCCACGTCATCCTCCCTATAAGTTGCCCACTTCTCGCTAATGACCATTTGTTGTAAACCACGTTTAATGAGTTTGAATCGTTTTAACATTATAATAACCGAAGCAAACCTTGTTTCGGCAACCGAAAGTAACTTCAAACTAACAAATTCATTAAAAAATGCCAACCTCATCGAGTGGTTGCAGATAAAGTTTTTTATCACCATTGCATCCCCGGCAACCTCTGTAATCCAATGGCATTCCTCATAGACTACATCATTTCTTTCGGAATGCTTTGATGCACATATATTCTTAAGTGCGAGATTGAGTGTGTGCACCACGCATGGAGTCCAAAATATGTGAGGATATGTCTCTTCAATAATCATTCCCGCAGGCTTGCATACGGGAGCATTGTCAGTCACAACTTGCACCACATTTTGAGGGCCGACTTCTTGAATGGTCTCTTTCATCAAATTGGCAATGAAGAACTTGTCCTTGAACTCACCCTCGCAATTCACAGCTTTTAAGAATATAGGCCCGCTCTCTGTCACCGCCATAAAGTTGATGAGTGGCCTCCTTTGAGCATCTGTCCATCCATCAGTGACAATGCTAACCCCCTTCTCCTTCCACGTACCTTTTATAGGCTCCAATAATCGTTCAATATGGGCCCTCTCTCTCTGTGTAGGAGCGTAGTCCTCAAAGCATTGTAGCCAGGAGGAACAAAACCGGCAATAGCAGTGTTGGCGGCAAATGTGTAGGAGCTCACGTAATAAGGGTTCCTTGCAAAGTGGAAAGGTAACCCTTCGGTGTAGAACATCCTCGCAATCTCACTTCTTAATTGCTCTCGAACTTCAACATTGAATGCCTTCTCTATGGCGGTATTTCCAGAAGTCTTCCTCTTTTTCGGGTCAAAACCCTCCTTTCTAAACAAGCCAAGCGTACCCACTCCCAAATTAGCAAGGGGAGTCCCATGGGCATGGCTAGATGAAGATGGAAGAGGAACTTGTGAGGATTTTAACCGCGCTTCAGCTTCTTCTGTCATTCTTTCTAGTTCTGCAAGAATTGGTGGTGTTACTTTTGCACAAACTCTAATTCCCTTATTCAGAATCTTTAGAAGATGCACCTTCACCCGAAAATACGATCCGTTAAAGAATTGGTTGCAAAAGCTGCATTGGAACTTAGTGTTCCCACCCCTTTCACCAGATTTTTCCACATTGTTAACATACTTCCAAAGGGGGCAATGATCATCTTGCTCCTCACTAGAGGGAGTTGCGCCGGTAGAACTCATACTTCCAGAGGCAGAAGTCATGCGTCTATATTTACCTATATTCTGTACAATTTATAAACAAATCATGCATTACCAATAAGAGGACAAATATGATTTAAAAGTCCAATTCAAACAGAACCCACATTCTAATCAGTATCAAAGCAATCAAACAGAACCCACATTCCATTCAATACCAAAGCAATCAAACAGAACCCACAGATCCGGATCAGCTAGATAAAATCGATTTTGGCCTAATTATGTCCCGATTTGTTAGGGATTCAGCGACACTAGCCTTCAGATATGGGTTTTGGCCGGATCGTTAGGGTTTCAGCCGAAACCAGCAAGGTTTCGACGGCTGAAACCCTAATAATCCGAGCAAAACTCAGGCGAGGAGGCTTTGGATTAAAGAAAAAACCCCTTCGAGCATGCCTTCAATCATGGGATTTGAAAAAAAGAAATGAAAAATCAATCGTTTCTTCAGTCCGTCCAGCAGAAGGTCAACAAGGTATGGGTTTCGGCCGGATTGTTAGGGTTTCGGTCGAAACCGGCAAGGTTTCGGTGGCCGAAACCCTAACAGTCCGAGCGGAACTCAGTAGAGGCTTTGGATTTAAAAAAAAACCGTTCAATATGCCTTCAATCAGTCTGTCCAGCAGAAGAGAAGAAGAAAAGAAAAGGGGAAAAAGAGAAGAAGAAAAGGGGGAGAACTGGAGAAGAGAAGAAAAAAAAACCTGAGACTGAGATCCCCCTCTCTCACCGCCGGCGGTGTGGTCGCCGTCGTCTTCGTCGCACGGTCGCCGGCGGCCTCGCGGACGATCCCCGTCGTCGCCCTGCTCTCACCTCGCGGATGATCCCCCTCTCTCACGCCTCGGCGGCCACGCGGACGATCCCGGCGTCGCCCCGCTCTCACCTCGCGGACGGCAGCTCACGATCTCTGAGGTTTATAACCTCAGAGATCAGATGAGTTAAATAAAAAGGGTTATTTTGACTTTGCCCCCCAAACTTTGCCTTGAATTAGACTTTACCCCCCACATTATTAATTAGACTTTACCCCCCAAAACTAACTGTTCCGTTAGCTCACCTCGCAAAACTTTATTTCTTTTCCGTCAGCTCACCCTTTCTCTTAGACGGTGAGTTGACAGAACAGTTAGTTTTGGGGGTTAAAGTCTATTTCAAGGCAAAATTTGGGGGGCAAAGTCAAAATAACCCAAAAAAAAAAAAAAAAAACATCACAGCCGTCAGTTGCACCCAATCGACCGGTGCATCGCACGCACAGCCTTTTACATCGGCTGTGATCACAGTCAACCGGTGCATCGCACGCACCATACGGCCGGCTGTGATCACAGTCGGATAGCCTCCAGCGGTTTTAATGGACCCGAGTCCATTGATCACAGCCGTCCATTGCATCCAGCTGTTGCAATGGACGGCTGATAGGCTAAAACTTTATTGGCGCAATGGACGGCTGTGATCAAATCACGTGAATTAGACCCGATACGTATCCCGGCGTATCGGTCCCGTATCCCGGCGTATCGGGCCCGTATCCCCGGCGTATCGGAGATTTTTTTTTAATTTTTTTAATTCCCGATACTTCCCAGCCGTATCGGATACGTATCCCGCCGTATCGGGCCGTATCGGAGTATCGGGAAGTATCCGATACGGGTACGGCGCCTATTTTGAAGTATCGGTGTATCCCAGCTTAGGAGAGATCACCGTGAAGAAACACATTCTTTACATCAATTTGAAATAAGGGCCAATATCTAACAGCAGCAACAACGAGGAGGGTCCGAATGGTGGTTATCTGAGCCATCAGAGCAAAACTCTCATCATAATATATCCCATACTCCTAAGTGAAACCTTTGGCAACGAGACAGGCCTTGTACTGATCAATAGAGCCATCAGGACAACTTTTGATCTTGAAGATCCACTTGCAGCTGATGGGCTCAACACCAGCAGGTAGAGGGACAACCTCCCACGGCTTAGGCTACTCGAAGGCCTGAAACTCCTCGGCCATAGCCTGCTGTCACACAGGGTACTGCAATGCCTCTTTGTAGGACCTGGGCTCTCTGTCTGTATGAAGAGAAGTAAGGTAAGCAGAGAACTAAGGCGAGTAGGCAGTAACTGCAATAAAACCAAAACAGTCAGAAGAGTAGCTAAAGTGGTTTGAGTGGCGGTGCTTGCAATGGGGGTAGCAAGAGGAGTGCTAGGATCCACATCTAGTAGAGGAAGGCTTCTCGAAGTAGAAGGCATACTAGAGGAGTCACTGTCAGACGGAGGCGTGATAAGCAACAGATCAGGTTAACAACGATGAAAATACACCTGAGGAAAGGGAGAAACAAGTAGAGAGTACGAAGGACCCGAGGGAGAGAAATGAGTTACAGTTATAGGAGAAACATCATCTAAGAAAGGTGGAGTAGAATGACTCAAGCTAGGAGGAGGGGCTACTATTGTAACATGAGGTAAGCGCTCAAGATCAGGTACGAGAGTAGTAGCTGTAGAAGAAGAAGAGGGTATCGCAGGAGAAGCCTAGCGAGACACTAAGGAAGGGGCTGTAGGAACCTCAAGGAAGGTAAGATCTTAATACGCAGTAGAGTAGTAGGAAACATCCTCGACAAAAGAAACATGTCAAGAGGTGTGAAGGCGATGAGCCAAGGGTCATAGCAATGATACCCCTTGTGCTCAGAACTGATCCTCAAGAGCACATTCTTAGTGGATCTAGCCGACAACTTGTTACACTCATGGGAAGGAAGGAAGACAAAGCATATGCACCCGAAAGTACACAACATACTGTAGTTGGGAGGGGTGCCATAGAGGCGCTCGTGAGGAGAAATACGAGAGAGGACTGAAGAAAGGGTGATGTTAATGAGGTTGACAGAGGTCGAAATGGCTTCTGCCCATAAGGTGCGAGGAACGAACGAAGAGAGAAGCTGAGCACGAGCTGTTTCAGAATGTAACGATACTTCCGCTCGACAACTTACCTCATTTTGCTTATGAGGGTAAGGACAAGATTGCTGGAAGAGAGTTCATTGCGATTGAAGAATAGAGCACATAGTAGAAGAGGTATTCGCGGACGCAATCAGACCGAAAAGTTTTGATACAAGCATGGAACTGAATGTGTACCATGGTTGTAAAGGTCTGATGGATCTCAGGGATGTCAGATCACTGACGAATGAGGTAGACACACGTGAAACGCGAATAATCATCAATAAAACTAATATAATAAAGATAACCATTCATTGAAGATAAAGGTGCAGGACCCCAAATATCGGAGTGCACTAAGTCAAATGGACTGCATGACCTCGATAAACTGGAAGAAAAGGGGCTAGCTGAATTCTTAGTCAACTGACTTCCCGTACAAAAAGAAATAGGAGAAAATGAACCTTAGCCTAAAGCTCCAGACTGTAAAATACTTTTAAGCCGAGGTTCGGACACATGACCTAATCTCTTGTGCCACATGTCGAAATCAGAAGAGACATCACCACAGAAGACCGAAGAAGAGACATGTAGATGAAGATACTCTAGGTGATATAGTTCGCCCGCCTTACGAGCAACACCAATTCTTTGTCCCAAGCGTGGATCCTACACAACACAGGAAGAGGAAGAAAAAGTGACTGTCAGGCCAGAATCACACAGGCTACTAATAGAGATTAAGTTCATGCAAAGCTGAGGTACGTGCAAGACAAACGGTAGAGAGAGAAGGCCAGTAGGGTCTGAGGCGGTAGTGATGGACCAAATCCGCGAGATGGCTAAAAGAGAGCCATCTGCAGTGTGGATCGGAGGAATGCAGGAGGCAGGTAAGTAGGCGATAAGAATGAAGCGGTCAGGGGTTATGTGGTAAAAGGCCCCAAAGTCCATAATTCAGGGTGCAGAGGTACCCGAGGTAGCAGAGAAGGCGGAGGGTTCGGAGGAGCCAGATATAATGCTTAAGGTGCATCTCGAGACTCTGAAGGCGATTCGTCATAGTAGCTTTAGTAGTGGTGACTCAGCAATAGCAGTAGTGGGTCGACCACGGCTAGGTGGTTTGGCATGCTTCTCTAGATAAAGCTGCCAATAGGAGTCAATTGTGTGTCTCAGCTTGCCACAGTAGGTGTATCTCCGAGTGTCAGGCATGCTGGAGAGATGAGATGGTCCCCGAGAGAACATAATAGTAGTGGTTCTCTGAGGTGGAGCAGCAGTTAGAGCACCCTCAAAACTGGAGGGTACAGAGGTCCGACCGCACGGAGATGGGTCTCCTCGGTAATAAGTTCAGCTACAACAACATCTAGACGAGGAAGAGGATCCCTATAGATCAACTGTCCCGCAAGGGGAGTGAACTCAGGGACAAGAGCCTTCAGAAATTGGTAGAGCTGTCGTCGTTCCCGAAGGAACTATAGCTTGCGCCAGGAGGCACTGACTCTGGACACCTCCAACAAAGTGGTTTCCAAAGCCTGGAGCTCACGCCAGTAGTCACGCATGAGGCTGTAAAACTACTGAATCGTCTGCTCTCCTTGCTGAGTAGACTAGGCCTGAGACAAAAGCTGATACTCACGGGCCTCGCTTTGCTCCACAAAGCACTCCGTTAGATGAGCCCAGAGTTCTGTCGAAGTAGTGTATGCGCGGAAAAAAAGATTTGGGTCGTCTTTATTGCACACACGGAGATTACAGAGGCCGGGACCCGGGGACTCGGGGGTGGTGAGCCGGGTGCGGCGAAGATTTGGTCAGGTGATTGTGGGAGAGATCCTCTGGAGGGTCTCTTTGATCCGCGTCTCCACGTTACTTCGTGCGAGAGCTCTGATGGGGTTGTCCAGGATAGAGATCTTTACAGGGTGAGGGTTTCTTGAGAGGCTAAGGAGTCTTCGCCATTGCTTTTGTCCCTTCCGTGCTTCGCGCTTTCTCGGCTATGGGGTTTTTGGCTTTGTTCCTCGGTCTTCTTGTCTCCCTCGGCTCTGGCTAGATCTCAGTGTCCTTGATCATCGGTTCGCGGAGTCGATCGTGCTTCTGGCGTCGGCTTTGGCTTTGCTTTGATGTGACTCTGGCTTTTACTTTGCTTTGGAACGGGTAGAGGCTTGCGATGCTTTAGTTCTTCCGGATTTCACGTTATATCGGCTAGAACGTGCGGTGCTTTACTCGTGACCGTTGTAGGTTCTTGGCTTTGGCACTTGCGTCGCTTTGGGGCGGGCTTTACCGGTGCTTTTGCTTTAGCTTCTTGTGTTGGCTTTTGCTTTGCTTTGTCTTGATTTTCTCTTTGAACGATGATGACGATGTTCTCCGATTCTTCTCTATTCTTTCGGCTTGTTTGACGGTTGTGGCGTCGTTTTGCCTTCTCCTCTTCTCCGGGCTTCTTTGGCGTGATCAGAGTTTGAAGGCTTCGTTTTGAAGGCGACGGGTGTAGCGCCGCTTCGGGTGTCCTTCTCCAAGCTTTCTTCTTCGTGAATGGAGTGGACGTTGTTGAAGACGACGGGGTAATGCCGCTTCGATCTTCTTTTCCGGGCTTTTGGGGTTGATTGGAGTCGAAGGCTTGATGAAGACGACGGGGTGATGCCGCTTCGATCTTCTTCTCCGGCCTTTGCTTTTGGCGTTTTCGGAGTCGAAGGCTTGATGAAGACGACGGGGTGATGCTGCTTCAATCTTCTTCTCCGGCTTTTACTTCTAGCGTCTTCGGGACTGAAGGCTTCTTCTTCCCCGAGCTTTCTCCTTCGTGCACGGAGTTGAAGGGTTGATTTTCTTGTGCAAGGGTCTTCACATTGATGAGGACTTTCAATGGACTAAGTCAATCCCCAAAGTGATAGGCTTGCCCGAGCCTTGTGAATCCTTGGGTCGTTGAAGGCGAGTCTCCTCCTTTGCAGAGCTTTTTTGATTCCGTCTTCGACCTCTTGAGCCTTCCCCCCCTTCTATTTATAGGTGAAGGAGGGTGGGGAGAGATATGGGAAGGTTCATTTAAATCCTTTGAATCTCTCTCTCATAATTACCTAGGATTCATTCCCTCATTTATGGGGGAATAAACCTTTATTTATTTTCCTTTTCTGGCGAAGTAGTTATGGCCCAATCATTTTGAATTTTTTTATTTGAATCTTGCACATTAAATCGATGGCGACCTGGCTTCATTTCTTGTTCGTCGGATCGAGGGATCGACGTAGATCCATGCTTGTGTAGACGTCTACGCAACCTCCCCCCGCGCATGACGGTTTTACTTTCCTTTTCATTCTTTTCTTTTCTTTTCTTTCTTTTTCCTTTTCTTTCTTCCTTTTCTTTCTTTTCTTTCATTTTCTTTCTTTCTTTTCCTTCCCTTGGTCGGCCGCTCCTTTCTCGTGGGAAGGGGGGCACGGTTTTCCAGGGGGGCTGGTTTACAAAGGGGGCCGAGTGGGGCCCACTTGCGGATGGGCCCACCAGGCCCCTCTTCGGATTGGGTCGGGTCTGGTGGGCCCTGCTTGCATGATGCGGGCCCACCTAGGTCTTGTGTCGGGTTGGGCCCCCGGGTTTGCGCATACAGGCCGGGCTCGGGTGTGATAAAATTTTCTGTGTTTACAAGTAGCAAAGGTGATAAGGTTGGACCGAAACGAGTGGTCAACCGAGGCAATGAGAAACGCCTAGACACGACAATCACGAACGCTCCAGGTGTTAAAGGTCCCTGCTCCAGAAGCATCAGCAGGAGCAGGTGTAGGACCGGCTGCGGACTCTATTACCAAAAACTCCGATTTTTTGAATAAGTCTTGATTAAAACACGACTTATTCATTAAACGTCATGTACGCGACTCTTTCCCGATTTTTTGAAAAAGTCTCGATTTTATGAAAAATCATAATTTTCACGTTTTAATCCCGATTTACATGTTTTATTCACGATTAATTGCGTTTTAATCTCGTCATGGATTGCTCAAAAAATCTATTGTAAAATCTATATATAAATGTGTTCTAAAATTGTACCATTTGTTTCCTGACTCTTTCCCGATCGTTTTGACTTTTTTTTCGACTTTTTCGACTTCTCCCCTAGCCGATTTTTTCCCTACTTCCGACTTGGTAACTATGGCTGTGGAGGGCTGACGGGATTGCAGGAGGGACGGCGGAGCTACAGGAGGGGCCAGCGGGCTGCAGAAGGGTCAGCGGGTTTGCAGGATGGCCGGCGTGAGAGGGCCGGGTGTGGCAGGGCCGGCGGCAGCGGGTTTGGACACAGGGTGGCGGGCTCGTCACGGCCACAGGCATGGTCGCTGGATCGGGGAGGAAGGCAGCGGAAGGGGATGGCAAGGGGATTACACCCGCTCTGATACCATATTATCACAACACTAGGAGAGAGAGAGAGAGAGAGAGAGAGAGAGAGAGAGAGAGAGAGAGAGAGTCGATTAGGGTTTGGGGGAATGACGGACGACTCTCATTAGGGCAATAGCCATGATTATATATCGGTTTCATATATGTGTAGGGAATAAGGCCTGTACACCAAACTCATATGTATTACATACAATATACATTAACAAGTGCAATTCATCAATCAGGTTGGGTGCACCTAGCAACTGTGTGTGTATGTAGTATTTGGAAATATTATTTAAATAAGGGACCACTTAGAAAGGTGAATTGGGGAAATATCTATCATTTTAGATCCATTCGCATGTGCAAGGTAAGACTCCTAGTATCCTTAATCATTCTCTCTATTCAGTTCTCTATCGACAACCTCACAAAATAACTAGTAGATACAGAACAAAGTTAGTCATCTACGAGTATGGGCTCCTGATTGAAAAGTATAAATGAACCATTGTTTATAAGTTGGAATCAAGATTTAAGAAAGAAATGATGGTTGATTTGATTTATCAAATAAATTTTATATAACGAATGTTCCACGTCCCTGATTTCTAGTTTTAATAGTAAAGCCAGATTAATAGTGTGAAAAGACAACCACCACTATTTTAGTCTCTACTTTGTCAAAAAACTAATTAACTGTGGACAATGTATCCTTGCCATTGATGCTTACGTAGGCCGCTCAATAAGTTAAAAGGCTGAAAATTCAAATTTAAATTGGTCTAATATTAGGAACTATTAGAGTGTATATATATCATTAGTCTTCTTGTATAGTTTTATTAGCCTTTTGGGGGTATGTTCACCATGTGGTGACCCCATCTTGTGCATTCATATATAGGCCATTGCCCAAAAGAGTAATGAAAGCTCTTTACTCCCAAATCTCTTTTTCCTCTTTTCCTTTTCTAGCATTAACAGGAACAAATCTGCTTAGCAGCTAAATCAAAATCCTCTTTAAAGATTCTGATGAGTTTGTTTGTATGTGTGTGTGTGAAGGATTTGACTGAGATAGAAAGGTAAAAGTGATTTGCACAGAATGAGAGAAACTAAAAAACTCCTGCTGCATATTTTAATTCTCACAATATATAATCTTGGAACACAGATTGCTCAAGGGCCAGAACCTCACTGGAGTGCTCCCTGATGAGTTTGCTAGTCTCACATCTCTAAGTGTCATGTAAGTATGTGATGATGATAATATACCTTCCAAATACTATCAAGTGCTGGGATCCAACACTAAAGTTTTTTTTTAATAAATTCTGGTGAACAGAGATCTCTCAAGGAACTATCTCAGTGGACCTATCCCTGTTGCTTGGGCATCACTTCCTCTCACCAATTTGTAATTATAAAATTATTTTCCTTTGCTCTCACTCTCTCTTTGCAAATTGCAACACAGATCCTCTCTTTCAATTGCAAAATGCAAACAATTTTGATTGTAGTGACCGTAATTTGATTGTAGGTCCTTACAGGCAAACCGCATCTCAGGGTTCATCCCCAAGGAGCTTGGAAGCATCACCACACTCCAATCATTGTAAACCCACTCTTCCCTTCTCCCACTCCTTTTGTTAACCTCATTAGATCCTCATGTTATTTTCACCTTGCTCCTTTTCTTTCATTTTTTTATGATTTATAATTGCTTGGATGGTGCAGGACATTGGAAGCTAACCTGCTGCAAGGCCAGATTCCTGTGGCCCTTGGTAACTTGGTCAACTTAGAGCGATTGTGAGCCTACTCTTCCTCGTGTTGAGTTTATTAAAGAATGTCTTTCATTGAACTTTATGCAACTATTTTGTATTTCAAAGGACGGCGCATGGGCATAACCAAACCTTGTCTCATCTATCTGGGATTGGGTTTATAATTCTTTCTTCTTCAATCGTTCTTGTTAAGGCCTATCTTTGATGTCACATAGGTAAAAAATCAAAGATGCCCCTAACATACAAGACGATCGGTGTTTTTGTTAGGGACAAAGGCTACGGCGGTTTATGGCCGGCCACTAGGTCTTTCACAGAAGCGTGATCTACCAAGGGGTCGAGGTCGACATTTTCCGTGCAGCAGCACAATACAGAAAAGATCGATGCACACATCACACAAGGCACAAACAAATAGATTAGGAATATCGGCAATCAAGGAATATGATTTCTACTATCAAGATATTACAATCACCAATGGTGGGTCACCGTTTGTCGGACCCCCACACATGTATCTCAACATTCCACTCAGAACAATTCCACAACGATAACAAACATGAGAGTACAAGAGAGAATATCGAGCAATACCAAGAGATGATCAACCGATGAAGTTGCCGAGGCTGACGCATCGAGGAACCTTGATGAAGACCCGAGAATCCGAGAGAGGACCGGAACTAGACCTCTCCTCTCTCTCTTCGTCCTTCTTATTTTTATTCCTATCATTCTCTTCTTGAACCGATCTCTCTCACAAGCTCTATATCTCTCACGACCACTGCAACGCTTCCTCTGTATACCCTAAAGCCCCAACACATTTCTTTTATAGACGAGGAAATGTGACTTTAGTTTCCTAAAGCAACCCGTGTCCCGGATCGGAAACTGTGTTGCCAGGTCGTATTCGCTCGAGCGAAAACATGCTCGCCCGGGTGAAATTCTATATTGTTCTGTCTTGCAGTTGGGATCTCCAGTTCACCCAGGCAAGGCCAAAAACATGCTCGCCCAAGCGAAATTTACATGCTATTTTGGGTTGACTTTTGCAAGCCGAAAACCGAACAATCTCCGCCTTTGGCTTGAAAAGCCAAACACCTTGACTTCCGCCATCGCCATTGCCGTTCTGAGTACTTATGGAAATCCATTCCCATCCTTGTCGCCACCTTGGCATCCTACTTCTTTAATTTCTTGTCGCCTGAGAATGCTCCACCTGTAGACTTATTCCTCGTTGAAACCTCTACCCTTGAAACTACTCTCGTAGCAACCTTGTACATGCCTCTACTACATTCTCCTTCGAAGATTAAAGAAGTGCCGTCCCAAACCTTCATGACTCCACCTAAAGCGGATGTCCTATAATCTAATTCGGAAAGTGATTAGATTTGCTCTCATACCCGAAACATGACTAACGTTCCCAAGAGTTCGCTCCATCAGACAACCTCAAGCAAATGTTACCGACTCCCTTCACCAATAATTGGGAGCCATCACCGATCATCATACCTCCACCCTCACATGCTGCATAGTTGTTGAATCACGCCCTGTGTGAGCACACATGATGTGCGACACCGCTATCAAGAATCCAATCTCGGATTCTATACTCAGTGGTCACCAAGATTACAACTTCTTCATTGGAATATATCCACTGATACTTGATTTGCGTTCTCCCCGGCTTTTGCCGAACTTGAGCTATTTCCGGAACCTGCTCCTTCACCTTTCCATTTGCAGACGTTCTTGAATAGGGTTGTGCAAAAACCGACCCGAACCGCCTAACCGAACCAAAACCGACCAAAATGTAACCGAAATAGCCGAACCGAACATCAAACCGAACCGAAAACAAACCGAATCGTCAAAACCGATGAAATCGGTTTCGGTTTCAGTTCCCGGGTATGGAACACCGAACCGAAACCGAAAAAACCGACCCGACTCCTTAAATCATAAATTCAAAGGCCATAATACTTTTGTTTCCAGTAAGTGCAAGTATGAAGTAATTATGTTACATCTACAATGCTTCAAAAGAGTGAACGTCGGTTGATTTTGCTTTGAACCTTCATTTTGGCACTATGTAAGGACACAATCATCCACTTATTTGTGACGAACTGACGATCAAGATTCAAGAACCAAGGGCTATAGCATACCTCATAACAACCGAAACCGAACCGAAAACCGATCACACCGAACCGACAAAAACCGACCATTTCGGTTTCGGTTTTGATTTTTCAAAAACCGAAAAAAAAAAAACTGTCAAAACCGACACCGAAACCGACCGACAAAACCGATGCTCACCCCTATTTTTGAAGTGCCCATTCTTCCCAATATTCCAATAATGAAACTTCTTATTCCTCGCATTTTCCCTTGCCACCAATAAGCCCTCCACATGATTTCTGCTAGTAGCAATTGCCCCTTTCAACCGCAGCTCGTTTGAAAGAAATGCACCTGCAACATCCTAAAACTTAATGGTTTCCTTCCCATAGAGCAACGTGATTCTCAGATGCTCTAAAGACGAGGGAAACGAACCCAGAAGAAGTAAAGCCTTGTCTTTATCTTTTATGTCTTCGCCAACATTAGGCATTTATGAGATTACCTGATTAAAAGCGCTAAGATGCTCACAAACCTCTTTTTTTTTTGAGAAATCCCTCCCAGTGAATGAGGGGGGGTTCGGCCTAGACCCCTACCAGTGCATTAGAATTAAAAAGAAGGAACAAAAACCATACAGGGGAGACAGAAAAAAAACTCAAAAAAGATTACAGATTATGTTATCTAACTGCTCTAGCTCTTTGCCTTGGAGGACAATTTTCCACTGCAACAGCCTCCCCTTGATGGAATCTCGGACCTGGCCCAAAGACAGCTTAACTCTTCGAAAAATCCTGTTGTTTCTCTCGATCCAGATACTCCAGCAGACTGCCATGACCAGGAAGTCCCAGTTATTTCGAAGTCGACTTTTGATTCTCTTCTTCCGCCAAATCGTCCACATCGAAAAAACTGATCCCGACGTACCTTGGATTTTCAGGCCTCGCTTCAAGTGATTCCAGATGTTCTTAGAAAACGGGCAATGAATGAAGAGGTGATTGGTATCTTCTCTACCTTGGCCACAAAGCACACACGAAACATCCGTAATGTTAGTATTCCCCCTTCTTTGGAGATTGACTCTAGTCAGCAGTTTCACAAACCTCTGTACCTTCCTCTATCCGAAGTGTAAACAATTTCTCCTTGAAGTACTAATGATTAGTGAGCGACTTTGTCATATAGACTTCCTCCAGGATTGCCCAAAATTTTGCCACTGAGATTTCACCTTGCACTTGTGCCAGAACACTCTTCGCCAGACATATCTAAATTTCGCTTGCCGCCCTTAGATCACATTTTTTCCAATCTGCATCCTTCATATCTATCGGCTTCTCACTCTTCAGTGCCTTGTGCAAACTGTTTGGATCAACGTATCCCTAACTTACACTTGCCACTAGCCAAAATTGAGCTTTCCATCAAACTACTCAATGTCGAACTTCATGATAGGTGTCCCGCTTAACTCCATCTATGCTCCACCGACTTTGAAGCCTCACATCGAGCACCGAAACTAGTTGGTGATCAAACAACCAGCACCTCGCTCTTATATCACTGTTGGGAACAAAGGCTCCGCCGGTCTACGACTGGCCATCGGGTCTTTCACGTTAGCGTGATCTACCGAGGGTTGAGGTCGATGTTTCTCATACGACGACACAATACAGAGAAGATCGATGCACACACCACACAAAGCACAAACAAATAAACAAGGGATACCCGACAATCAAGGAGTATGATTTCACTATCATGAGTATTAACGGATAGTCCCACATCGGTGAGGGTGGCACCCATCACCCACTTAATATACCCTCTGTGGACCTCCCCTTAAGACTCGGGTTTTAGGGCATGAGGGTATCTAACATGGTTTCAGAGCTGGCCCGTCTCTTGCTCCTGCTTCCACTCCAGGTGCTCCTCACCAATCGTACCTTGCCACGCGTGCTCCGCATGGGAGGATCCTTGCCACGCGTGCTCCGCGTGAGGGGGAGTGTTAGCGGATAGTCCTACATCAGTGAGGGAGGTACCCATCAACTACTTAATATACCCTCTGTGGGCCTCCCCTTAATACCCGGGTTTTGGGGTGTGAGGGTATCTAACAAAGAGATTACAATCACCAGTGGTGGGTCACTGTTTGTCGCCCCCCCCCCCCCCCCCCCCCCCCCCCCACATCTCAACGTTCCACTTAGAACAATTCCACAACGATAACAAACATGAGAGTACAAGTGAGAATATGAGTGATACTGAGAGATGATCAACCGATGAAGATGCTGAGGCTGATGTGTCAAGGAACCTTGATGAATACCCGAGAATCTGAGAGAGATGACCAAAGATAGACCTCTCCTATCTCTCTTCTTCCTTCCTTCTTTTTCCTTCCTCTTCTTTCTCTTTGTCTCCTTCTTGAATCCATCTCTCTCACAAGCTCTATTTCTCTCACGACGGCTATAACAATGCCTCTTCTGTAAACCCTAAAGCTCCAATACATCCCCTTTAATAGACCAGGAAACTTGTGGCTTTGGTTTCCAAAAACAACCCATGTCCCGCATCAGAACTTTTGCCAGGCTGCATTCGCCCGGGTGAAAAACAAGCTCGCCCGGGTGATATTCTGTGTTGTTATGTCCGGCAAAATGAATCTTCAGTGCACCTAGGCTAGGCCAAATTTGCCCGGGTGAATTCCTGTTACCTGCTGTTTTGGGTTGGCTTTTGCAAGCCGAAAACCCAACAATTTTGCCCTTTTCACCTGTAATATAACATAAAAGTAATCTGGTTATTGACTGGTACCCAAATATTACATAGCCAGAGTAACCATAAAACTTATTCCATTGATGAACCAAATGAAACACCCCTTCCCTTCTTCCTGAGAATGAATATTTAGTCTTTACCGGTGATATGATGAACCCTAGAAAAAATAAAGCCGCAATTCGTAAGAAATATCATCGTTGTATTAGTTCGATCCAAGTCTCCGAAGGTTTCATCTTTCTGTAACCTCATTTACTTTTGTTCTTTTATACCTTTTCTATTTTTTTTATAATGAATTTGTTGGGGTCCACGCCTAAACCTTCCTCACATTGAGGGGTTTCTAAAAAAAGTATTGGTTTAAACACAAAATCCCTTCCATTTATTGCATAACTTTTGGCCACTTCACCAACAAGTTAACTTTCAAAATTACTTAGTATGTGTAGGATATCCCTGTCATTTATCAGAAATCTCTCTAATGCCTGGAGGGTGGTTAAGTGTACAAAAAGCATTAGTCAGAGAATCATGACTGATGAAGTCTCACCCTTTATATTTTTTCAGCCTTGCTTCTTCAAATTACTTCACTGGAGAGTTGCCGGAGTCGCTTGTCAATCTCAAGAACATGACAGACTTGTATGTCAGCATCGACTCACCCCTTATTGCATGTAAAGTGGCCCCATGGTTCCTGCAAACTGCTCCCCAATGGCTATGACTGTCATTATTCTGCACATGACCATGGGGCTCCATTAACCCTGTTATTCTTAAGTGTTATCTATATGCAAACTTTGTTGTAAGTGACACTTCAATCCAAACTCATGTTTTCAGTAGAATCAATGGAAACGCAATCTCCGGGAAAATTCCTAGCTTCATCGGAAATTGGACTAAGCTCCAAAAACTGTGAGCAATTCTACTGCTCTCTTTATTGTGTGTTGATCTTTTAGTTTTGGCATCCTGCAATGCATTCTAGTCTTTCTACACAGATGGATTTAGTATTGGAAATCTTGAAATCTTTGCAGACACATGCTAGGAACTTCTTTGGAGGGCCCATTTCCTCAAAACTTTGTCACCTTAGAATCCATAAATGAGCTGTACGTGCCATCCACGTAGTCCTTCTCTATCTGTATCTATTGGTTCACTTGGCTTTTCCAATGTTGCTTAATTAGCATGTCTTGTGGTGCAGGGTGGTGTCTGACTTGAAAGGAGGGGATGGCAAGTTTCCGCCGCTGCAGAACATGAGTCTCATGCAGGAACTGTAAGTGTGGATCAGATGGAGTTACTTCAGAAAGCAGGAGGAACATGTCTATGCATTTGTTATATTTGCTGAACATGCAGTGTTTGGTGGTGTGATGCAGGGTTTTGAGGAACTTGTCAATATCAGGTGAAATCCCCAATTTCTTTGGGGTAATGAGTAATCTTAAGAAGCTGTAAGTCAAAAGTACCATGAACTTTTGGACAAAGAAAAATTTAATATATATTTTAGTGGTATCTGTTAGTCATATGTATGGTCGTCTATACATCATTCCTTTGTATATGAGCTTCACATGATGACAAACACATGTAACCTCTATATACTTGGCTCATTGGCCTCTAATGAAAGTGTCACCAATAAACACACACACACACACACACACACACACACACACACAGAGAGAGAGAGAGAGAGAGAGAGAGAGAGAGAGAGAGAGAGAGAGAGAGAGAGAGAGAGAGAGAGAGAGAGAGAGAGAGAGAGAGAGAGAGAGAGAGAGAGAGAGAGAGAGAGAGAGAGAGAGAGACCTTATCACCTGTGTGGCTGCCCCCCTTTGAGTCCGATCTCCCCTCCTCCCTTTGTTTGGGTTTCCTCCTTCCTTTATATAGGGAGGAAGGTTGGGGTTTTGTGGATTTGAAGACTTTGACCGATCGGACACCCCATATGTGTCCACGACGGAGTAACTTGATCGGACCATATGAGAAACCTTTGGATGCTTGGCAGCTCGGTGCGGATAGCATTTGAGACGAGCTTGACCCACTCGTTGTACACGGGTTTGAATTGACTATCATGAGCAATTTGGATGCTTCGTATGCCACATGTCGGGCATCAGGCTACATGGCATATTTAGACATCTACAGTTAGTATTGTACTTCTGCTGGGAGAGCAGAATCCCTTGCTTACTGTGGACAATCACAAGTCCGAAAAAGTAGCAAAGGGAACCTAAGTCCTTCATCTGGAAATGACGCCAAAGGTGCTATTGAAGAGAGACAGTCGCAACAGAGTCCTCGCCTGTGATGATCATTTCATCAACGTGCAACAGGAGAATCGCCTGGCCTTGAGGTGAGGATAACATAAACAGATAGTGGTCATGCGAGCTCTCAACAAAACCAGCCTCAGTGATAAAGCACTCAAACCAAGCACAAGATACCTGCTTGAGCCCGTAGTTGGATCGACGAAGACGGTAGACGTGATGAGGAGTACTTAAGCCAAGAGGAGCCTGTATGTAGACAAACTCTGAAAGGTCACCGTGAAGAAAGACATTTTTCACGTCTATATGGAAAAGAGGCCATCAATAAACAGTTGCAACCATCAGGAGGTCACGTATCGTGGTCATCCGAGCTACTGGTGCGAAGATCTCGTCGTAGTCTATCTTATACTCCTGAGTAAAATCACTAGCCACCAACGAGCCTTGTGATGCTCAATGGATTCATCAGGTCTTTGCTTGACTTTGCAGTCTAATTTGTCGCTAACAGGCTCAACACCAGCAGGAAGTGGGACGTGTCCAAGTTTGAGTAAGCTCGAAGGCTTGGAACTCCTCCGCTATGGCCTACCGCCATTAAAGGGATTGGACGGCCTCTCGGTACGACCGGGGCTCCTGGTCAGAAGGAAGGGCAATAAGAAAGACGGTGAACTGGGGTGAGTCGGAGGTGACTATGGTAAATCCAAAGCAATCAGGAAATCTAGAGGCAAATCTAAAACAGTCAGGTGGGAGGTGCACACACTGAGGGTAGCACGGATCCTTGACCGACGGTGGCTGGTTTGGCACAGTAGGTGAAGTACTATAGGAATCAAGAGCAGTAGGAGTATCATAAGGACCAACCTCCATTTGAGGTGAGGATAAGAAAGGGGTAA
This sequence comes from Chamaelirium japonicum, assembly GCA_947650365.1. Lineage (NCBI taxonomy): Eukaryota > Viridiplantae > Streptophyta > Magnoliopsida > Liliales > Melanthiaceae > Chamaelirium > Chamaelirium japonicum. The sequence continues at coordinate 12,611,605 of OX393559.1, read as the reverse complement.
AAGCATGCGTAGACTTGGAAAAAAGGGATAACAATCCGACGAGGAGAAGATGGCACAAAAGGAGGAGGGGTCCCCGAAAGAGTCCTTAGGAATGTGGGGAGTGATAGAGATGGGTGTGAAAGGTGGTGAAGAGCTTCAAGAGTCTGAGACAAAGTGAAAGGAGTCTCCAGAAAGGTGAGATCCTGAGTCGTAGAAAAGTAGTAAGGGACATCCTTGACAAGGAGATATGTTGGAAGATGTGAAAATGAGTCAAGGGGTCATAGCAATGGTACCCCTTGTGTCCTGCACTGGTCCCTAAGAGGATGCAGTTAACTGCCCTTTCGACAACTTCGTGTCCTTGTTAGGTGGAAGGAGGAAAAAGTAGGTAATCCGAAGGTACGAAGTAGATTGTAATTAGGAGGCTAGGAGAAAATACACTCGTGAGGGGGACACACCACCTGAGAGAACAGACGAAGGAGTGACGTTGATGATGTTGATTGAGTTCAAGGCAACCTCATCCTAGAAGGTGCGAGGAATCAGAGGTAGAGAGAAAAAGTGAACATGCAGTCTCAAGGATGTGGTGGTACTTCTTCTCAGCTAGTTTGTTTTGCTCGTGAGTGTGAGGGCATGAGTGTTGGAAGAGGGTCCCATGGGATTAAAGAATGATCCACATAACAGCGAAGAGGTACTCAAGGGCGCAATCAGATCAAAAAGTCTTGATGCGACAACTGTACTACGTGTGGACCATTGAGGCAAAGGTTTGGTAGACTTGAGGAACCTCTGAAGTGGTGTCAGAGGAGGTAAACCATGGTGTACCTGCTGAATTCATCAACAAAATAAATATAGAAGCGATAGCCACACATCGAAGGAAAAGATGCTGGACCCCTGATATCGGATTGTACTAGGTCAAAGGGACTACTACTGTGGGTAAGATTAGAAGAAAAAAGGAGATTTGCATGCTTGGCAAGCTTGCATTCTGAACAAACAGAGAGAGTAGAGAAAGGACATTGATCGAGTGCTCCAGACTGAAAGAGGTGCCAAACCCTAGGCTCAGAGATGTTTCCTAATCGTCGATGCCACAGATCGGCATCTTAAGTGGCAGAGCCACAGAATCCAGGAGGAGTGGGAAGATGAAGATGCTCAAGGTGGTACAACATGCTTGCTCTGCTGCCTGAATCGATCACTCGACCAGTACGAGGATCATGCACAACACAGGAAAAGGAGTCAAAAGTCACTTTGTATCTAGAATCGCACAGACCACTAATAGAAATATGGTTCATTTGAAGCTGAGTAGCATGAAGCACAAAGGGAAGAGAAAGGTGTCCTATAGGATCTGAGGCAATAATGATGGACCCAGACTGCTTGATGGCTAGGAGAGAACCATCAGCAATGTTGATTGGTGGGACGTGCGGTGTAGGTTAGTGGATGTTGAGCACAGAAGTGTTAGGTGTCGTGGTTCGAGTCCTCAGAGTGCAGGATCCAGGTGACAGAGGTACTTGATATGGAGAGTGGGCGGAGACGTTAGAGGTGATGACAGAGCTGTAGACAGATTACTGGTTAAGTCAAAGTTGGAGCTAGACGATATGTTACTGGAGGAGTTGAAATCGATATGGAGAAGCAGCTGCAATGCCATGAGAAACCGTAGGAGTAAAAGCAGTACTAGTAGGATGAGGTTGATAGGTTAAGAATACCCTCAAAGCTGAAAGATGGAGGGTCTTGGCGAGCTGCCATATTGCTTAGGCGAGTCACCCCAGCTACGAACTCAGTGCACGATTGGAGAGGAAAGTCCCTGGAATGCTCGAATGGACCTCCAGCAACGGGGGTAGGCACGTCTGCCATCTAGGCAAGGAATAGAGGTGTAGAAGTTGAGTTGTCGTGGCACAAAGCTGGGGGTGGCCTTAGTAAATCTGTGAACTAGGGGTGCCCTACAGCCGATCAAAGGTGGACTAGGTGGGTCGTGCAGTTGATCAAAGATGGTTGGGTGCCTTGAAGTTGGCCTTGGGTGCCAGGATCTGGTTCTCTAGCCTCGGTGCCCTGCAGCTGTCCTTGAGTGCCAAGGATTTGGATATCTAGACGCGAGTGCCAATGATCTAAAAGAGGAAAAGGCGAGAGTAGCTACTGGGGCTGATGGGAGGCGCAACGAAGTAGCAAGAGGCTCAAGAGAAAGGCAGAGCAGAGGAGGGGCAGTGAGTGAGGAGGCAACAAGATGCTACGGAGAAGCAGGGTTGGAGTACACTGAGATCTAACAGTGAAGCAAGGGAGGTCCACGGCTGCAGTGTGGATGATGAAGGAGGAGACGAGTGGGGCTAAGAATTGCTCTTGTTGGAGATTAGCACTAGTGAGATGAGGGCGACGTCGATGAGATTAGATCTCGTCAAAGATCACATCAGGGAGATTGCGATCTCAATGCAAAAGAGAAGGATCATGGCCGATCTCAAGGATAGGAGAGCTGGATCAGGGTGGATGGGGGGGTGTTCTCGCTAGATCTCTGCCGGAGGAGATCGACAGAGAGGCAACGCAAGCACTGGGCTGCGATCTCGATACAGACGAGAAGGATCCCGATCGATCCCGCTAGATATCTGTAGGAGGAGATTTGCAGTAAGCGACGATCTACAGCAGCAACGGGAAGCCGGATCGCATTGAGGATAGCCGAATTGGCATCGATCAAAGAGGAGGTGCGGTCGACCAGCAGAAGGAGCTGCAATGTAGCTAATGGGTTCGAGCAGGCGGGCAGAATCTTGCTCGATCGAAGGAGGGACTGGAGGGGCTCAATTGTGTCGAGGGATCGTGAGAGGGGCTGCGTTGAGGGCTCTTGAGAGAAGAGAGATCGGAACCTATAGCTTTGATATCATGTCACCAATAACTCTAGGGAAGAAAGAGAGTTTTTGATGCAGACATCGACATCGAGCCGTGCCCATGGCGCGTGTACCAGCGCAGGAGGCGCCATCTGAGTTTGTGGTTGTGATCGACTAAGCAGAGCCGACCCCAGTTATTTGCGTTTATTTTGTCTTTTATTATTTCCTGCTATGAGTTTAGTCCCACCTTGCCTATTGGCTATTTGGGTTAGTCATTGTAAGCCTATATAAAGGCCCTCCTTTATTCCTTTGTAGTCACTGAATAATGAAATAAAAAAAAATTGTTTCTCCATTTTGTGTTGAGTGAAAACAGGGTGAGATGTGTGAAACCCGACCCCAAACCCTAGGCGTGTGAAACCCTAGGTTTGTGCTATGTGTGTGAAACCCTAGCCCAACCCACCCCTTTCTTCAAATCCCTCCCCATCCCGTGTAGCCACCACCCAACCCTCCCCCTTCCTCCTCTCCTCCTGATCTCCCTCTCTTGCCCTCTGTCTTCCTGCAGGCCGACCCCGCCTTCCCTCCTCCTTGTCGTCCCGCGCGCAGACCTGGCCTGGCCCTCCTCCCTATGATCCCGCGCCACCGCCCCAGACACGGCCCCTCCTTCCCCTGCGGCTCAGCCCCGGCCCCCTCCCTCTCTCCTCTGCCGTGTCCCAGCCCCCCGACCCCGACTCCCTCCCTCCTTCCTCTGCCGAGCCCTAGCCCCAGCCCCCGACCCCTCCCTCTTTCCTCTGTCGTGCCTAGCCCCTGATCCCGTTCCCACCCCTCTCCCCGCGGCTCAGCCCCGAACCCCCTCTGCCCCTTTCATGTGACCCAACCCCCCCTCTCTCTGCAACCCGACCCCACGCCCCCCACGCTCTTCCCTCTTCTCCTCTCATCCCGGCAAGCCAAACCTCCCCCCTTAAACCTACCTATCCTCTCACTCCCCTATCCCCCCGGTATGCTTGCATCGCGGACCCAGACGCGGATCACAGCCTGATCCAAGACGAAGATGGATACCTCGACATCAACTCCCCCTTCCTTGATTTCCAGTTCGACGAAGGAGAGAGCGTGGAGGAGTACGTGGAGCGTATTACCTACGCCGTTGTTGGTGATACTGAGACCCGCCTCGGCATCAGTGCATGACATTGTCACTGGCATCCAGACGCGCTAGTGCATCGGAACATCGTCTGCCTCCACCTGCTTGCCAACCCAACTCCGGTGACGAACGAGGTCCCTGCACTGACCTCACCACCCTCGGAGGTTCAAGCACCGCCATCGCCTTCCTCGGAGGGTCTCAAGGCTCTAGAAAGCGTTCCCACACCGCCATCACCTCCTTAGTAGGTATGCCCTAACCTGGCAAGGTATTGCTATGTTCCATCAGTTGAATCTCTAGTGTGTTATCAATTGCTCACCGTTGTTCACTTTCGAGAGGTTGTGTGTCCACTCCTGCCCGTTAAGTTTATTAGTATTTGATGTTGCAAGAAGGACTTGTGCCCTATAGTTTAAGCATTAATCATTTTAATTCTGAATACTGGAAGAGAACTGTCGGGTGCTAGTTGTAGTTTGTTAAAGCCATCATTCCCTGTGAGTGTATGAATAAAGATTCCTGGTTGAAACCCTTAATTTACAGTGAAACCTTGCTAGCCAATGAAACTGCCGATTTCCTGTTTTCTCTGCATCGTATTGCATCATTTTTGGTATCAGAGCATGGTTGTAGGTAGGAAATGTCATGCATTAGTTGTGTTGCATCTAGGAAAATTTTCTTTTTAGCTTTTGTATTTGATTGTCATATTTTAATTATAAAAAACAATAAGCAAGCGTATCATTTTTGAGTTAATCCCCTGTCTTTGTTTTCCTGTGCATACCAACGCATAGAGGTAGGTCCTTTCTGTTTAGAGAGTCTGGCGAGTCGGACATTATGGATCCCGATGCCTTGACTAGGGCACTGGCCGAGTTAGCCCAAGGTATAACAACTATGAACCAGAACCTCACTGCTTGTCGGCGTGACACCAATGTCGGGTTAGATAGGATGAACCAAGCCCGAGCCAACCCGAATGTTGGAGTAACCAGTCCTCCTCAAGGGCCACCTATCAAACGCCAAAACACCTAGGACCTTGATTACTAGCACCGTAGAAGCATCAGGATGGAAGTGCCCTCCTTTGATGGTAGGCACGAACCCCAATTTTTCTTGGATTGGCTCCAGTCTATGGATCAATATTTCATATGGTACCCTTTGGTTGAGCTAAAGAAGGTTTGTTTTGCTGCCATGAAGCTCAGTGGGCCAGCCAACCAATATTGGACTAAAGTAGAAGCCTTGAGAGCCGCCCGAACTCAAGACCCTATTGATACTTGGGTCGCTATTAAGAATGAGCTAAAGGGCAAGTATGTGCCCCCATCGTATCGGGCCCATCTCATAGACCAATGACACCAGCTCACCCAAGGTAGCAAACCAGCTAAGGATTATGTTGCCAAATTTTATGAAATTCTTACTCGTTGCAACATCCTTGGTACAGAAACTCTTGTCCAAGTCTCACGATTTCGCGCTGGCTTGAGAGAAGATCTAAGAAATGAACTTCTAATCCGCAACGTCACTGAGCTAAAGAAAGCTTATGCTCTAGTACAAGACCTAGACATCCTTAGGTCCAGTTAAAAGAGTCAGGACCCCAGAAGTTATGTTTCTAGACCCTCCTCCAACCAACACCCTAGTCTGTCGTACGCCAACCAATTTCAACCAAAGCCCAACTTCAAGAGTAAGGGTCCTGAGGGAGACTTCTCCAAAGTCAACATTGTTGGTGACAATCCCATTAAAACGATAGAACCCAGAGAGGCATAATTCATCTACGAAGCTGAAGAAGAAGATGTAGACTTTGATGACGATGAGCCAGTTCTAAGTTGCCTCAGACAAATGCCTTCTCCTACCATGTCAATCGTTAGCTGCGTCCTGTCTCAACTCAATGATTCAGATGACTGGAGACGTATCACCATTTTTCACACTTTCACTAAGATTTGGGATAAGGACTGCAAGGTCATCATTGACAGCGGAAGTTGCATCAATGCCGTGTCACCAACTGTGATCTCCAAGGCAGGACTCAAAGTTCCCCATCTGTGTCCCTACCAAGTGTCCTGGATCAACTCCACTGCTATGAAGGTCAAGCAAAGATGTCTAGTGCCCCTAAATTTCAACATCTACCAGGACAAAATCTGGTGTGATGTCCTGATCATGGATGCGGGTCAAATCCTTTTAGGACGACCTTGGCTGTTTGACAATGATGTCCTCATTTATGGCCGGTCGAACATGTGCCTACTTGAGTATGAGGGCAAAAAAATCAAATCGGTTCCCTCCCACCCTAAAAGCAGTCAGGTTGAACAAAATTCAACCATAGCCAAGACGGCTTTCCATTAGTACGATTCAGTCCTAGTTGTGGTGGACGTTTCTCTACGATGGCGCATTTCCTATCTTGTTACAAAATGTCTGATTTGTCCTGAGTCGCCAAGGTATTCTTTGACGGTGTTGTCAGATTACCTGGGCTGCCTAAGACTATTATGTCCGATAGGGATGTCATAGTCACCAGTTTCTTTTGGAAAACCCTGTGGCACAAATTGGGAACCAAGCTTCAATTTTCCACCGCGTTCCATCCTCAAACCAATAGTCAGACCAAAGTTGTCAATCGGAGTCTGAAAAATCTCCTGCGAACTCTAGTAGGTGAACATGTTGGGAGTTGGGATCTTAAACTGTTAATTGTCAAGTTTGCATGTAATACATTTGTCAATAGGACCACCGACATGAATCCGCCTGAATACATCGTGTCTGGTTTCAAACCTCGTCAACCTATAGACTTCATTCCCATGGCTGATTATCATAGAGTCTCAAAGTCTGCACCTGCATTTGCATCTCATATGCATGAATTACATAAGGAAATCTGATGCAGACGAGGTCTACTACGTGCAGATTTTCTACAGCTGATCATGTATTTTCACCCTCTCCGGAGATCCAGGAAGCCGATCGTCGATCCGTCTGCATCAGTAGAAAGCTCATTCGGAGATCTAAAACTTTGGTTCCTATTTTATTTCGATCCGACCAACGGATCTTTAGTTATTTGTCTTTTTATTTCTGGTTTGGGTAGGTGCGAGCCATGTTCGCATCCGATTCGAGCCACAGATGCCGAACTGACTCGTTTCTATGTTAGGTTTTAAGCCGTAGGATCTTAGATTAGTTAAATCTCAATGGATGAGATTCAACAGGAAGCCAAAAGCCCTAACCAAACACACCCACCCGGCCGGCTCCTCTTTCTCGCTGCAATACCCGCGCGGGCACGCCTTGGGAAGCGTGCCCGTGTCCCTCTCTCTCTCCTCCCGCGCGGATCTCTCTCCCCTTCTTTCCTTTTTTGTGTTTCTTTGATTGTTTCTCCTATAAATCCTAAAACCCTAATTGCAAAAAGGGAGGATGATATGAAATTGAAACCCTAAAACAGAGAAGCGGCTCGCTTGTTCGGTGTATCCCTTCCGAAGAATCTTCCTTGCATCTAGTCTTTTCTTCCTTCCGCAAGCTTCTACCTCGTCGCCACGCTATTCGTCTACGACTTCGCGGAAGATCGACGCGGAGTTCCTCCATCTTCACAGATCAATCGTCTCGGCTTCTTCAACCCTTCTTCTGGACCACGCCTCCCCCTCCGCCCCTTTCATCTGCAGCAACGGAGTTCCTGTCAGCAGCCGGCATTGACCAAAGCACGGTTTGAAATCGATCCTCGATACTTTCATGTGATATCTTTCTTTTTCCATAACCGGCCTTATTGCTGAATTCACATTAGGGTTCCCAAAATCCGTGGTTTTCCGAGAATCTCATCCATTAGGGTTTATCGATTAGATCTATGGTTGTTCTTTGAAACGTTGGCTTATTATTTTGAGATTGTGTTAGTTATCATTGCTGGAATTTGGTTATTTAAATCTGAAATTAAGTATTATCTTGTCAGCTTTATTATTTCGTTGAATTAAATCTGATTGGGAATAAATGAATGATGAATCGTGATTATAAGCTTTGCTGAGATCTGATTATAATATGCTGAAATCTGTATTTAGTTGTTTAAATTCAGCACTTGGGTTTATTTAAGCATACGCATCCCATCAAGTTGGTATCAGAGCGCACTAGTCGTCGCGTCCTTACGCAACGGCCGGTCCTCTTGCATCATTTGCATCCTCGCGTGCTTGCTGAATTTTTTTTTTATTTTCCTTCTTTTCATTTTAGCTTTGTGTCTTGCATTAATTAGGAAACTAGCATCGCGTGAGTACATCCATATTAGGACCATCCCTTTTCTCTCTGTAGTGAGTCGATAGAATCCATAATGGCTGGATCTTCTCCACCCCGGACTTGGCAAGATGCCTTCATAAGGGAACAGGAACATATGGATAGGCTTCAGACCCAGATTGAAACCTTGACCGTGGCCTTCACCAATTCCTAAAATCCACCCCGTCGAGAACACAGGGCTAGAGCATCGCCAGGGCGTAGTGAGTTAGATCTAGAGTCAGGAGGTGACAGCGTCAGTTCCTCTGATGGGTCTGAGAGGCGAAGTAGGCAAAGTCATAGGAAAGCGAAATCCCATTGGGGCTGGGATCAGGGTATCAAAATGAAAATTCTTGAGTTTGAGGGTAGGATGGATCCCGAAGAATTTCTAGAGTGGGCCGAGAGAATCGACCAATATTTTGAGTGGAAAGAAATTCCCCGTGACAAACAAGTCAAGTTTGTTAGTCTTAAACTGAAAGGTCATGCACTGATCTGGTGGAAACAGTTGTAGACCACTAGGGGTAGAAAGGGAAAAGAGAAAATTTTCACTTGGACACACATGAGGGGAAAGATGCAACAGAAGTTCCTCCCTTCTGATTTCAAGCAATGTGTGTTCCAGAAATTCCAAAACCTGCGACAAGAGCACAAATCGGTGGATGATTACACCAACGAGTTCTACAAGCTCCAAGCTCGCAATGATCTGCATGAAGATGAAGAGCAGAGCGTCGCTAGGTACGTCAATGGTCTTAAGCCCTCAATTCAAGAGGTGGTGTCCCTTCATGACTTGTATCAGGTCAGTGATGCACACCGTCGGGCTAAGAAAGTCGAGTCTCACCACTCCCGATCTGCGTCCCGACGATATGACAACACTAGGGCACCATCCGGATCTGTTAGTAGACCACTCCCTGGACCTTCACCTGTAGCTGGTACAGTTCCTACACCCACTGAGAAGGGTAAAGGAGTTTTAGGACCCAACCCGAGCCAGATAAAGTGCTTCAAATGCAACCAGCCGGGTCACAAGTCAGCCGATTGTCCTCGACGTCAATTCAATCCACAGACAAATCTTGCGAATAATGACGAGGATAGTCATGAGTCTGAGAGCGAACACTTCAATGAGTTAGTCTTGGAGGGAGATGATGTGACTGCGCCACTGTTAGTTATTCACCAGTCTCCATCACCCCAAGCACCTAAAGCGTTACTTCCCCACGAGCTCTGTGGAGGACCCCCAAAGCCACACTGCAAGAACCAGAGGTTCGAGTTGTTCCGAACAGTCTGTCATGTCAATGGCATGGACCTTTGTGTCTTGATCGATGGAGGTTGTACCACCAATCTGATCAATGAAGCGGTTGTCAGGAGCAAGAAATGGAAAGTCAAACCATTGGCTCATCCTTACAAAACATCTTGGTTAGACAACACCACGAGCAAGTTAGTGACCCATTGTTGTCTGGCAAAGTTGTCGATTGGGCTGCAATATCACGATGAGATTTGGTGTGATGTCCTTCCGTTAGAAGTTGCTGATGTTACCCTTGGGCGTCCATGGCAGTTCGACCGAGATGTACAACATCACGGAAGAGCCAACACCTATACCTTCCTTAAGGACGGCATCAACGTCACCCTATGGCCCACATGTTTTAGGAGACACCGATCCCACGCACCTCAACGTCTTTTGAGTCAGAGCCATCCCATACCACCATTCGCAGATAATCTAGTAGGGTGTTCATCTGATTCACTAACAATTGAGAAGGGATTAGACAACATATTGCATTCCATTGCATGCACATCGCATTTAGAGTCCGTAGGCATCAATTGCACTCGCATTCATCATTTGCCTGACATCTATACATTCATAGACCAATCATATGTGCATCCATATCATCCAAGTGTTGAGTTTAACATTAAAGAAAATTTTGTCATGTTTGGTCATTTTTCAAGGCAGGGTACTTATGACTAATGCTTTCAGATTTCAGACAACCCATCATCTTTAATTTCTCAAAGTCATAACAAGTGGCATGATGAGTTCTTTAATTTCTTATTTTATTCACTGCATCCAGACAATGATTGCATGACATATCTTCGTCGTCTAGAATCCACTTGTTTTGCACCGCGCGCAGGCCACTTTGAGCACCACATAATGCACCCGCACCTCATGGCCTTTCAAATACACCATTGCGGATCTGAGAGCGGTGGTCGAGCGGAGGATGAGGAGAGCGGAGGCAACCCTCGGGAGGAGAGCGGAGGCGCCCTCTTGGAGATGGGATGGGAGATGGGCTGGGAGGAGGGATGGGCGTGGGATTTCCTCCTGGAGAGCGAACGGATGGGGTGGGGGAGATCGCAGACAAGACAGGTTTGGAGTTTTTAGATCTGGCTTCCCCCATCAGCCTTTCCCTTCTTTCCCGTCCAGAGATCCTCTCCATGGTTTTGGGCCCCACAGATCCGGGCATCAGTGGGGTCTGCCGGCGTCTCAGGCTGAGAGACCCGGGGGAGGGATTCGCCCTACGTTTGCTGAAGTCATCAAATATGGTAAAAAACCCTCGGATTTTTACCATCCCGTCATTCCGTCACTTGATCCCTGGGCCCAAAGGATCCGCAGCTATTCCAACAGATCTGCTTCGGTAACAAGGAATCAGTCCGCTTCGAATACTGGAGTTGCCGCGCAGAAGCCGAAGAGTGGGTTCTGTTTCAGATGCCGGGAGAAAGGGCATGTTCAGGCTGACTGCAGGAACGGGATTGTGTGTTTACAGTGTAAAGGGGTAGGCCACAAGATGGCAAACTGTCCCTCCAACCGGAAGTTTGCGAGAGGCTCTTCATCCTACCCACCTCCCCCCCCCTGCCATCTACCCTTCCAGTTGCGAGGTGATGGATTTTAATCAAACTGTCTTGGATTCCCTGTTTAACCTACGTTGGTGTGCTATCTGCAGAGTAGTGCGAGGTGAGGGATCTCCGTCTAGCCTCTCTAGTCGTTTCTCCCAAGCCTGGGGAGCAAACTGGCAGTGGAGGGCGAGGATTCTAGACTCCAATGAGTTTCTGGTTGAATTTCCTTCTAAAACTGCTCTCTCGAATGCCCTTAGTCAATCTCTCTTTGATTTTGGAGACCTCTCTGTTCAGTTTTTCCCTTGGTCTGTAGACAACAGAGCCATAGGATCCAGGGTATTCAAGAACATCAAACTGTTCATCGGAGGCCTTCCCTGCCATGCTTGGAACCTTGAATCCCTTAGCTGTGTCCTCAATCAGTTCGGTGACATCCTTAGCTTCGAAAATGACTGGGATTCTGCAGATGACCTTAGGGAAGCTCGAGTCACTATTAGCACCTCTATGGCAGAAGCTATTCCTGGGTTGGTCACCTGCCGGTTAGGCAATCGTTACTATGAGCTCCAGATTCGGCAGCAACCGGAAGCGGAGACGACTGGAGACCGTCTCTTCAAGGAAGCTGAGGAGAATCGAGCCGCGGAAGAATTCAGAACAAGGTCACAAGGTGAGATTTCCCCTAGCCGTCTTCTTCCTGTTAGGGGTTTTCCTGATGTGGTTGCTAACCCTATTCCTCAAGTGATTGGTGATAATGTCGACTGGAACGGGATCTCAACGCTTTGGACTGATGGTAAGGCCGATCGTCGGGATCCGGATTCCTCCGGATTACCGTTTGTGGTTAATCTATCCCCTATTGCTACGGATATCCAAGCTGGTAACACCAAAGCTCAGGTAGATGATTTGCCTTTTAACTGGGAGGCCACCTCAGATCGCAATGACCCCACTTCCCCTCAGGGGACTCTGTCCCCTCATTTTTGTATTCCGGATTCCCTTCCTGATAATCTTGATGACTGCCAGATGCCTCCGGTGCCCCTAGCAGCAGCCGCAGAAGATAAGGCGATGGGAGGCACCCAAAGGGCCTCTGTCAGGAGAAGCCAGAGGCAGATGGTGAAGTCGTTCGAGCAGACGTACCAGCGAGGGAAGCATAATCCTTTTTTGGGATCGCACCTCAAGAAGATGGTGGAGAGGAGCACAGACGACGAGCTTCACTCCTTACTTTCCTTTCTAGACTCTGATACTGTTATAGCGCTGGCTGGTGAATGTGGCGTTGCAGTCTCCAAAGAAGGGTTTGATCCAAAGGCGTTTGTAAATATTCTGCGGGGAATGGAGAAAGAGAGGATCGCCTCCTCTGCTTGACTGCTGTTACTCTTTGGTTGTGTTTTTTTTGAGTTTTTTTACCTGCTTGATGAAGACACTTTCTTGGAACATTCGAGGCCTGGGTGATATTGATAAGCGCAAAGCTATTCACCTCCAAATTACCTCCCAAAACATAGATATTATTTGCCTTCAAGAATCGAAATGTGCCAATCCATCGCCCTCTTTTCTTAGATCGATGGGAGGGAACAGAATTAACAATTGGGTTTGGTTAGACTCTGTAGGATCTTCGGGAGGGATCATCACTGGTTGGAAGGAACCAGACTTCACCTTGTTGGACTCGTTCATTGGTGTCTTTAGCCTTTCGGTTGTGCTGAAGCATCAGCAGTTAGGGACCTCCTTGGTTGTGTCTAATGTCTATGGACCAACCGATTACCAGCTCCGTCAAGCTTTTTGGCTTGAGATTCGAGGCAGCCGAGTTCGTTTTCCTGGTCCGTGGATTCTAGGAGGGGATTTTAACCTTACGCGCTTTTCCTTTGAGAGGAGCGGAGCGATGGGCATGCGTTCAGACATGGAGGACTTTGCTAGCCTCACCGCTGACCTTTCTCTTTTAGATCTCCCGATGAATAACCGGAAATACACCTGGAGCAATAAACGTGAGAATCCAACCTTCGCCAGATTGGATCGTTTCTTTGTCTCTGATGAATTCGAGACTCTCCACCCTGGTGTTACTCAATGTGGCCTGATGGCTTTTATATCCGATCATTCTCCAATTCTTTTGGATACCAAATCTCAGGAAACCAATAAAGAGAAGATCTTCCGATTCGAAGCCATGTGGCTCGAGGATTCAGATTTCGCGTCCCTTGTCCATTCTTGGTGGTCGGAAGCTGAGGATACTTCCAACTCTGTCAGAAACTGGAACTTAAAAACCAGGCATGTGAAACGGAAGATCAAAGACTGGGAGCGCAGGAAGTTCGGTAATGTGCTTTCCAGGAAGAAGGAGCTGCTTAGGAAAATCGGCGAGTTGGAAGTGAAAGAAGAGCAGAGCTCCATCTCTGATGCTGAGAAGATTCAGAAGTCGAACTGGTCGGAAGAACTGCGGAAAACGCTTGTGCACGAGGAAATTATGTGGCAGCAACGTTCGAGAGACAGATGGATTAAGCTTGGTGACAATAACACTTCATTCTTCCATAAAGTGGCGAATTCGGGACGGAGGCGGAACACTATCCATACAATCAGAGAGGGTGACAGATTCTGGACCTCTCAGATTGAGATCAATCGACGGATTTCGGAGCACTTTCAGAATTACTTCAGAAGAGATGGAGTAAATACTGCCACTCTTGACTGGAGTAATCTGGAGACCCTGAAGCTGGATACTTCTGACGACCTTGACAGACCCTTCACTGAGGAGGAATTCGAGAAGGCGGTTTTTGGGATGAAGGCTGAGGGAGCTCCGGGGCCGGATGGACTCCCCATGCTCTTCTATCAGCGCTTTTGGGTGACTATTAAGGTGGACCTTTGCAGACTTCTGTTTGACTTCTTCACTCATAATATTTCTCTCCACAACTTGAACTACGCTTGGGTGACTTTGATCCCTAAGAAATCAGGAGCAGAGACCATTGGCGACTTCCGTCCTATCAGTTTGGCGAACTGCGTGTACAAGATAGTGGCTAAGATTCTTGCCAACCGTTTATCCAACAATCTGGACAAGCTAGTTTACAGAAGCCAATCAGCCTTCATCAAAGGCAGATTCATTTTGGACAGCGTTGCAACGGCGCAGGAGCTGATTTACCATTTGAAAGAGCAGAAGGAAGAAGGCATCATCTTGAAAATAGACTTCGAGAAAGCCTTTGACAGACTCAAATGGAGCTTTATCCTCAACACCGTGAAAGCGAAAGGATTCTCGGACAGATGGTTGAATTGGATCTGGAATTGCCTTTCCACATCCACTCTTTCTTGTCTGGTGAATGGAGTAGCTGGGAAGCAATTTAAAGCTGGTCGAGGGGTGAAACAAGGCTGCCCACTTTCCCCTTTTCTTTTTATCCTAGCCATGGATGTTTTCGACTCTATGATCAGAAGAGTGAAAACAAGAGGATTCATAGAAGGGATCGGAGAAAATTCTTGGAAGACTGCTAACCTGCATTTCGCAGACGACACGATCATCTTCTGCAAAGCGAAGAAGGAGCAGGTAAGTATGTTGAAAATCCTCCTCTACTCGCTGGAAGTTGTCTCAGGTCTGAAGATTAATTTTTCTAAGACCTCCCTCTTCTATATGGGGGAGGATGTTGTTTCGGCTACTACCTTCTCTGCTATCCTTAACTGCAAACTTGACTCCCTTCCAACTAAATATCTTGGCCTTCCTTTGTCTTCGGCGAAACTCCACAGAAGCGACTGGTTCAAAGTCATTGAGCGCGTGGACTCTAGACTGGTGGGTTGGCAGGGGAAGCATCTCTCCTTGGGAGGAAGGTTGACTCTGGTCAATGCGGTTCTGACCCTTATTCCTTCGTATCATTCGTCCTTCTTCTTAATGCCTAAGTGGGTGATTAAGAAAATTGACGCTATCCGGAGCCGCTTCCTTTGGAAGGGAGCTGACCCCAACTCCAAAGCTTACCATCTTGTTAATTGGGGCTCGGTCTGCAAATCTAGAGAAGAAGGGGGTTTGGGTGTCATCAATCTCGCAGATCACAATAGAGCCCTCCTGGGTAAGTGGTGGTGGAGACTTCAGCGAGATCAAGGAGATATCTGGAGCGCAGTGATCAGGGGTCGTTATTTCAAACGCTTTAAGCCTCTTCAGATCAGAAGCAGAGCTTCCGGCAAGATCTCTCCGTTCTGGAAGGGCATCCAGAGAATTGGGCATATCTACAAATGTGGTACTAGCTTGATTATCCACAACGGGAAATCTACTCTCTTCTGGGAGGACAGATGGTTAGTCGAAGGTTGTCTGAAGAATTGGTACCCGGATCTTTACGAGCTCGCTTGGTCAAAGTCTTGCTCTGTCAGATCGCAGTGTGTCCTTCGTGATAATAGGACAATCTGGAGCATCAAATTCCGCCGGAACGTTCCAGACTTCCTTCAATATCAAGTGAGAGAGCTGGAGAATCTTTTGCAATTACTTTCTGTTAAGGAAGAGGAAGATGAGGTGACCTGGCGTTTGTCATCCTCAGGCAATTTTTCCTCTAAAGCCTTCTACAATTTCATCAACAAGGGTGGGGTTATTTGTCCGATTGCCAATCATCTGTGGAAGTCTAGAGTGCCTCTGAAGATTCGTATATTTATGTGGCTAATGACCAAGAAGAAGCTTCTTACGAGAGTCAATCTCCAAACCAGGGGGAATACCAACATTTCGGACACGACGTGTGTGCTTTGTGGTCAGGCTAAAGAAGATACTAACCACCTCTTTATCCACTGCCCGTTTTCTAAGGGTATCTGGGATCACTTGAAGAGAGGTCTGAAGATCCAAGGTACTCCAGGTTCTGTTTTTTCGATGTGGACGGTTTGGAGGAAGAAGAGAATTAAGAATCGCCTTCGACATAGCTGGGATTTCCTTGTCATGGCTGTCTGCTGGAGCATCTGGATTGAACGCAACAACATGATTTTTCGAAAGACCAAGATGTCTCTAGGCCAAGTCCGGCTTGCAATCAAGAGGAGGTTGCTGCAGTGGAAAGTGGTCCTTCAAGGGAAGAAGCTTGAACAGCTAGACAACATCATTTGTAACCTTTTTTGATTTTTCGTTCTCTCGGTTGTAAGGTTCTTTCTTTCTTTTTAATGGACTGGTAGGGGTCTAGGCCGAACCCCCCCTCATCCACTGAGAGGGACTTCTCAAAAAAAATACACCATTGCTTATTGCGCAAGCCGATGACCCGCAGCACATTATGCTCCCGCGGCCTTTCTTTTCATACGTCATTTGAATTTCATGTCAACCCAAACTCCTATTATCACCAAGGATCAAAATACCGGCCGGTACGAACCGTACCGGCCGGTTCAAACTGGGAACCGGTCCGAACCGCACCGGTATCCAGGTGATACCGGTCGCGGCGACTAATTCGCCAAAATACCGGCCGGTACCGGTTCGAACCGGTACCGGCTGTTAAGTGTCCATTTGAGTGGTTTTTTCATTCCGAATTGAATTTTTTGGGCTTCTTCCTTCATTCCCACATGAGGTGAACCTCCATACTAGCTCGATTTGCAAGATTTGAAGCCAAAAACTCGGATTTGCAAGATCAAAACCACATTTGAAGGTATGTTTTCATAATTTTTTTCATTTTTCTTTTGTTTTGTTGCATTTTTTTTGAAAAAAATCAAATTATTGTGGTGAAAATGTTGAAATGTGCTAGATCTATGCCATCAATGCTTAGATCTATAGATCTATAAGCATCAACTCCAAATTTGCATGATCGGTTCATGCAAATTTGGGGGTTTTTCAATTTTCTTTTCTTTTTTTGCATTTTTTTAAAAATTAAACCAAATAATTGTGGTGAAAATGGTGATATGGGTTAGATCTATGCCGTCAAAGCTTAGATCTATAGATCTATAAGCTTAGATCTATAGATCTATAGATCTATGCCTGTTAGGAGTCTTAGGACTATGAATTTGTGTTTATTACTTTATTATCATATTATGTGAAATTGTAAAATATGACTCATGTACTCGTATTAGTTGTGTAATTCATGTTTGTGCAATGATTATGAATTGTGTTTTGTAATCCCTAAGCATAATATATTAATACTAGGCTAATCTAACTCATACAATTTAATAACTATATCAAATTCCACAATTTAGAATCATACAGTGAAAACAGTGACTTTATAACTTAAAAAGACCGGTTCATACCTATAACTAGTTTACTAATGAAAAAAAACATCACAAACCAGTATTTTAGATTATTCTGGATTTTTTGGTTATTTTTTCAAATTTTTTTGAAACCAAAAATCAATTCACACCGGTATGGACCGGTTCAGACTGATACCGGTTCGTATCGCCCGGTTTGAACCGTTTTTTCGGCCGGCCGATATTTTGTCCGCGACCGGTATTTTTATCCATGATTATCACATGAAATTATCTGAGTATGTTGACGATCTTATCGTGCCGCGGAGGATGTTGGTTTTGGCTTTCAGGTCTTCGCTTGGCGTCGTGAGGCAGGGGATGCCAGATGGAGTCGCGGCATACTTGAGGCGGATTACTTGGCCACCGGACCCGGGAGAGCAGTTCGAGCAGATGCAGCGGTTGCAGTTACTTCCAGGGGAGCCCCCAGGATCCAGGACCTTGCTCGACAGGAGTCGGGTTCTTTTGAGTCCGGGGGACTTGATGCATACAAGGCCTACTACGTGCAGATTTTCTACATATGATCGTGTATTTTCACCCTCTCCGGAGATCCAGGAAGCCGATCGTCGATCCGTCTGCATCAGTAGAAAGCTCATTCGGAGATCTAAAACTTTGGTTCTTATTTTATTTCGATCCAACCAACGGATCTTTAGTTATTTATTTCTGGTTTGGGTAGGTGCGAGCCATGTTCGCATCCGGTTCGAGCCACAGATACCGAACTGACTCGTTTCTATGTTAGGTTTTAAGCCTTAGGATCTTAGATTAGTTAAATCTCAATGGATGAGATTCAACAGGAAGCCAAAAGCCCTAACCGAGCACACCCACCCGACCGGCTCCTCTTTTCCGCGGCAATACCCGCGCGGGCACGCCTTGGGAAGCGTGCCCACGTCCCTCTCTCTCTCCTCCCGTGCGAATCTCTCTCCCCTTCTTTCCTTTTTTGTGTTTCTTTGATTGTTTCTCCTATAAATCCTAAAACCCTAATTGCAAAAAGGGAGGATGATATGAAATTGAAACCCTAAAACGGAGAAGCGGCTCGCTTGTTCGGTGTATCCCTTCCGAAGAATCTTCCTTGCATCTAGTCGTTTCTTCCTTCCGCAAGCTTCTACCTCGTCGCCACGCTATTCGTCTACGACTTCGCGGAAGATCGACACGGAGTTCCTCCATCTTCACAGATCAATCGTCTCGGCTTCTTCAACCCTTCTTCTGGACCACGCCTCCCCCTCCGCCCCTTTCATCTGCAGCAACAGAGTTCCTGTCAGCAGCCGGCATTGACCAAAGCACGGTTTGAAATCGATCCTCGATACTTTCATGTGATATCTTTCTTTTTTTATAACCGGCCTTATTGCTGAATTCACATTAGGGTTCCCAAAATCCGTGGTTTTCCGAGAATCTCATCCATTAGGTTTTATCGATTAGATCTATGGTTGTTCTTTGAAACGTTGGCTTATTATTTTGAGATTGTGTTAGTTATCATTGCTGGAATTTGGTTATTTAAATATGAAATTAAGTATTATCTTGTCAGTTTTATTATTTCGTTGAATTAAATCTGATTGGGAATGAATGAATGATGAATCGTGATTATAAGCTTTGCTGAGATCTGATTATAATATGCTGAAATCTGTATTTAGTTGTTTAAATTCAGCACTTGGGTTTATTTAAGCATACGCATCCCATCAAAATCAGTAGTCGAATTGAACAAAGCAATGCTGGTTATAAATTACGAGCCGATATATGGAAACGACTTTAAACCTTCAATGTGGGAGATTACGTAATAGTCCGGATTCATCCGGAACGGTTTACTTCAGGAGCTGTTAAGAAGCTATATGCATGCAGTGCAGGTCCTCTTTGGATTTTAAGAAAAATAAATGACAATGCTTACGTTATTGAACTACCTACGGGTTGTAGCATCAGTTCCACTTTCAATATTGAAGATCTAGTGGCTTATAAGGGCCCATATTTTAACCTTAGAAATCCACTGATAGATAAGCCTACCCTGGACCCTGCCTCTGATAGCCTCTCCCTACCTCCACTCCTAGAAATTCCCCCAAATGATACAGCAAAAGGCATTGATAAGATTATGGAAGACAAATTTGTCTCTAGTAGAGACGATGGAATCCGGCGATACCTGGTTCGTTGGAAAGGAAGACTCCCTTCTGAGGCCGCCTGAATTGAGCGTCAGGAGCCCCAACAGATGGACCCAGACCTGCTGGAGTTGTACGAGAGCCGCACCGAGCCTTACTCGACAGGGCCGAGTTCTCTCCCACCCTGGTAGAATGATAAGGACATCGACATCGAGCCGCGCCCATGGCGCATGTACCAGCGCAGGAGGCGCCATCTGAGTTTGTGGTTGTGATCGGCTAAGCAGAGACGACCCTAGTTATTTACGTTTATTTTGTCTTTTATTATTTCCTGCTTTGAGTTTAGTCCCACCTCGCCTGTCGGCTATTTGGGTTAGTCATTGTAAGCCTATATAAAGGCCTCCCCTTGTTCCTTTGTAGGCACTGAATAATGAAATAAAAAAAATTGTTTCTCCACTTTGTGTTGAGTGACAACAAGGTGAGGTATGTGAAACCCGACCCCAAACCCTAGGCGTGTGAAACCCTATGTTTGTGCTAGGTGTGTGAAACCCTAGCCCAACCCACCCCTTTCTTCAAACCCCTCCCCACCCCGTGCAGCCACCGCCTACCCCTCCCCCTTGCTCCTCTCTTCTCGATCTACCTCTCTCGTCTTCTGTCTTCTTGTAGCTGACCCCACCTTCCCTCCTCCTTGCCGTCTCGCGCGCAGACCCGGCCCGGCCCTCCTCCCTGCGACCCCGCGCTACCGCCCCAGACCCGGCCCCTCCTTCCCCTGCGGCTCAGCCACGGCCCCCTCCCTCTCTCCTCTGCCGTGTCCCAGCCCCCTGACCTCGACTCCCTCCCTCCTTCCTCTGCCGCGCCCAGCCCCCGACCCCTCACTCTTTCCTCTATCGTGCCCAGCCCCTGATCCCATTCCCACCCTCTCCCCGCGGCTTAGCCCCGAACCCCCTCTGCCCCTTTCTGTGACCGAACCCCCCCCCAGAACCGACCCTTTCCCCCCCCCCCTTCTCTGCAGCCAGACCCCACGCCCCCCACGCCCTTCCCTCTTCTCCTCTCATCTCGGCAAGCGAAACCTCCTCCCCTTAAACCCACCTATCCTCTCACTCCCTCCAACCCCCCGGTATGCTTGCATGGCGGACCCAGACGCGGATCACAGCCTAATCCAAGACAAAGACGGATAACTCGACATCAACTCCCCCTTACTCGATTTCCAGTTCGACGAAGGAGAGAGCGTGGAGTACGTGAAGCGTATTACCTACACCGTTGTTTGTGAACCTGAGGCCCACCTCGGCGTCAACTTGTGGCATCGTTGCTGACATCCAGACGCGCTTGTACATTAGAATATCGTCTGCCTCCACCTGCTTGCCAATCCAACTCCGGTGACGAACAAGGTCCCTGCACCGACCTCACCACCCTAGGAGGTTCAAGCATCGCCATAGCCTTTACCGGAGGTTCTCGAGGCTCCAGAAAGCGTTCCCGCACCACCATCACCTCCTCAGTAGGTACGCCCTTACCCGGCAAGGTATTGCTATATTCCATCAGTTGAATCTCTAGTGTGTTATCAAGTGCTCACCGCTGTCCACTTTCGAGAGATTGTGTGTCCACCTATGCCCGTTAAGTTTATTAGTATTTGATATTGCAGGAAGGACTTGTGCCCTATAATTTAAGCATTAATCATTTTAATTTTGAATACTGGAAGAGAACTGTTGGGTGCTAGTAGTAGCTTGTTAAAGCCATCATTCCCTGTGAGTGTATGAATAAAGATTCCTGCCTGAAACCCTTAATTTACAGTGAAACTTTGCTAGCCAACGAAACTGCTGATTTCCTGTTTTCCCTGCATCGTATTGCATCAGTTTTGGGGGAGGAGTGTCTTCTTATTAGAGCAAGAGCCCAATATATATTCAAGAGGGTATGACTCCCTTACATAGTGGAAGGATGTATATCGGTTATAACCTAAAACATACAGGTATCTCTAACAGCGAGCAAGCTCATTTTATCCTGACCCTAACTTCTCTCTTCCCTCTCTCTCTCTCTCCTATAGTCGTAAGATGTTATCCCGTTTACTGTGGGGGATTTTTTTGAAGGTCAAGCAAACAATTAAACTTCCAATCTTCACGAGACCGGATTTCCTGATATTACTTCAATTCCAACTTCAGATGTCTAACCTCTTGGCCTCATCACATTGTTGACAATCGGAACTTATAAAGGCTATGATTGGAGACTACAATTTACAAGGCATTAACATTGAAACCTTTTCTTTCCTACTGTCTCATAGCTTATGTTTCTCTTGTAGTGATCTAAGCTTTAACAACCTGACGGGGCCTATTCCAAGCAGCATTGATGGGCTACAAAAATCTTTAAATTATATGTAAGTTTTTTTTTCCTGTTTTCCTGAAATGCACATTTACATTCATTCTCTTAGTAATCATTTTAAGATATAGGTTCTAAGTCTTTTTTTTTTCTACCCCTTATGTCAATGTCTCTTCTTCATCATCAACCATGTCGGACATGACATTGTTTTCGGTGTAGGTTTCTTACAAATAACATGTTAAGTGGCGTGATACCCAATTGGATCTTGAGCAGCTCGTGGAACTTGTATGTTATTTCTGCAAGGAGAATTTGAGTCAAATTTCATATCGTTATGAAGTGTTTTGTTCTTCGATTATCTCCAAGATGTCATGGAATTCTATGTTGCAGGGATCTATCTTACAATAATTTTACAGGATTGCCTGCTCCAGGCCAATGCCAACAAGGAAATGTGTAAAAATTCTGTCTTTGAGATCTATCACTCCTAATCATCTGTCTCTAGTACGGGTTTTTTTTTTTTTTGTTTCATATCTGACTAGTCTTCTCTTTTTGGTTACAGGAATTTGGTTTCTAGTTATTCATCCACTACTAGTAACTCGTAAGCTTTGTATAGTCTTATTTTTTGCTCTGCATTTTGATCTGATTATAATTTGAACCTTTTTTTTGCGTCAAAATCGTGATATTATTTTCTTTTAATAGGATATTAACATGCTTAAGGAAGAATAATCCATGTCCTCAAGAAGCAAAAAGTGCGTGCTAAAACTTCTGTATGTGAGAATTTTGAAGCTTTTGATATTGAACGTCCTGACATGTGGGGATTCTGTAATTTTTTCAGACTACAACTTGTTCATAAATTGTGGTGGTAACAAGGTGAACATTGACGGCAATGAATATGAAGGAGACCCTTCACCACAGGGTGCATCAATATATGCTGTTTCTGATAGTGGAAAATGGGCTTATAGCAGTACAGGATATTATCAGGGCATTGTCAATGCACATTACATCACTTCAAATGCAGCACTATGGAACATGACAAATCAGGCGTTATACATGACAGCTCGCCTCAGTCCTCTCTCCCTCAGATACTACGGTCTCTGCTTACAGACGGGAAACTATACAGTGAAACTCCACTTTGCTGAAATTATGTTCACCGACGACGAAACATTTTCCAGTGTTGGAAGGCGCTTATTTGATGTATACATTCAGGTGATTGTTCGTTTCTACCACAATGATCTTCATGTTGATGCATCACGCTCCACTTATATTCTACCGTAATTATCTCTATGTCAATGCATCACGCTCCACTTATATTTGACCGAGTTTAGCAAGAGCTTTCACAGGTCACTATCATTCATTTTCATGTAATCTTTATCATGCCTATTAACATCACAATAATTCCATCTGGTCTATTCGTTTTATTTCCTTGCCTTTTTTTTCATAGCGCTTTTGCTATCTATGTTGGGTTTCGGTATAAGTTTTACCTATCCACCAGTTTCTTTTAGTCAAAGCAAACATATAATAGTTTTTAATAGGATTGTCGACTAGTTAATACCTAAGCAACAGTCATATGATGCACATATGATAATGCTTCAAAATTATGCAGGGACAAAAGGTTTTGCCGGACTTCGATATTGCTAAAGAAGCTAATGGGACGGGAAAGGAAATCACTAGGAACTTTACTGCTACTGTTGATGGCACTTTGGAGATCCAGTTTCAGTGGGTTGGAAAAGGGACAAGCTCCGTTCCACAGAGGGGTGTATATGGACCTCTTATATCAGCCATCTCAGTTACACCAAGTAAGCCTTTGAGACCTTTTTTTTCCCCCTTTGTGTTATTGTTTCCCTGATGATGATCCCGGATCATTTATTCTTCCAGACTTCGATCCTAAGATAGACGGAAACAAGCTGTCTCTTGGAGCTATTTTGGGCATCGTTGCTGCTTCTTGTGTGGTGATTGTGTCAATCATGATCATATACTGGTTTTTCTGCAAAAGAAAGGACGATGAAAACAGTGGTGAGGAAAGCAGCTCATTCATGTATCATTTATATGAATATCATTATTGAATTTTGGTTTAGGGGAAAATTTGACTTTTCTTTTTCCAAAGGACTTTATCTCTGTACATCTGGTTATCTTGTTGGTGTCTTTAGGATCAACAGGATTCATTGTGTGAAATCTTTGTTTCATAGCACTTTTCTTGAAGACTCAGGAGAATGAACCAAGATGAATCTCACTTTGACTGACTAATGTCCTTTTGGTTTGAAACTAGCATAGATTTTGAATCATGATTAGAATTAGAAAATTAGGAAAATAAAATTATATAAGATAGGAGATATAGAAAAGTAGACAAGAAACATTTTGCCCTGACATTTTTTTTTTTTGAGAAGTACATGACAAATTTTGTGGTAGTAGTTTATTGATGTTAGATACCCTCACGGCCCAAAACCTGGGTCATAAGGGGAGGTCCACAGAGGGTATATTAAGCGGGCGTTAGGTGCCCCCTTCACCAATGTGGGACTAACCGGTGGACTTCCTCAACACCCCCCCTCAAGCGGAGCACGTGGAGTGAGGCACAATCGGAAGGGGCCGCACCCGGAGGGAGACGATGAACCCAGCTCTGATACCATGTTAGATACCCTCACACCTAAAACCCGGGTCTTGGGACGTGAGGGTATCTAACATGGTTTCAGAGCTCTAGGATTCTCTCGCTGCAACGGTGACAACAACGGCTGCTCCCTCTGGCTCCGATCTCCTCCGGTAGCCCCCCTCCTGCCCCCGATCTCCCTCCCCAACCCTCCTACTATATCTATATACAATAACAATTGAAGAATGAAGAGTTGTGCTATGGTTCTAAAAAATAAATAAGCCTATTCATGTGCAAAAGGTGATAGTGATAAGAACATTGGCAACCAACGTTGCACAATTTATAAAAAGCAAATGCAAAAGCCTCTATGACTCCCACAAACACTTAGTTTGAGATGCTTCCACATTATATGAAGCCTGTTGCCATTATAGACAAATGGTGAAACCACATTCGTTTCATCTGGAATGGATGAAAATTTGTTTGTCTTGATAGAAACGTAGTAATATATATATATATATATATATATATATATATATATATATATATATATATATATATATATATATATAGGGAATAGGGAACATAGTCCTCCCGACCACCCAACACGCTAGTCCTCCCTTCAATTTGGGTGCCACATGGCACTTTTTAACCGGGGTTAGGGGTTGGTCAAGGTGGGTACATCCCTTATAACAATGATCATGAAAAAAAATTTTGAAAACAAATATGCCAAGTGGTATTTTTAAATTAACTATAGCAAGGGCTATTTGCACGCTACAGTTTACCGTTAAATTTGTCGACGGTTGATCGGGTTATTTTAAGTTTTTTTTCAGAATTTTTTTTAAAATCTTGATCTAAGTAGAGTGGATTGACCATCCATAAAAAGAAATATGGTTAAAAATTGTCATGTGGCACCCAAATTGAAGGGAGGACTAGCGTGTTGGGTGGTCAAGAGGACCGTGTTCCCTATTCCCATATATATATATATATATGTATATATATATATATGTATATATATATATATATATATATATGTATATATATATATATATATATCGTGTTTTTATATAAGAATGAAAATAGCGCTTTTTTCGTTTAGTCCCATATTGCCTGGGGGAGGGCAATAGTATTATTTATTAGAACTCCCCCCTTAGAGCCTTATAGCTTCCCAAGAGTTATCGTCTAGTCCACCACACACATGCACGCGCCAAGCCGCGCCGAGCACGAGCCTGGTTGCAGATAGCAAGCCACGTGGACGCTAATGGGCTTCGAGCTTTGGAGTGCTTTTTGGGCTTTGGGTCATATTTTAAATTGAGTGTTAATATTTTATTGGAGAGTTATTCCTACTTACACGTTTTATGAGCCTGGGCGAGATTCGTTGAACCTGGACGCATGCAACTATTACACCTGACAGAGCAGTGATTACTCTTTAGTGCGGGGACCATTGCTGCATGCGATGGGTTTTGAGTAGGGGGATGCTGAGGACCTCTATATAAGAGAGGGTCCAGGGAAGTTAAAGACACACAACTCAAGCCATGAGCTCTCTCCACTCTCTTTGCCTTGTTCAAGTTTCTGTTATATTACTATCTAAAGTATACTGAGAGTCCCAAAGGGGTTCCCTTCGGTGCTGAAAAGGAGCCCAATTGTTGTGCCCTGGGGAGCGTTCAGAGGCCTTCAAGCATCTACCAAGGCAGTGAAATAGTTTTCAAGGCATTGTGCTTGCATAAGCTTCGACTATGGCTAAGTCTACCTTCCTCATTCTCACTCTTCCCAATTGCCATATTTGTAGACTCCTTAGGTTCCCTCCAAACCCTTATTTGATTGTTGTGTTAACCTCTGCATGCTAAACCCCTCAACCGTAGTTTTATTGTTTTAAAACTAGACCTATTAGCCTTGGTAATATTTTGCTAGTCATCATTTGCATGCAGAATATAATAGAAACCCAACAATATATATATATATATATATATATATATATTATTGGGGTTCTACACATTTAATAGCAATCAAGACTAGTGAATGGTCATTGAAAACCTATAGGTATGTCTACATACAGAGGTTCAGAGCCAAGAATGGAAAATATAACTTATTAGTTGAAGAAGATGATGTCGAGGCTCGTGCAAATACCCTGAAAGCTTTAATTGTTGCTGACAGAGGGGTGCTTGGCCTTCGACGATAGCTCCCTAGGGTTCAACGACAGTCGGTCCCACACTCCAGCACCCAGTGGTCACCCTGAAAGCTTTAGTGTAGATCTGCAGTATCTACGGCCCGAACGATATGAGTCTTCGCCATGCATTTTGGCAAGAGCTTACAACTAGAGGACTCTGACTAGATCCCTGGATCCTTTGCGGTGATTTTAACGTCACCAGGTTTAGTCATCAGAGGTTGGGGGGTTTAGGCCATTTGGGGGCTATGGAAGATTTCTCGAACTTCATTTGGCGGTTGGACTTGAACGACCTACCCCTTCGAGGCAGACGCTTTACGTGGACTAATAAGAGGGATTCTCCCTCCATGGCCAGGCTTGACAGGCTTCTTACCTCGAATGAATGGGAGGCCCTATTCCCTAATTCTATCCAGAGAAGCTTGCAAGCTCTAGTCTCTGACCACGTTCCACTCTTACTAGACACGTGTTTCTCGTGGTCGAGACCATCCAGACGCTTCCGTTTCGAGCGGATGTGGAGAGAGAACCCTTCGTTCGACGCTCTTGTTAGGAGATAGTGGATTCAATTCCCAACAGACTTTAACTCTGCCAGGAATTTAGTTCACAAGCTCCGATGCCTCCGTCAGAAGATCAAAGGTTGGGAGAGAGCCTGCTTCGGGTCTGTCATTTGCCGCAAAGAACTTTTTCTGAAGAGGATAGAAGAGCTGGAAGTCAAGGAAGAGTCCTCCCCTCTCTCAGTAGACGAGTTATCTTCTCTTTCCTCCTCGAGAGAAGATCTTCTCGCTATTCTGAGAACTGAAGAAATTATGTGGAAGCAGCGGTCTCGAGACAGATGGGTCAAGCTGGGTGACCTTAATTCGTCTTATTTCCATAAGGTGGCGAATGGCAGAAGGAAGAAGAATACTATTCAGTTCTTGAATGTAGGGGGTCAGAGACTTGAAGGGACGGAGGAGGTGCTTTCTAGTGTGTCAAACCACTACAGGAACTACTTCCGAGATCTTCCGCAGTCCTCTGCTTCTCTCTCTTGGGATAACTTGCCAATCAAGCGGATTTCTCCATCAGAAGATCTTGACAGAGATTTCTCCCAAGAGGAGATCAGGAAAGCAGTGTTCGACATGGCAGGGGACGGTGCACCAAGACCTGATGGCTTTCCTATGCACTTCTTTCAGACTTACTGGGATTGCATTTCCACTGATGTTACAAGATTCATCCTCGATTTCTTCTCGGGGGCTTCTACCTTGGAGAGCATCAACTACTCTCTCCTCGTTCTTATCCCGAAGAAGGCGGGGGCAGAGTCAGTGGGGGACTTCCGGCCCATTAGTATATCCAACTGCGCTTATAAGATTGTTACCAAGATCCTAGCGAACCGCCTCTCTCCGCTCATGAATGAGTTGATTAGCAAAAGCCAATCGGCTTTCATCAAAGGCCGTCAGATTCTGGACAATGTTGCTTCCGTCCAAGAGATCCTTTACCACATGAAGGAGCACAAGATTGAAGGTTTGGTTCTCAAACTATACTTCGAGAAGGCGTTTGATAGACTCCAATGGAAGTTTATTCTCTCCACCCTGCGGGCTAAAGGGTTCTCGCCTAAGTGGGTCCACTGGGTTTCCTGCTGCCTGTCTTCCTCCAAGCTTTCTTGCTCGGTTAACGGTGCTTCGGGAGGCCATTTTCGAATGAGAAAAGGGCTTAAGCAAGGATGTCCACTTTCCCCTTTTCTCTTCATCTTGGCGGTTGATGCGTTCGACGCGATTTTGTGTAACGCGAGCTCGCTTAATCTCCTTCGAGGCATTCGAGGTAACTCCTGGTGCATTTCCAATCTCCATTTTGCTGACGACACGATACTCTTCTGTGAAGCGGCTTTAGAGCAGGTGGCGGTTTTGAAAATTATCCTGTATGCGCTAGAGTTCACTTCAGGCCTCCGGATCAACTTCTCGAAGAGTTCGCTCTACTTCGTAGGGCAGTCCCAGGAGATAGGCCTACTTGCCGCTTCCATGTTGAATTGTAGAGTGGGATCCTTTCCGATGAAATACCTGGGATTACCTGTGAGTAATAGGAATCTAGGTCGTAATGATTGGCTGAGATTAGTGGAGAAAGTGGAAGGCAGGTTGTCGAACTGGAAAGGAAAGCTACTCTCTCTGGGAGGACGTTTGACCTTAGTTAACTCGGTTCTTTCCGCCATCCCGGCCTACTACTTAGCCTTCTACTTTTTTCCAGCTTGGGTTATCAAGAGGATTGACGGGATTCGTAGCGCTTTCCTATGGAGAGGTCCCGATAGGTCAGCAGGCTCCTACCATCTGGCTAATTGGGGGCTCACCTGTAAATCGAAGGAGCAGGGCGGCTTAGGGGTTATCAACCTGAAAGACTTTAACCAAGCGCTCCTCGGGAAGTGGTGGTGGAGGTTACAGAATGATCAGGGTGACCACTGGTCGGCTATTATCAGAGACCGATATTTCAAACGCTTTTCCCCTTTACAGGCGAGGAGCAGACAATCAGGCACTCGGTCCACATTCTGGAAGGGTATATGTAAGATTGGGGCCCCATTTCGGATCAGCACCAGGTTGATTCTCGGCAATGGTAAAAATATCAAATTTTGGCTGGACCACTGGGTAGATATTAGCTTGGCTTCTATGTTCCCCGAACTGTTTAGTCTGGCTTGGGAACCTCAGGCATCAGTTCGCTCCCAGACGACTGAGTCAGCTTCGGGTCGTTTCTGGTCGATCAAGTTCAGACGGTCGATTCCAGTCTCTTCAGAGTCAACTAGCGGATCTTCACAGTATTGTGGAAGCCTTCACCCTTGGGGACGACAGGGACTCTTCCAGCTGGAAGTGGGACAATTCAGGAATCTTCTCGGTTAAGTCGTTCTACAAATTCTTTAATAATGGTGGCACCATCTGCCCCATAGCGAGCCATCTTTGAAGGTCGCCAGCTCCCTTGAAGACTAAGATTTTCATGTGGCTAGCAATCCGAGAGAGAATCTTGACGAGGGTCAACCTGAGGAGGAGAAATAACCCAAATGTGACAGATCTGTCCTGTCCTCTATGCCATGGTCATAGGGAGGATGTCAATCATGTATTCCTTAGATGCCCCTTCTCCAGGGAACTTTGGTCTAAGTTGAAACGGAATTTCAGTATCAAAGGGCACCCTGCCACTATCCGCTCCCTATGGACGCTCTGGAGGTCCCGTAGAGTGAAGATTAAGCTTCGTCCAGCATGGGATCTGCTCACGATTGGTCTTTGTTGGAGTATTTGGAGAGAGCGCAACGCTAGAGTGTTCTCGGGCAAGGAAGTCTCGGTCACGACCTTCTGGTCCAACTTTGTCTCGTTGATTCATAGTTGGTCTTCAGGTTTCCCTGTCAAACTCTCGGGTCAGATCCTACCTTTCCTTTGTAACCTTTGAATTTTTGCTCTATTAATAAAATCTTGGGGTATGCTTAACCCCATCCTCTCTCCCTCAGAGAGGAATTTCTCAAAAAAAAAAACTTTAATTGTAAATCAAGTCGATAGATCACACTCATACCCCCAAAATAACGTACAAGTTATCTGCGGTTGTGCTCTTTAACGGTCATGAGCAATCCCCTGTTTTAACTATAGTTATCAAGGCGTCAAGGCGAGGCTAGGTGCCCAGAGGGAGCCTAGGCATGGCCTTATGTGCATAGGCGTGACTTTATGTGCATAGGCATCCTCCAGGCACGGGTATATATGTATAGTCTATACTTGTAGGTATATATGTAATAGGCAGCTATATAGCACCTTACTAACATGAAATTAAGCATATTCTAGTCAAATGCATGCAACACAAGGACACATATATAGTATAAACAAGTAAAAACAACAAAAGGAACATATAGAATACAAACACTTCCTAACATAAAATTGAGCATATTCTAATCAAATGCATGCAACAAAATGAACAAAGAAGATGGGGGCGGGTTGGGTTTTACTTAAAAAAAAAACAAAAATCAATGCCTAAAACTAGGCGCGCGCCTAGGCCGTCGCTTAGTGTTGTTCCTAGGCCCACGCCTTGACAACAATGGTTTTAACGAGTGCTCTAGAGAATTGGCTCCAATTCTTATAGAAGTGGCCACACTTCTACACTTGTAAAGGTACCATCTATCAAGAGTGCTCTATACTTATACACCCCATTGGATACCCAGTTATTGACGGTATTGAGACTCACAGACTCAACCTCACACCAATACAGATAGTGCTACCACATCATAGAGAGGAGCAAAATTAATTTGTAGCACCTCACACGTCCCTCGGATAACTTATTGTTTAGTTTAACCTAGATTTTGGGATCTTTAGTCACGTAGATTGGGTTTCCATTATCAGAGAAGTTTTTAATTTATAGGCCTCAGCCTCATCCCCCTTGATGTGTTTAGAACTAGCTATTTTGCTAAAATTTTGTTCCTCATGATAGCTGCAGTATATCATCACCAAAGGAACAACCATAATAGGTTTTAGGCGATAGAGGAAGTCCCTTAATTACTAAACCTCCTCACTAGCCTTAATTCATGTTGTAATCATGTTAGCATCGCTTGCTTCTTCTAGGTCTAGGCTCTCCACATCCAAAGAGTCATCCCTACTCCTAGGAGCAGGCCTCTCATGTGTACTGAATTGACGAGGTCTCTCAGACCTCTCTGAGATGAAAATTGGTTCCAAAGGAACTCAATATCCTTAGTCACCCCACATTTAAGGTATGTGTAGAAAAGTCTTTTCTACTTCCTAGGATTTCAAAATGTGTTTGCTTAGGCTCCTTAAGAGTAATGAGGACATGTGCATCAGAGAGCACTTCTTCACGCCACAGGTTAGTGATATACCTGAGTTGATCATCATGGCAATGACCATGTCGTTCAACATCCAGTTTTATTTATCAGCTGCTCTACTAGACTGAGATATGGTGAATTAAATTGTTGTCTTCACTATACCTACTGATGTCTTCGGACTTACATTCACCTAATTTTGACTCACCTAAGGACTCAATCATCTTCCCTACTTTATTTCTATATTACATAGTAATCATGCCTAGGGTTTCTAGGCTACCTACACTCTTGAAAGACTTCTTCGCATAATTACACATACACTGAACTTTCCATCCAATGATGGATAACACTTAGGTTCGCTTCCTAAATAATTCTTCTAGAGTTAGTGGGTCATAGTCTGACATACCATAAATCCACATACTCATATAAATAGCACAAAGAAATTTTATTAATACTTTTGAAAGCGGTTACAATAATTTTACTTATCATTCCAATAACCCTTCCCATAACAGTCCCCACACCTTATGCTGAGAAGTACCCACTTGTTCCAGCATTTGCCTCGTCCCTCTTCTGGCCACAGGTTTCCTTAAAGCGACAGTTCTTAGCAATATGGCTTGGTTTTCCGCACACGTAGCAATTTCCAAAAGGTAGCTTCTTGAAGATGGGTTTTGACTGATTATTCTTCTCAACGGGCTTGGGAGCTCGAGTCTTCCTCTTGAAAAATTTACCTTCCTATGGTTCGCCTTCTCCTTCAGTTTGAAGACTCACTCCCTTTCCATTGACAACCGGATGTCCTCTTCTATGTGGATTCAGACGACCAGATCCTCCAGTCTTGCGCTTGTGCTTTAGCTTGTTGTTGTACTCCTTCCAGGAGGGAGGGAGCTTCTTGAAATTAGAGCCATTTGGAACCCGTCATAGATGGAGTAGCCCTTTGCGAGGACTTCGTGGATAATGGTCTGTAATTCCTCCAGTTGTGGTACTACAGTCTTCTCATCTTTCATCTTGTAGTCCAGGAGCTTACCCACAATATCATTGGATGGAAAGTTCAGTGTCTCTTGCTAGTCATCTTTTGCATGCCAGAATATAATAGAAACCCAACAATATATATATATATATATATATATATATATATATATATATATATATATATATATATATATATATATATATATATATATATATATATATATATATATATATATATATATATAGTTAGATACACTCACACCTCAAAACCCGGGTTGTAAGGGGAGGTCCACAGCGGGTATATTAAGCGGGTGATGGGTGCTTCTCTTATCGATGTGAGACTATCCGTTAACACTCCCCCTCACGCGGAGCACGCGTGGCAAGACACGATCGGTGGAGAGCACCCGGAGCAGGAGCAGGAGCAGGAGCAGGAGACGAGCTAGCTCTGATACCATGTTAGATACCCTCGCACCTCAAAACCCGGTTTGTAAGGGGAGGTCCACAGCGGGTATATTAAGCGGGTGATGGGTGCTTCCCTTATTGATGTGGGACTATCCGTTAACACTCCCCACCCCTTATGCTGAGAAGTAACCAGTTGTTGCAGCATTTGCCTCGTCTCTCTTCTGGCCATAGGTTTCCTTGAAGTGGTAGTTCTTGGCAATATGGCTTGGTTTTCCGCACTGTTACCACAACCCTAGGAGAGAGAGAGACGGCTAGGGTTTGGGAGAATGACGGACAATTCTCATTAGGGCAATAACCACAAATATATAGTCACATACATGTGTAAGGAATGAGTCCTGTACACCTAACTCATATGTATAACTTACAATATACATTAACACCCCCCCTCAAACTCACGGTGGATCAAACACTGAGAGTTTGCCAATAAAAAACCGAAAATGAGGAGAGGATGTGACTTTATGAAAAAATCAGTAATTTGCTCTGCGGAAGACACTTAGGGCAGAGAGATGGTACCAGCCTCGTATGGCTCTCCTGAGAAGTAACAATCGAGCTCAATGTGCTTTGTCCGCTCATGAAAAACCGGATTGCTGATAACCTGAATAGCACTCTTGTTGCGCAATGAAGAGTTGTAGGGCCAGAAATAGGGACACCACGATTCCGGAGAAGGCGCCGTAGGTGAACAATTTCCTTAGTTGTAGTGGCCATGGCATGAAATTCGATCTCAGTGCTGGAGAGAGATAAACTTATGCTTTTTATTCTTCCAGGAGATTAGAGAGTCAACCAAAAACAAGCAATATCCAGTAGTAGAGCGACGAGTGGTCGGATTATCGACTCAGTCGGCATCAGAATATGCACGAAGAACCATAGAGGAGGTCGAGGAGAAAAAAAGCGACCTCGTAATAGTGCCTCGAAGATACCGAAGGACCCGTAGGAGGGCAGTATAATGAGCCGAGTGAGGTGCATCCACAAACTGGCTAATAATACTGACTACATGTGCAATATCCGGCCTGTGTTGCAAAGATAGGCGAGCTAACCAACTATCTCCCGGTACCTGGTGGAATCTGAGAGGCTCACCATCAACAGGACGGAGCTTCACATATAGCTTAAGAGGAGTGTCAACTGTACGACAGTCAGAAAGAGCAGCACGATCCAGGATGTCAGCCGTGTACTTCTGCTGAGAATACAGAATCCCTCGAGCACTTCTAGCAACCTCCAGTCCAAGAAAGTAGCGTAGGGGACCAAGATCCTTCATCTGAAATTAACTCTGAAGATGCTGTTGAAGAGAGGCGATGGCACCAGAATCATCACCAGTAAGGATCATGTCATCAACATAGAGAATGATGATGGCTCGGCCTTGAGGGGAAGTCTGCACAAACATAGAATGATCCTGAAAGCTCTCTACAAAGCCGATCTCAGTAATTGCACTACGAAAATGTTCAAACCAGGCACAAGGAGCCTGTTTGAGACCATAAAAAGCCCGACGGAGACGATAGACATGCTGAGAGAGCGTGCTGAGACCAAAAGGAGGCTGCATATAAACAACATCGGAGAGATCACCATGAAGAAATGCAATTTTCACATCCATCTGAAGCAGGGGTGAACCTCTAACAGCAACAACAGCGAGGAGGGTACGAATGGTGGTCATCTGAGCCACTGGAGCAAAAGTCTCGTCATAATCAATCCCGTACTCCTGAGTAAAGCCTCTAGCAATAAGGCGGGTCTTATACCGATCAATGGAGCCATCATAACGACGCTTGATCTTGAAAACCCACTTATAGCTAATGGGCTCAACACCATCAGGCAGAGGGACAACCTTCCACGTCTGAGTCTGCTCAAAGGTCTGAAAATCCTCAGCCATAGCCTGCTGCCACACAGGGTATTGCTGTGTCTCTCTGTAGGACCTGGGCTCTCTGTCAGTGTGAAGGGAGGTAAGGTAAGAAGTGAACGAGGGCGAGTACGAAGTGACTGCTGCAAAGCCAAAACAATCGTGAGAGTAGCCAAAGTGGTTGAGAGCTGGGGATAGCGAGGAGTGGTGGCCCTGCTGGGATCCATATCTGGTAGAGGAAGGCTGCTCGAGATAGACGACGTACTAGAGGAGTCACTGTCAGACGAAGATGGAACAGATAATGGGGCAGGCTAACGACGACGAGAATATACCTGAGGAAAGGATGAAACAAATGAAGGGGACAATGGACCCAAGGGAGTGAAAGGAGACACAGGAGAAACATCAACTGAGACGGAAGAAGAAAGAGGAGGGGCTACTACTATAACAGACGGTAAGGGCTCGAGAGCAGGAGCAGGAGGAGAGGGTGTCGGAGAAGGAGCCCGTGGAGACACGAAGAAAGGAGCGATAGGAATCTCAAGAAATATGAGATCTTAAGACATAACAGAGTAATAGGGAACATTCTCGACAAAGGAAACATGTCGAGAGATGCGAAGACGATGAGCCAAGGGGTCATAGAAACGATACCCCTAGTGCTCAGAACTGAGCCCCAAGAGCACACACTTAGTGGACCTAGCCGAAAGCTTGGTGCACGTGTGGGAAGGAAGAAGGACAAAGCATGTGTACCCGAAAGTACGCAGCATGTTGTAGTCAGGAGGGGTGCCATAGATGCGCTCATGAGGAGAAACACCCAAGAGGATTGAGGAAGGGGTGATGTTAATGAGGTTGATAGAGGTCAAAATGGCCTCTGCCCAAAAGGTGCGAGGAACGAATGAGGAGAGAAGCTGGGCACGAGCTGTTTCAAGGATATGACAATGTTTCCGCTCCGCAACCATGTTCTGCTCATGGGTCTGTGGACAAGATTGTTGGAAGAGAGTCCCATGAGACTGAAGAATAGAGCGCAATAGAGGATAGGTACTCACGGGCGCAATCAGATCGAAAAGTCTTGATACGAGCATGGAATTGAGTATGAACCATAGTAGTGAAGGTCTGATAGACCTCAGCAATGTCAGATCGCTGACGAAAAAGATAAACCCATGTGAAACGAGAATAGTTATCAATAAAACTAACATAATAAAGATAACCATTCATCGAAGAGAAAGGTGCAGGACTCCAAATATCGGAGTGTACTAGATCAAAAGGACTACATGACCTCGACAAATTAGAAGAAAAGGGGCTAACTAAATGCTTAGCCAACTGGCATCCCGTACAAAAAGAAAGAGTAGAAAAGGAACCTCAGCCTAAAGCTCCAGACTGGAAAAGACTTTTAAGCTGAGATTCAGACACATGACCTAATCTTCTGTGTAATAGTTCGGCATCAGAAGAGACAGCACCACAGAAGACCGAAGGAGAGACAGCAGGTAGATGAAGATACTCCAGGTGGTATAGTCCGCCAGCCCTACGAGCAGCACCAATCCTCTGTCCCGAGTGTGGATCTTGCATAACACAAGAAGAGGAAGAAAAAGTGACTGTTAGGCTGGAATCACACAGGCTGCTAATAGAAATTAAATTCATGCAAAGCTGAGGTGCGTGCAAGACAAAAGGTAGAGAGAAGGCCAGTAGGGTCTGAGTTGGTAGTGATGGACCCAGTTTGCGAAATGGCTAAAAGGGAACCATCTGCAGTGTAGATCGGAGGAATGTGTGAGGCAGGTGAGCATGCGGTAAGGATGGAGTAGTCCGGGGTCATGTGGTGAGAGGCCCCAGAGTCCATAATCCAGGATGCAGAGGTACCCAAGGTGGCAGAGAAGGCTGAGGGTTTGGAGGAGCCAGAGGCAGGTTGCAAAAAGAGCTGCTCAAGGTGCATCTCGATGCATTGAAGACGATCTGTTGTAGTAGCATCAGCAGTAGGGGCACCAGCAACTGCAGCAATAGGTCGACTACGGGTAGGTGGCCCGGTACGCTTCTCAGGATAAAGCTGCCAACAGGAGTCGATCGTGTGTCTGGACTTGCCACAGTGGGTGCACCGCTGAGTATTAGACGGGCCACCGGAGTACCAGAGGAACGGGAAGGACCTCGAGAGAGCGGAGCAGTAGAAGTGGGTCTCAGAGGTGGAGCAGCAACAAGAACACCCTCAAAACTGGAAGGTGCAGAGATCCGATGAGCTGCAACGGTGCGAAGACGGATCTCCTCCGCAATAATCTCCGCAACAGGAGCATCAAGACGAGGAAGGGGATCCCTATGGATCAACTGTCTCGCGAGGGAAGAGAACTCAGGATGAAGAGCCATCAGAAATTGGTAGAGTTGTCGCCATTCTCGAAAGAAATATAGCTCACGCCAGGAGGCACTGACTCTGGACACCTCCAGCAAAAGAGGCTCCAAAGCCTGGAGCTCACGCCAATAGCCATGCATAAGGCTATGAAACTGCTGAATCATTTGCTCCCCCTGTTGAGCAGACTGAGCGAGAGAAGCTGATACTCTCAGGCCCCACTCTGCTCCACAAAGCGCTTCACAAGATGAGTCCAAAGTTCTGCCGCAGTAGTAAAGGTGACCAGGTCAGCTCGAAGCGAGCGGTCAACTGAGGCAACCAGAAATGCCTGGACACGACGATCACGCAGGTTCCAGGTGTCAGAGGACCCTGCTCCAGAGGTATCAGCAGGAGCAAATGTAGAACCATCAAGATGCCCATATAGAGCCCGGCCGTCCAGGACACTTCGGACGGTGGCAGACCATCCAGTCCAGTCAGTAATCATGACCAAGGGAAAGTCAGTCGAGACAGAAAGTCTCTCATCTGCTCGAGTGGTGATGCAGGCTCCGATAAGGGTGCTACAATCTTAAACCCTTTTAGGGTTCCCTTTGGTCAATAACTAAGATTTAATGATCAATATAGCGACGTACGACTCAAAAGGACAACAAACAATAATTATCTCACGCAGTTCTAAAAGTCTATGCAGTCAACATAAAGCAGATTTAAGATTTAAACAATAAAAGACGCAATATTATCACAAAAACTAATTTCAGCATATAAAAGATTAAATCGCAGCAGTAGATATTGAAATTTAAAGACAGGTTTGCATCAGATTTTCACTAAAAATAGGTTAAGCATGCTTGCAAGGGTGACCGACAGACTAAAGATAACAAATCTAATGAGCAGGCATATGTTAGGGCTTCAACTAGCGATAAAACGGGGCGATTACGGCTGCGATGCAGAGCGGAGGCAATGGAAACAAAGGAAAAACGATGCGGATGCGAGGGGGAACTAAAGTAAAGGATAGATACTGCCTGGGGTTTCCCGCCGTGGGTCGATTGCGAGGATGCGCCGATGATCCCGCACACGGAGCAAGGCCGGATGTCGGAAGATGCCGGATCCTTCGGAAAAACAAACCCAAAGCCTTCGCGAGGCGAAGTCGCAGATGCGGCGAGGATCGGGGACATGCGTCTCGCCCGGAAGCACTCACGAAGAGGCACAAATTCCAGCAATGATCAAAAAAGTGAAATCTCCTTCTTTCTTCATCTTTTTGTAGCATTAGGGTTTTCCTTTTGGATGGCTAAGATCAAGGGAAATAAGAGTTGGATGGTGGGGATGCAAAGGGCTAAGAAAGGCAAGGAAGAGGGAGAGAAACAAGGAGAAGAAGAGAGAGAGAAGAGAGGCACGGAACAGGGGGTCGGGCGGTCTCGGTTTCCGCGCGGACAATGGAGCGGGCGGGCAGTTGACGGGAAAAAGGAGAAAGAAGGGAGCGACACTCAATAGAAGCCCTATTGGGCTTAAGATAAGCCCATTTAGTCCCTAACTGAAGCCCATATGCTACCACGTCATCAAATTGAGTTATTTCGCTCTCTAACCGTCGGTTTCGAGACAATCTCGTCCGTCGGTACCCTGCAAACACACACACCCAAATTTTTTATTAATCATATGCAGAAACTCACCCGAGAAGACCCGGATTCAATCCGAAAAGCCCTCGGATGAGATCATGGACATCCCCCATGAATTGGGCAAGAACATAAGTAATACTAAGTGCTGAAATCAGGCCAAAAACATAGAAAATGGCCAAAAAACTGAAATAAACGGATAACAAATCCCATATGGGTAATGTCCTCCAAGCATAAAATAAAAACGACTGTAAATAAAGGTCTCTGACGATGAACCGATGATGCGGCGATGATCTGATGATGCTGATCATGCTGCATCAAGTGGTGTCGTCGAGAACTGTTTAAAGGTCGTCTGCACAGGAGTCTCCATCAACATTGATCTGAAGAAGCCATCGAGAGCGCGGGCTCGGACGCAGGGCGCAAGGCGACGGGCTCGTCGCGAGTGCAGTCAAGGTCGTCGGATCAGGAAGGAAGGCAGCGGAAGGGGATGGTGAGCATATTAAAACCGCTCTGATACCATGTTACCACAACCCTAGGAGAGAGAGAGACGACTAGGGTTTGGGAGAATGATGGACAATTCTCATTAGGGCAATAGCCACGAATATATAGTCACATACATGTGTAGGGAATGAGTCATGTACACCTAACTCATATGTATAATCTACAATATACATTAACACGCACACGTAGCAATTTCCAAAAGGTAGCTTCTTGAAGATAGGTTTTGACTGATTGTTCTTCTCAAAAGGCTTGGGAGCTCGAGTCTTCCTCTTGAAAGATTTACCTTCCCATGGTTCGCCTTCTCCTTTATTTTGGAGACACTTTCTTTCCTCTGACATCTGGATGTCCTCTTTTATGCGGATTCAGACAACCACATCCTCCAGGGACATTTCCTTGCGCATGCACTTTAACTTGTTTTACTCCTAGGAGGGAGGGAGCTTCCTGAAATTAGAGCCATTTGGAACCCCTCACACATAGAGACTGGAGTAACCCTCTGCGAGGACTTCATGGATGATGATCTGTAATTCCTCTAGTTGGGGTACTACAGTCTTCTCATCTTCCATCTTGTATTCCAGGAGCTTACCTACCACGAACTTCTTTGTTCCTGTGTCCTCTGTGGAATACTTCTTCTCCAAAGTCTTCCACGGCTTCTTAACGGACTTGCAAGTGAAGTAGACATTATACAACTCTGGGATGAGGCAGTTCATGATGCAATTTTTGCACATTTAATCCTGCTTCTCCCTGTTAGATACACTCACACCTCAAAACCCGGGTTGTAATGGGAGGTCCATAGCGGGTATCTTAAGCGGGTGATGGGTGCCTCCCTTACCGATGTGGGACTATCCGTTAACACTCCCCCTCACGCGGAACACGCGTGGCAAGGATCCTCCCACTTGGAGCACGCATGGCAAGGCACAATCGGTGGGGGAGCACCCGGAGCAGGAGCAGGAGCAGGAGACAGGCTAGCTCTGATACCATGTTTAGATACCCTCGCACCTCAAAACCTGGGTTGTAAGGGGAGGTCCATAGCGGGTATATTAAGCGGGTGATGGATGCCTCCCTTACCGATGTGGGACTATCCGTTAACACTCCCCCTCACGCGGAGCACACGTGGCAAGGATCCTCCCACGCGGAGCACGCATGGCAAGGCACAATTGGTGGGGGAGCACCCGGAGCAGGAGCAGGAGCAGGAGACGGGCTAACTCTGATACCATGTTAGATACCCTCACACCTCAAAACCCGGGTTGTAAGGGGAGGTCCACAGCGGGTATATTAAGCGGGTGATGGGTGCCTCCTTTACCGATGTGGGACTATCCGTTAACACTCCCAAGTGTCGATATCGAATTGGTTCGAGTAACCATTAAAGGCTTTGGTCACGATGGGTTTTTCAGAGGTGATCAGGTCCACTACATTGATCACAGTTAGATAGAAGTTGAGCTTCATTTGCCACCTCTTGAAAAAATTTCCCTCGAATGCCTCGGGTTTCTTGTTATGCTTACTAGGATTTTTCGTTTCTAGGTAGACATCTAGATAGAATTCCAATAGAATATTCCAATGCTTGACGACTAGATTAATTCCAGATTGGTGTTGGAGCACTCGGCTCATCTAAATATCAGCCTTTCTTGAGCAGTGTTGGTGCCGATTTGACAAGGTTTTCTTGAAAGAATTATCCAACTCACTAAACAATAGAAACTATCAAGGTATACGATTAAAGCTTTCAGATTGTTGGGGTTTCTACACATTTGATAGCAATCAAGACTAGTGAATGGTCATTGGGAACCTATATGTATGTCTACAGACAGAGGTTTAGAGTAAGAAGAAAGGGAAATATAACTTATTGTTTGAAAAAGATGAAATTGAGGCTCGTGCAGATCACGATGCCATGAAAACTTTATTCACCATTGATAGAGGTGTGCTTCAGCCTCCGATAGTTCCCTAGGGTTCAACGATGGTTGGTCCCATGCTCCAGTACCCAGGATCGGAATCGATGTGACTCTCAGCGTACTCCAGACCAATAGCGGAACATAACAAAAAGAGAGGAAGAAGAATTCCTTTTGTGTGTCTTTGACTTCCCTAGACCTCTTTTATATAGAGCCCTCACCAGAGCTGTTACACACAGTAAAAAGAGACATTACAAACGTTACAGACTTAACCCAATGGTTGGTAATGGAAGCATTAATCTGTAACCATTATATTTCTGTAAAATATGTAACGCACGGTCTTTACTCGTTGGTAACAATCCAAAACCGTAGAGGTAAAATTCAAAAGAAGTTGAAGCCCAAAAGAGAATGATTAAATAAAGCCCAAAAAGTATCCCAAATTCCGAAGCCCATTTGGGCCCACGTGGCTCGCGAGCTGTGACCATGCTCGGCCTGACGTGCGCGTGCGTGTGTGGTGGGCCAGGCCTTGGCTCTTGTGAAGCAACAAGGCCCTAAGGGGGGGTTCTATTAAATATTCAACTCTAGTTCTCCCAAGGGTAATATGGGACTAAACTTAAAAACACGTTTTCATTATCAAAATAAAAATCGAGTTTTTTGTAATATATATATATATATATATAGGCGTGTTAGGATGCGGCGTGCGGTGCGTGCGGCGTCGCACCGCAGCCGTCTGATGCACCACTGCGGTGCGTGCGATGCACGCAACGGTGCATCAAACGGCTGCGATGCGACACCGCACGCACCGCACGCCGCATTTTATCATTTCTCTCTCTCTCTCTCTCTATATATATATATATATATATAAAGGGAGAGAGAGATGGCTGTTATGGTGCGACGTGCGGTGTCGCATCGCAGCTGTCCATGAGAACAACCTCTGCAAAAATGTCGGAGATGTACTTCTGCTGGGAGATCAACAATCCACGAGCTGACCGGGCAATCTCAAGGCCAAGAAAGTGTCGGAGAGGGCCCAGATCCTTCATCTCGAACTGACTCTGGAAATGATGCTGAAGGGACGCAATGGTAGCACTATCATCCCTGGTGATGATCATATCATCCACATACAGAAGCAGTACAACAATACCTTAACCGAAGGAGCGGGTGAACAGAGCATAGCAGTCTCTCTACAAACCCAACTGCTAGAACTGCACTATGGAATCGCTCAAACTAGGCACGAGGTGCCTGTTTGAGCTCGTAGATGGCCCAATGCAGACAGTAAACATACCCTGGAGGAACAGAAATGCTCGGAGGAGCGATGCATACCTCCTCGGAGAGGTCACCGTGAAGGAACGCATTGGTGACATCCATCTGATGTAGAGGCTACCCTTGAGCAGCTGCCACAGCTAAGAGGGTGCGCATAGTAGTCATCCGAGCAACTGGAGCAAACGTCTCCTTGTAGTCAATCCCATACTCCGGGGAAACAAGGCAAGCCTTGTGGCGCTCAATGGAACCATTAGGTCGAGTCTTAACCTTGAAAATCCACTTGCAACTGACAGGCACCATGCCGGTGGGACAGAAACGAGATCCCATGTCTGGGTCCGCTGAAAAGCCTCAAGCTCGACTGACATAGCCTGCCGCCACTCTGGATGTAAAGATGCCTCACGGTACGACTGGGGCTCCTGGTGTGTGTGAAGGGCAGTAAGGAACGTCTGATAAGACGGAGAGTAGGAAGCAACAACATAGTAGCCACATGTATCAGAAGAGTCAGAGGTAAAGGCAGAGTAGCCAAACCTGTCTGGAGATTAGCCATATTTATCAGGAGGGTGATGTTCGCGCGCAGAGTAGCACCGAACAGGGTCAAATCCGCAACCAGAAAGGAAGGAGCAGCAGTAACAAGGAGTACAAGTGTGAACCGACTCGGGAGGAAGAGCTACATAGTGATGAACATAGACACGCGTGACAGGCGGTGGTGGTAAAGGTGGCGGGGGACACGTGAGAGGGGAAGGTGGAGGTGGTGAGGGTGGTGGAGACTCAACTAGAGAAGGCACAACCATAGTTACCAAGTCGGAAAACGGGAAAAAAATGGCAAGGGAAAAAATCGGAAAGGTACGATGAAAACGGAAAAAACGGGAAAAAACGGGAAAAAACGTGAAAACATCAGAAAAAACAAAAAAAATCTTAAAAATTATA
This sequence comes from Chamaelirium japonicum, assembly GCA_947650365.1. Taxonomy (NCBI): domain Eukaryota; kingdom Viridiplantae; phylum Streptophyta; class Magnoliopsida; order Liliales; family Melanthiaceae; genus Chamaelirium; species Chamaelirium japonicum. The sequence continues at coordinate 12,568,946 of OX393559.1, read as the reverse complement.
CCAAGTATGTATATATGTCATTTTCCAACATTAAGTAATCAAACGTTCAAAACATATAGCATATGCGTTTATTAAGCACGAACAAAATAAAACCCGAATCCAACTTAAATCCGGACCAAACCCAAACCATTTTTATACGCGTTTTTTCCGTTTTAAGCGCATATAAAACGTGTACAGACGATTTTTTGTTGAGTATTTTTCCTGTTTGTTACGACCTCGGATCAATACACGTTTTATACGCGTTTTTTTTCAAAAAAACGCCCGATTTGGTAACTATGGGCACAACCAATAGTGTGGGAGCAGGATACGGAGGTAAAAGGGGGATAATGAAAGGTGGGGTAGGCATGGAGGGTGACGTAGGCGGTAAAAAAAGATCCCGGGACTCGGTGGAAAAGTACGGGACATTCTCGACAAAAGAGACGTGACGAGAGACATGGATCTGGCGAGCCAAGCGATCGTAACATCGATGACCCTTTTGCTCCCGACTGAGTCCTAAGTGAACACACCGAACTGATTGAGCAAAGAGTTTGGTGCGCTTATGTGGAGGGAGGAGAACAAAGCACATACACCCAAAGGTGCGAAGACTGGAGTAGTCGGGAGATATGGAGTGAAGTCGCTCGTACGGGGTAACCCCAAAGAGAGTGGAGGATAGAGTGATGTTGATAAGGTGAACGGCTGTCAGAACAGTCTCGGTCCAGTAGGAATATGGAATAGAAGCAGACAGAAGTAGAGCACGTGCTGTCTCAAGGACATGGCGATGCTTGCGCTCAGTTACTCTGTTCTGTTTATGGGTATGGGGGCACGATTGTTGGTGAATGGTGCCGTGAGTCTTAAGGATCTTATGCATCTCAGATGAGAGGTATTCTTGGGCACAGTCAGATCTAAAGGTCTTGATATGTCGACCAAACTGGGTATGAATCATGGTAGTGAAGATCTGGTAGATATGAGGAATCTCAAAGCGACGGCGTATAAGATAGATCCAGGTGTATCTGGAGTAGTCATCAATAAAACTCATATTATATAAGAAACCAGAAAAGGAGGCAACCGGAGCAGGACCCCAAATGTCAGAATGTACTAAATCAAAAGGGCCAACAGATCGGAAAGCACTGGTCGAAAATGGTAGAACCAGGTGCTTTGCCAATCTACAACCCGGACTACAGATACAGAGATAAGAGAAGGATACACGACCTAAAGTGCCCGAACGGAAAACGTTTTTGAGTCGATCACTGTACAGATGACCTAGCCTTATACGCCACAAGTCGGCATCAAAGGCGACTGATATAACTGACTCAACGAAAACAGGAAAAACATGGAGATGGTCAAGCTGGTTAAGTCCTGTCCTATGGCTCAGTCCAATCCTTCGTCCCGTCCGCGAATCCTGCACAACACAAGTAAAGGACGTAAATGTGACAGTCATTTTAGAATCACAGAGAGAACTGATAGAGATCAAATTAATGTTAAGAAGATGAGCATGATGGACATGGGGTAGGGTCAGGCGACTAGTAGAGTCTGAGGTAGGAGTGATAGATCCACATTGCGAAATAGGTACGAGAGTCCCATTCGCAATGCGGATCTCCATGTGGGCAGGAGCAAGAGCACAGTCTGTAAGTACAGTAGAGCCATAGATGAGATAACAAAAAGCACCCGAATCGAAAATCCAAAGGGCAGCAATACCAGAGGTGGCGGACAGGCCTTGAGCAGTCAGGATGCCGCGTAGGCTAGGTGGAGAAGAAGAAACTCCTCGAGGCATTAGAGATGGTCCGGCTCAGGCTGAGAAGGTGCAGTGGTAGCAATGGGGGACGCCAAAGTCTCTACAGTAGCAGTAGCGCCACCAAAGTAACGGAAGGAGTACTGACCACGTCACGGCTCCGTCCACCTCGACCTCCGCGTCGATCATCAAGAGAAATAGAAGCCCAACGTTGTGCTCTCTCATCCGAACCCCAACGCGGGTTACGTGAAGGTGTGTGGGACATTTATGCTTCATGTGACTGAGCTCCTTGTAGTAATGACATAATGCATGCTCACCGGAGAAGCCGGCCGCCAGTACACTGTTTGATCTAGGAACAGGTGGAGGACGAGTATCCTGAGTCTGAAGGCGAGTCTTCTCATTAACCAAGGCGAGTAGAACATCTTCTAGCTGAGGGAGTGGCTCACGTTACAGGAGCTGAGAAGCGATGAGAGCGAAGACCGACCGAAGCGCTACCAGGAACTGGTGCAGGTGGCCTTCATCAAGGTAGCGTTAGAAATCCCTGGAGAGTGGACAAGCACACCGCTCGGGGATCAGAGTCCAGCTCATGCTTGTAGGCACCCATCAGGCTGAAGAAATCCTGAATCGTATGCTCCCCCTGATGAGCGGACAAAGAGTCACAGATAAGCTGATGTCGACGTGCACTGCCACGTGGGAGAAACCGGTCCCGGCAATACTCCCACATATTGCGCGCTGTAGGAAGGCGGTCGATGGGAGCAAGGAGCGGACAAGCAATGAAGTCCAGGAGATAGGCCCGGATGGCCTGATCGTGGCGATGCTACGTGAGAGCATCGGTCGTGGCTGCTATGGTAGTAGCCGTGGCAGCAGCAGTAGAGGACTCAGCCCTAGCGACGGTGTGACTATTGACCAAGGAGGAACCAGAGGAGGCATCTGGAGGCGGGTCGTCATCGGTGATGTGACCCCACAGATCGCGACTAGAGAGCACGACCTCGACGATGAGCGACCAATCAGGTCAGTCGCTGGCCGAGGTCAGTTGAAAGGTGACCGCCTTCAACCGTGGAGAGATCACAACAACAGAAGGCACGATGGTAGACGCCATGAATATGACTGATTAGGTGAAGACTGGGGAGCGGGTGAAGGTGGCCGGGTGAGGATCAGATGGGAGATCGGTGCCAGAGGAGTGCAGGGGGGGCTCAGGAGGCGGGGGGGGGCCTCGGGTGGCAAACGAGACCGGGGTGCCAGAGGGGAAGGTCGGAGAAAGAGGAGACCGGTGCCGAAGAGTCGTTTTCACCACGGAGAAACCCTAGAGCTTTGATACAATGTTAGGATATAGCGGTTAGGGTTTGGAGAGAATATAATCATCTCTATTGAGGGACTGAAGCCCAATATATATGTACATGCATACACACACAACCCGACCTGACTGTACATAGAACCCGACCCATATACATTAACAATATATATATATATATATATATATATATATATATATATATATATATATATATATATATATATATATATATATATATATATATATATATATATATATATATATATATATATATATATGGGGACGGGGAGCCTGAACCTCAGGTGCAGCGTTCACGCTGCACCTGTGTCCTGCGCGCGCGCCACGTGGCGTCACTCTCGAAATCCGATCGCAAATAGCCCCCTCCGAGACCGCATACCCTCTGGATTAACAGTAGCCGTCCGATCGAGCCGATCGGCAGATCCGTGAACACCCGGCCTCGCTGATACTGTGGCGGGCACAGTAACAACGAGAATCATAAGGGAATCCCATCCGTTCGTTCAGCCGATCGGGCGGCTGAAAACAAAAATCGCGATTACTGTAGCCGCTACAGTAACCGCAAGATTGCTTTCAGCCGTCCGATCGCAGGATCCAATGGATTGGATTCACCGAACGGCCGATTGAATCCCAAAAGAATCCAATCCGTTGGATCTTGATGATCGGACGGCTGAAAGCAATGTCGCGGTTACTGTAGCGGCTACAGTAATCTCTATTTTCGTTTTCAGCCGCCCGATCGGCTGAACGAACGGATGGGATTCCCTCATAAGTGATTCTCGTTGTTACTGTGCCGGGCACAGTAACAGCGAGGCCGGGTGTTCACGGATCCGCCCGATCGGCTCGATCGGACGGCTACTGTTAATCCAGAGGGTATGCGGTCTCGGAGGAGGCTATTTGCGATCGGATTTCGGGAGTGACACCACGTGGCGCGCGCGCAGGACACGGGTGCAGCGTGAACGCTGCACCTGAGGTCCAGGCTCCCCGTCCCATATATATATATATATATATATATGTATATATATATATATATATATATATATATATGTATATATATATATATATATATATATATATATATGAGGAATGGGATGCTGCCTATCAAAGCAGCGTTTTTTGCTGCTTTGATACATTGTTTGACCATCCTAGAAGTTTTGGAATTTGATGAAATTTGGTGAGGGTGTTGTCTAGGGTAAGATGATCATCCTCACAAATTTTCATCAAATTCCAAAACTTCTAAGAGGGTCAAATGGTCGAAGCAAAATATGCAAAATCTGCAGTCACCGTTAAAATCTGCAGATTTTGCTTCGACCATTTGACCCTCTTAGAAGTTTTGGAATTTGATGAAAATTTGTGAGGATGATCATCTTACGCTAGACAACACCCTCACCAAATTTCATCAAATTCCAAAACTTCTAGGATGGTCAAACAATGTATCAAAGCAGCAAAAAACGCTGCTTTGATAGGCAGCATCCCATTCCTATATATATATATATATATATATATATATATATATATCAGTTCTGTGCATCAGTATCAAATGGGCTGACTGAAATTCAGAACCTTTATTATCTGACATGACATTTTAACCAAAACTTAAAATCCTTGTTCAATTTAGAAAAGTGGCAGATAATTTTTTGGCTCAAGGAGTTGTTCAATGAGTACTTAATTTTGTCAACAGTACCTGATATCTAGGTTGGCTCTATGTGAATCTTGCATGTAGCCTAAGTTAACTAGATTGCTTCTGCAATCTAGTTGGTATGTGTGAAACGCCGCCTGCAAAATATAAACTTTATTTCGAGTCTTGGTAAAATTTTATTTCTCATCTCAGAAATCATGCCTATCAGGTGATCGGGGATGCTGGCATATCCAAGAAAAGTTAATAAACTAGTCTCATCCCAACAAATGTGTTCTCTTGAATCCTTTTAAAGCCATGCATGCATTCCTGTCCACAAATAGTATAGCATCATAGATTCAAATTTCAAAATTTTTGCGTGCAGAACTCAGAGGTTTAGAGTTACAGACAGGCTACTTCAGTTTGAAACAGATCAAAGCTGCCACAAATAACTTTGATCCTGCAAATAAGATAGGCGAAGGCGGGTTTGGGCCAGTTTACATGGTTAAGTATATCTTAATCATAAATTCTATTTCTCCTTTCTGAATTAAGCTTTGCATCAAAACTTTATTATTTTAGAAGGAGCTTCAATTTGAAAATGTGATTTCCATTGTTGCAGGGTGTGATGCCAGATGGTTCCACCATTGCTGTCAAGCAGCTCTCCTCCAAATCTAAGCAAGGGAACCGTGAATTTTTAAATGAGATAGGAATGATATCGGCTTTACATCACCCGAATCTCGTGAAGCTTTTCGGATGTTGTGTCGAAGGAAGCCAATTATTGCTGATATATGAATATATGGAAAACAATAGCCTCGCACGCGCTCTATTTGGTTAGTTTTCCCCCTTTCATACTGTGTGTCTTATTCAAAACTATTCTTCCCAAATGCCATGTCATACTTTATTCCTATACGGTGCGACAATTATTCTGCCACAAAATATAACAAGAGTTTGAACATTTTGAAGGTCCTGAAAGAAACAGATTGAGATTGGACTGGCAAACAAGGCGGAAGATTTGCCTAGGGATTGCGAGGGGTTTGTCATATCTCCATGAGGAGTCAAGATTGAAGATTGTTCACAGGGACATCAAGGCAACAAATGTTCTGCTTGATAAGGATCTCAATGCCAAGATATCTGACTTTGGTTTGGCCAGGCTTGATGAAGAAGAGAACACTCACATTAGCACTCGGATAGCTGGAACCATGTGAGTAGATCATCGTTTATGAACTAATATTTCTCTCATTCCATATACGCCAGAACACCCCTGGGACTGCCATATTCCACTTTTTTTTTTCAATATATTATCTTGAGGGCTCATTCATCTTGCCAAAAAAAAATGATAAGCTTAATGATATATCCTCGATGAAAATAAAAGTTGGGAGTTACAATAGACTTGCGAAATGTTATCATATGATAATAGACAAATAAATAGAAGAAGCAGCGTTGCACCAGTATTGTGCATGTTAGATATCCTCACACCCTAAAACCCGGGTTGTAAGGGGAGACCCACAAAGGGTATAAAAAGCGGGTGATGGGTGCTCCCTCACCGATGTGGGACTATCCGTTAACACTCTCCCTCACGCGGAGCACGCATGGCAAGGATCCTTCCAAGCGGAGCACGCATGGCAAGGCACGATCGGTGGGGAGCACCTGGAGTAAAAGCAGGAGCAGGAGACGAGCTAGCTCTGATACCATGCTAGATACCCTCACGCCCCAAAACCCGGCTTGTAAGGGGAGGTCCACAGAGGGTATATAAAGCGGGCGATAGGTGCCCCCTTTGCCAATGTGGGACTAACCGGTGGACTTCCTCAACACCCCCCCTCAAACGGAGCACACGGAGCAAGGCACAATCAGAAGGGGCCGCACCCGGAGGGAGATAGTGAACCCAGCTCTGATACCATGTTGGATATCCTCACACCCTAAAACCCGAAGCGAGGCACAATCGGAGTGTTGTCGAATAGTTCCACATCGGTGAGGGAGGCACCCATCACCCGCTTAATATAGCCCCTGTGGACCTCCCCTTACGACCTGGGTTTTAGGGTGTGAGGATATCTAACATGGTATCAGAGTTGGCCCGTCTCCTGCTCTTGCTCCCGCTCCGGGTGCTCCCCACCGATCGTGACTTGCCATGTGTGCTCGCGTGGGAGGATTTTTGCCACGCGTACTGCACGCGAGGGGGAGTGTTAAGGAATAGTTCTACATCGGTGAGGGAGGCACCCATCATCTGCTTAATATACCCCCTGTGGACCTCCCCTTACAACTCGGGTTTTGAGGTGTGAGGATATCTAACAGTGCAAATGCACAAATGGAACCACCATCTTTTGATTAAATCTTTCCATCTTTCTCAAAATAATTTACCTTTTCTGATAGTGGTCACGTAATTATAGGAATTGTGAATCAATTATTTATGGCTGATTTTAGCCCTTCAAAAATACTTCATGCTTCTTATACTGATGATCATCACATGCAGAGGATATATGGCTCCTGAATACGCAATGAGGGGTTACTTGACGGACAAAGCAGATGTTTACAGCTTTGGAGTTGTCACATTGGAGATAGTTAGCGGAATGAGCAACACAAATTATAGGCCTAAGGAGGACTGTGTATATCTTCTGGATTCGGTAAGAATTACTGGACTATTTGATTTTTAATTAGTAAACCAGAAATTTTTGTTGGCAGACTCAATAGATGAAATGCTAGCATTTTTCTATTCAGTAACCAACCAAAATGTGATGGTATGTGATCTCTTTGTAGGACACCAACAGTGTTGGCTGAGTGAATATAAATACTAGTATTGATTTTTTAACCAAGATCCAATGTGCATGATGAAACTAGAATAGTTGGAGAATGTGATAGGGTTCATTGCACCATGTCTTTTTCAAATTGTCTATATTTTTTTTCTACTTAACATTATACTTTCCACAAGTTTGCCTTATTATCCATCACTATAATGAATACTGCATAACCTATCTTATCGTCGCATAAATTTCCCCAAATGTTGTTACAATTTAACAATTGTAAAATCATATGTAAATCATACTCACTTGGAAAATCCTTTATACTCAGCTCATATAAGAAATTCGGGGTACAAAAAATTAATTGGGGAAATTAGTGATATGTCCCTATAACAAGTTCTGTTTAAGGTTAAGGACTGTTAATATTTGTAGTTAGCGTTAAGTCCCTCAGGACCGTCCCCCACTATGTATGGAAGAATACTTTTATACACAACCACGATAGGTGCATCTCACCCATACCCTTTTTACATTCAATACGACTACTTTTTTCCTTGTCCAGGGACCTAACATGAAATGGGACTTGTTCGCGTCCTTTTTGCAAATCGAAACTTGTTATAGGGATTGATCACTAAGTCCCCCAAATTAAGTAGAAATTGCCTGAAAATAATTTTGATTGAATTCTCATCTCCATATATTTACTGTTTTTATTCTTTCATCGAGCAAATTCCTTGTATACTTCGACTGGAACAAGTTCAAGTTTTTGTCCCGTACGTATATGTTACATGATGGAATCTATTGTTGTGCGGCAAAAACACGATCGGGAGATACAGAACTAGCAAATACATTTATTTTAACGTGATTCACCCACAGATGGGCTAAATTCACGAATTACAACTTTTATTCATGGTGATCATACACCACGCCTAACGCACTGGTTCGTCTGACCATCTATTAGGCTCTGATACTTTGGTCCATTGTTTGTCAACGATCTACTGCAACATTGTAGCTCGTGCTTTTTGTCCAATGTCTCTATTGTCCATCGCCTCGGAACCACCGTCCGTCAACGGTGCAATGCACTTGCATCCCATGATGCCCTCCACATGTTTGTCGCCACATAGGCATGCCCATGGCCTCGACAGTTGTCAGCCGCACTGCCCCTACTTCCGTTGAAGCTCTTCGCACATCTGTCAACCAACAAGTGTGCCCGCGGCTGAGTCTGCCATGAAATTGAGCACCTGTCAGTGCCTTAGTCCTGGTGCCAGTTGGCACCTCCATGTAGACACTCGTTGATGCCTCCTACACCCGCGGTCGTATCTACTGCAACACCCTTGTGTCCGTTGACATCCTCCGCACGCGTGTCGCCAGACAGGCATGCCTGTGAGTGATTCCACTGCGAAACCGCGCACCTGTCGGTGCCTCAGTCCTCTGTCCTGAGCTTGGATCCTACATGAGAAGACGAAGAAAAAGTGACTATCAGATCGGAATCACACAGGCTGCTAATAGAGATTAGGTTTATGCAAAAATGAGGTGAGTACAAGACAAAAGGTAGAGAGAGAAGACCAATAGGGTCTGAGGAGGTAGTGATGGGCCCAGTTTACGAGATGACTAAAAGAGATGCAGATGAGCATGCAGTAAGGATAGAGTGGTCATGAGAGGTGTCCGAAGTGGCAGAGAAGGCAGAGGCTCCGGAGGAGCTAGAAGAATCGGAGGTAGGCTGCATAAAGAGCTACTCAAGGCGCATCTCTACACGCTGAAGGTGATCTGTTGTATTAGCGTCAGCAGTGGTGGCTCCAGCACCAACAGCAGTGGGATGACCACGGTAGGCGGCCCAGCATGCTTTTCTGGATGAAGCTGCCAATAGGAATCGACCGTGTGCTGCGGTTTTCCCACAATAGGTGCATCTTCGAGAGAGCGTTGTAGAAGTGGTCCTCGGAGGTGAAGCAGCAGTGAGAATACCCTCAAAACTGGAGGGTACAGAGGTCCGACGGGCTGCGATGGCATGGAGACTGGTCTCCTTGGCAATAAGCTCAGCTACAGCAGCATCAAGACGAGAAAGATAATCCTTATGGATCAACTGTCCCACGAGGGGAGAGAACTCAGGGTGAAGAGCCATTAGAAATTGGTAGAGTTGTCGTCATTCCCGAAAGAACCGCAACTCGCACCAGAAGGCGCCGACTCTAAACACCTCCAGTAGAGGGGGCTCGAAAATCTGAAGCTCACGCTAATAGCCGCGCATGAAGCTGTGAAACTAATGAATAGTCTGCTCCCCCTGCTGAGCAGACTGGTCTTGAGATAGGAGCTGATACTCAGGGGCCCCGCTCTACTCCACAAAACGCTCCGTGAGATGACCCAGAGCTCTGGCGTAGTAGCAAAAGTGACAAGGTCGTCCTGAAGTGAGTGATCAACCGAGGCAATGAGAAACGCCCGGGCACAATGGTCACGAAGGCTCCAAGTGTCAGAGATCCCTGATCCAGAAGCAGCAGTAAGTGTAGAGCCATCAAGATACCCATACAGGGCTCGGCCATTCAAGACACTCCGGACGGCAGCAGACCACGCAGTCCAGTCAGCTATCGTGATCAAGGAAAAGTCTTTCTAAACAGGGAGGAAATCATTTGTCTGCTCGAGTGGCATCGTCGAGAACTGAACATGGGTCGTCATCGAGGACTGATATGAAGTTGTCATCAAGAGATGCGGGAGACACAGAGACTTGATCGACAAAGGAGTACGCTACTTGTCACGAGTAGCGGAGCAGTCGCGGAGGGCCGGCAGGTGCAAAAGGGCCGGCGGGGTTGCAGGAGGGCCGGCGGAGGGCTGCAGGAGGGTTGGCAAGTCTGTAGAAGGTTCGGACGTAGGGCAGTGGGCTCGTCGCGGGCACAGGCAAGGTCGCCGTATCGGGGAGAAAGACAACATAAGGGAATGGCGAGGGGATTAGACCCGCTCTGATACAATATTACCACAACCCTAGGGGGAGAGAGAGAGAGAGAGAGAGAGAGAGAGAGAGAGAGAGAGAGAGAGAGAGAGAGAGAGACGGCTAGGGTTTGGAAGAATGACGAACAATTCTCATTAGGGCATAGCCACAAATGTATAGGCATCATACATGTGTAGGGAATAAGTCATGTACACCGAACTCATATGTATAACCTACAATATACATTAACACCTTCATTAAGGATTAAGCCAATGAAGTTACATAAATTGTTTAAAATATAAAGGCATTCTCTAATTTCCAAATAATTCTTTGCATTAACCCCACGTTCTCTAATGATATCATTTTACTATTTATTACTAACCATAATAGGAGATTAATTTGATTTGCTGAAGTTCATTGAAGATCAGGCAAGTCTAGTTGTCGTAAAATTATGGACTAGGATTGGTTCCAAGGTATATGGACAATTGAAAAAAAAACATAAATGCTCCTGTTGGGTGGAAATTCTTAATCAAATTATCTCTCTTACATCAATTTAGTTCAGAGTTTCTACTTGATCTTTGTAGTTCTGTTTACTTTTCAATGCATCTTTTATTATATTTTGTCATCCATTATTACCAAGTAAATACATTAATCGGATATCGGTAACTCCTTCCCTCGCAAAGTGCAGGCCTACGTTCTACAAGAGCAGGGAAGCCTTCTAGAACTTGTCGACCCAAACCTCGGGTCAAACTACTCAAAGGATGAGGCACTGCAGATGCTGAATCTGGCTCTCATATGCACCAAGCCATCTCCAACTCTCAGGCCTCCGATGTCCGCTGTGGTTAGCATGCTCGATGGCAGGACTCCGTTGCGGATCCCATCCGTGAAGCCCGGGGCGTCAAGGAGCGAGGAAATGAGGTTCAAGGCCTTCGAAAGACTCTCCCACGGTAGCCGAACTCAGAGCACTTCCACCGACGGACTCTCCCACGATGGCCAAACTCAGAGCATTTCCACCGACAGACTCTCCCACGATGGCCGAACTCAGAGCATCTCCACCGACAGATTCTCCCACGATAGCCGAAGTCAGAGCATTTCCGCCGACGGACCATGGGTCGACTCATCGGTGTCTGTCCCTAGTAGCAAAGCTAGTACTTCATATTCAGCAGAAGTCAAGCTTCTACCTGAACTCACAGAGTAGTGCAAAACCCAAATCCTGAACATCCTCTTCGCAATTCATGATAGAGAACTATTTGCATGATGGACAGCGATATTCGTCCAGTTTTGTTAGCTCTCGTAGAGCGGAGCTCATGCATTCAAACGAAGTCTCATCTGTTCCTTCTGTTAATTACAAAGATCAGTAGAAATCTCTAATAAAGGTGTAATGGTTCATGTAAAGTATATCAGATTGGATTACTTGTAAAGATTAGGCATCGTTGCGACTGTCTTCGGATTAAGGAATCATACGGTACACTCCCTGGATGTTGTGAATATATGCAATTAACCCTCATTGAGCCATCCAGTCGGAAGCATCTTAATGAGTTACTCTAAGGGTTTCTTATTTTTCAAAAATACATGTTTTTATTTTATAAAAGATGTAAGCTAAGCAAAGACTATAAGAAACTCTTAAGATTTTTCTTAATATATAATCGAATAGAAAAAGTCCATTTCTAGATATGTCGGGTAGACTCGACCCCAACTAAGAAAGTGGGTTGGGTTTTGACCGTGTTAACGGATAGTCCCACATCGGTAAGGGAGGCACCCATCACCCGCTTAATATACCCCTGTGGACCTCCCCTTACAAGCCGGTTTTGTGAGGTGCGAGGGTATCGAACAGACCGGACCTATACAAGCCCAGGACCAGTTCGTTTAGGTTTTGGGCCCAAACTAAATTTTATTCATACCCCAAAAATCTGTAATTAGCCCCCATATCCCTAGCGTTTCTCAATAACTTACTCAACAATCCTTTAATACCAACAATGCCCTTTTTTTTTGTACCCCAAAGCCCCTGCTCAGCGTCTTTTGTACCCCCAACCCAACCCAATGTTTGTTTAAACTTAGCCCAAGCCCAACCCGTCGGGTTGGCCGGGTTGTGCGGGGTGGGTTCGCGTTAAACCGCCCAAAGTCAGGTTGGGTTTGGGTTGGTCCGCCCAAGTTGCAGCTAGGGGTGGCAATGAGTCGTGTCGTGTCGGGTTTGTGTCGTGTCCAAAACCCCTAGACCCGGACCCAGACCCGACCCGTTTAACTAATCGTGTCTAGATCCTAAACCAGTACCCGACTCGCTAATAAATAGGTAGACACGATAAGACCCTGTAAGACCCGTTTACCACCCGGATCTATTCAGTTGACCCGATCCGACCCAATCCGACTTGACCCGACCTGGCCTGAAAGACCCACTGGTATTATATATTATAGTATTGGATTGCTGGTAGACCCGACCCGATCTGACCCGACACGACCCGTTGAAGACTAAACGGGTCTTCCCGGGTCTACCGTGTCCAGACCCTAAACTCCGACCCGTTTATTAAACGGGTCTATCGTGTCAACCCGTTTACAACCCGAACCCGTTTAGCCTTGTCCTAGACCCGCTAATTTCGTGTCAGGTCCTGTCGGGTCGAGGAGAAATAATTCGGGTTGGGCTCGGATTAGCCCGCCCAAATTCGGGTTGAGTTCGGGTTGGACTCGGGTTGGGTTCAGGTTGGCCCGCCCAAATTGCAGCTCTACTTGTGCCTTCAAGTATCAGCCAACTGCATAGGGTTTATTTAAGAGTGGGGTGTATTCAAGAGTGCATATAATTGGGGTATATTTAAGGGGGTATGTGTTTAATTGGGGTATAATCAAGTTGGGGCGGGTCATTTAACTGGGGTGTATTGAAGGTGGGGTGTAAGGGGGAAGGGTATTTTTGGGATAGGAATGGGGTATGAAAAAAAAAAAATAGGGTGCGTTCAAGTTTGTTGGAAATGGGGGCTAATTACAGATTTATGGGGTATGAATAAAATTTTCCAAAAAAAAAAAGATAAATTACATATAAACCCTGTAATTTGACCGATTATCACTTTCACCCCTTTTATTTAAAACCCTACAAATTCCCCCCTGTAGTTCCTATTTCCTTTGCGGAAACACCCCCTTGAGAGAGGTTGAAAATAATGTGTTCTTCAAACTGTAGGAGGGCATTGGTAGGATTTTAAACATGAGGGTTCAAAGTGATAATCAATCAAATTACATGGGTCTATGTAATTTACCAAAAAAAATGTCATTTGTAGGGTTTTGTTTAAAACCATACAAATGCCCCCCGTTCAGGTCCTATTTCCTTTGCTGAAACACCCCCTTGAGAGAGGGTGAAAATAATGTGTCCTTCAAACTATGGGGCTGTAAGATTTTAAACATGAGGGGTCAAAATGATAATCAGTGAAATTACAGGGGTCTATCTAATTTACCCAAAAAAAGGCCTTGTTGCGATGCTGAATTGATACCGAGTCCATATCCTTTTTCCGAACAAGTAGTGTGATTATTATATATGCATGAGATAGTAATTGACATTCAAACATACAATTTTGAATCAAGAAAACCTTGGTTAATTTATTATTAAAGGTTGTTATGAGAAATATTATAGGGATATTTATAAATTTCTTCCCAACTAATTGGGCTAATTACCAAAGCCTCCCACTTTTTAGTAATTGCAAAAACCTCCCTCGTGTACATTTGCAGTTCATCGTGTACACACATGTAGTATCGAAACGGTATACATACATGCAGTACTGCACATGTGTACACAGGGGAGGCCCGTTTCTGTAATTACTGAAAAGTGAGAGATTTGGTAATTAGCCTATTAGTTGGAGTGGAATTTGCAAAAAAACCCAATATTTGACCTTGTTTAAGAAATAGGAATCCCAAACTCAGCAAAAGAGAGATCAAGAACAATCTATTGGCACATGATAATTCCAGATAATATTTTCACTCCACTGCTGGTGAATGACTACTCCACAGGGATCCTTCTTTGCTTCAGTTCTTTCCCCTGCATCAAACAAGAACCAGTGTTAAGAGCTCGGCATTGGCTTCTAACATCGTGATGAACTGCATGAACCAACGGCGGATTGATGTGAAAAGGTTTGAATTGTTAACTTACCAACTCATCTAAAAACTTAAGCTATTACTATTAGGGAGGGAATGTCACAAAATGTATATCGAAGGGCTTTAACAATCCCCTCCCCCGCGCGTGCAGTGTACGGAAACAAAAGACCATGGAAGAATATATGGGAAACGAAGGTAGAAAATATTTCCTGGGGTTGAACACACAACCTGCTCTGATACCATGTTACAAAGCTTTTGGGTGAAATGGTTATCTAAGATGGTATCAAAGCGCTGGTTTCTGAGGCACTGCTACAAAAATGGGGTTTTCTGGCGGCATAATTGATGGTGAGTGCAGTGTTGGCCAATTATGCCCCCTTTAAAAAAAATTAAGCCAGCTATTTAGGCAACCAAAATATCTATTTAGGAGATTTTCCGACAGCCAGACCTGCTCCATCGTAAATAATGGAGTAGAAACAGTGAACACGTTGGCCTCGCTGCAAATGCTGGACCAGAAACGATGGCTATGCTAGGACGCCAGAAATGATGGCTAATTCGGTGGGCAGGACCGCCATTTTAGGTATATAATAGGCGGCCCACCAAAATAGCCCCCGAGCTCTTATTATGGATAAATAAAAGAAAATGGCCAGTTGTATCAAGTTTTTAATTTAGGGTTTTTTCAATTTGACGCCTACTTCTCTATTTACATATAAATCCCTAAAAGTCAATATTTATCTATAAATCCTTTAAATCATCGAATATTTACATATCAACCCCTACAGTTTGTTGGTATCCAAAATAAAAAAATATCTCCAAGATATTCTTTCATTCCGCAGTTATTTTATTAATCTAAAGGGGAATAACCGAATTATCCATAGTTTTCATTACTTAAATTGACATATCTTTATTTAATACGGAGTTAAATCTAGAGCAAACACAAACATAATCTAAATCTAACTTGGATCTAATCCAAAGAATTCTCACATTGGAGGGGTATTTACAAATTTTAGATAAAAATATTAGGGATGATATCAAAATTGTTCTCTCGTTTTGAATGTTAACTAACAACAAGAGTTAATATGTAATATTTGAATACATTAAAGTGTTTATATATAAATAACAATTTTATAGGGTTAATATATAAAAAGCCCTTTAATCTATGGCTAGCTCATATGGTCAAGCGCTAGTGCCGGTCCCCATGAGACTCTTGCTCTAAAGGCGGTATTATTATTCCGCTACGCTCGGGACTCGGGTCAGGCTTGTAGTGAGCTCGAGTCAGGTGGCCTTGGGCCCCACGTCCAGTTTTTTGTTTTTAAATATAAAGGTCTAATCTGGCGGGCTGGGGCTCTAGAAAAGAGGACAATCTTTTTGTTGTAGTGTGAGATCCTCGATCAAATCTTATTACCTTCATTTGTTTATGAGGTTTTTACCGAAATGGCCACCAACTCTTAACTATTGTTGAGAATGGGCCAGGTTGTTTTTGGCTTTACCAAAATGACCATTGAAACTCTTTGGGACCAAACTACCCTTTTACTGACTGTGATTTTTCGGGTTTGACGGCGACGGCAGCGCGGCAGCAGGGGTTGGGCGCCGGCTCGGTTGTGGACCGCCGGAGCTAGGGAAGGTCGGCTCGGGCTTGGGCTTGACTGCCACCGTGAGAGGAGGTGGAGGAGGTTGGCGGGCCGGTGTCGGATGGTCGCCGGAGCTTGAGGAGGAGGGCTGCTGGAACGTGGGTTGCACCCCTTCTCTCTTCAACTCTCTCTCTCTCTCTCTCTCTCTCTCTCTCCTTCACTCTCTGTTTCTCTCTCACTCTTTGTTTCTCTCTCACTCTTTCTTTCACTCTCTCTTTCTCTCTGCTCACCCACTCTTTCACTCTCTCACTCTCTCTGCTCACTCTCTCACTCTTGACTCTCTATGTGAGAGGAGATGGAGGTGGTGAAGATGGTAAGGGTCACTATGATTTTTTGGCGACGAAAACTAGACGAAACATGTTATTTTCGTCGGATTTCGTCTGATTTTTCGGCGACGAAAATTAGACGAAATTTGTTATTTCGTCCGATTTTCGTCACACAACCCAAAGCCATTCTCGGGGAGAAATGACTGTGATTTTTTGGCGACGAAAACTAGACGAAACATGTTATTTCGTCGGATTTCGTCCGATTTTTTGCGCGTCGCCGGAGCAAAGGACGAAGGAGGGCTGCTGGAACGTGGGTTGCACCCCTCCTCTCTTCAACTCTCTCTCTCTCTCTCTCTCTCTCTCTCTCTCTCTCTCTCTCTCTCTCTCTCTCTCTCTCCTTCACTCTCTATTTCTCTCTCACTCTTTGTTTCTCTCTCACTCTTTCTTTCACTCTCTCTTTCTCTCTGCTCACCCACTCTTTCACTCTCTCACTCTCTCTGCTCACTCTCTCACTCTTTGACTCTCTCTGTGAGAGGAGATGGAGGTGGTGAAGATGGTAAGGGTCACTATGATTTTTTGGCGACGAAAACTAGACGAAACATGTTATTTTCGTCGGATTTCGTCTGATTTTTCGGCGACGAAAATTAGACGAAATTTGTTATTTCGTCCGATTTTCGTCACACAACCCAAAGCCATTCTCGGGGAGAAATGACTGTGATTTTTTGGCGACGAAAACTAGACGAAACATGTTATTTCGTCGGATTTCGTCCGATTTTTTGCGCGTCGCCGGAGCAAAGGACGAAGGAGGGCTGCTGGAACGTGGGTTGCACCCCTCCTCTCTTCAACTCTCTCTCTCTCTCTCTCTCTCTCTCTCTCTCTCTCTCTCTCTCTCTCTCTCTCTCTCTCTCCTTCACTCTCTATTTCTCTCTCACTCTTTGTTTCTCTCTCACTCTTTCTTTCACTCTCTCTTTCTCTCTGCTCACCCACTCTTTCACTCTCTCACTCTCTCTGCTCACTCTCTCACTCTTTGACTCTCTCTGTGAGAGGAGATGGAGGTGGTGAAGATGGTAAGGGTCACTATGATTTTTTGGCGACGAAAACTAGACGAAACATGTTATTTTCGTCGGATTTCGTCTGATTTTTCGGCGACGAAAACTAGACGAAATTTGTTATTTCGTCCGATTTTCGTCACACAGCCCAAAGCCATTCTCGGGGAGAAATGACTGTGATTTTTTGGCGACGAAAACTAGACGAAACATGTTATTTCGTCGGATTTCGTCCGATTTTCGTCCGATTTTTTGCGCGTCGCCGGAGCAAAGGACGAAGGAGGGCTGCTGGAACGTGGGTTGCACCCCTCCTCTCTTCAACTCTCTCTCTCTCTCTCTCTCTCTCTCTCTCTCTCTCTCTCTCTCCTTCACTCTCTATTTCTCTCTCACTCTTTGTTTCTCTCTCACTCTTTCTTTCACTCTCTCTTTCTCTCTGCTCACCCACTCTTTCACTCTCTCACTCTCTCTGCTCACTCTCTCACTCTTTGACTCTCTCTGTGAGAGGAGATGGAGGTGGTGAAGATGGTAAGGGTCACTATGATTTTTTGGCGACGAAAACTAGACGGAAAATGTTATTTTCGTCGGATTTCGTCTGATTTTTCGGCGACGAAAACTAGACGAAATTTGTTATTTCGTCCGATTTTCGTCACACAGCCCAAAGCCAGTCTCAGGGAGAAATGACTGTGATTTTTTGGCGACGAAAACTAGACGAAACATGTTATTTCGTCGGATTTCGTCCGATTTTCGTCCGATTTTTTGCGCGTCGCCGGAGCAAAGGACGAAGGAGGGGGCGTCGCCGCTGCTCCCTCCGTGCGTCGCCGGAGCACAGGGAGGGGGGGTCGCTGCTGCTCCTCCCGTGCGTCACCGGAGCACGGGGAGGGGGGGTCGAGATCGAGCTCGGGGGAGATCGGGCGCCGAAGTGCAGGGGGGGTCGGGAGATCGGGCGCGGGGGGGGGGGGTGTCGCCGCTGCTCCACCCGTGCGTCACCGGAGCTCGGGTTTGACGGCGACGGCAGCGCGTTAGCAGGGGTTGGGCGCCGGCTCGGTTGTGGACCGCCGGAGCTAGGGAAGGTCGGCTCGGGCTTGGGCTTGACTCTTTCTCACTCTTTGTTTCTCTCTCACTCCTTCTTTCACTCTCTTTCTCTCTGCTCACCCACTCTTTCACTCTCTCACTCTCTCTGCTCACTCTCTTACTCTTTGACTCTCTCTGTGAGAGAAGATGGAGGTGGAGAAGATGGTAAGGGTCAATATGTCTTTTTACCTGTTTAGTGTCACCGTGCGACCTGTTTCCCACGTGCTGGTGGCCATTTTCGTTCAGATTTCTTGATGGGGTCCATTCTCAACAATAGTTGAGAGTTGGTGGCCATTTTGGTAAAAACCTCTTTGTTTATTCCGCTATTACCTAATAGAGGTTTTTACCGAAATGGCCACCAACTCTCAACTATTGTTGAGAATGGCCAGGTTGCTTTTGGCTTTACCAAAATGACCACTGAAACTCTTTGGGACCAAACTACCCTCATTTGGACGGCAGCTTCCTCCACCTCTTTCGACTGCAACTTTAGGACGAAAAATGGACGAAAAAATGAACGAAAAAAGGACAAAAAAAAGGGACGAAAAATGGACGAAAAAATGGACGAAAAATGGACGAAAAAATGGACGAAAAATAGACGAAAAATGGACGAAAAAAGGACGAAAAAAGGATGAAAAATGGAACGAAATTGATAAAATTAATAGCACATTTTAGGACGAAAAATGGACAAAAAATGGACGAAAAAAGGACAAAAAAAGGAACGAAAAATGGACGAAAAAATGGACGAAAAATGGACGAAAAAATGGACACAAAATGGACGAAAAACGAACGAAAAAAGGACGAAAAATGGAACGAAATTGATAAAATTAAACAGCACATTCTAGGACAAAAAATGGACAAAAAATGGACGAAAAAGGACAAAAAAAGGAACGAAAAATGGACGAAAAAAGGACGAAAAAAGGAACGAAATTGATAAAATTGGCTATTCATCATTATGGGGAGTTCACCGGCCGGCTTCCTCGCGGGCCCAGCTCTCGGCCCTCAGTCCATTTCCGATGAGGTTCGTCGGACCGGCGTCAACTTCAACAGTCGCTGAGGCTTCGTCGTTGAGGCTTCGTCGCTGAGGCTTCGTCGTTCAGGCTTCGTCGGATTTAGCTTGCCTTGCCAAGGTATGCTCTATAGACCCAAATCTTAGCCCTATATTTTCATATAATTTAGTTTCGTCTAGTTTTCGTCACAAAAAAAATCACAGTCATTTCTGCCCAGGACTGGCCTTGGGCTGTGAGACGAAAATCAGACGAAATAACAAATTTCGTCTCTAGTTTTCGTCGCCGAAAAATCACAGTCAGTTCTGGCAGAGACTGGCTATGGTCTGTTTGACGAAAATCGGACGAAATAACAAATTTCGTCTATTTTTCGTCGCCGAAAAATCACAGTTAGTTCTGGCAGAGACTGGCTATGGTCTGTTTGACGAAAATCGGACGAAATAACAAATTTCATCTAGTTTTCGTCACCGATTTTATCAATTTCGTCCATTTTTTGTCCATTTTTCGTCCTAAAATGTGCTGTTAATCTATCAACCACTTTTTGTTGATTTCGTTCCTTTTTCGTCCTAACCATAATGATGAATAGCCAATTTTATCAATTTCGTTCCATTTTTCGTCCATTTTTAGTCCATTTTTCGTCCTAAAATGTGCTGTTAATTTTATCAATTTTGTTCCATTTTTCGTCCATTTTTCGTCCTTTTTTCGTCCGTTTTTCGTCCATTTTTCGTTCATTTTATTTCGTTGGATTTCGTCCGATTTTCGTCTCACAGCCTAAAGCAGTCTCTGGCATAAATGACTGTGATTTCGTCTCACAGCCTAAAGCAGTCTCTGGCATAAATGACTGTGATTTTTTTGGCGACGAAAACTAGACGAAACATGTTATTTCGTCGGATTTCGTCCGATTTTCGTCTCACAGCCCAAAGCCAGTCTCTGGCAGAAATGACTGTGATTTTTTGGTGACGAAAACTAGACGAAACATGTTATTTCGTCGGATTTCGTCCGATTTTCGTCTCACTCTGTTTCTCTCTCACTCTTTGTTTCTCTCTCACTCTTTCTTTCACTCTCTCTTTCTCTCTGCTCACCCACTCTCTCACTCTCTCTGCTCACTCTCTCACTCTTTGACTCTCTCTGTGAGAGGAGATGGAGGTGGTGAAGATGGCGATGATGACCACCGGCTTCCCCTTCGTCGGATTCGAGGAGGGAGGAGGCGGAGAGGAGGAGGTCGTCTCCCCGGGCTCCGCTTCAAGATCTACCCCTTCCGCGACGCGGCCTCATCTCCGCCTCCATAAGGGCCGCCCTCGAGAACCCTCTCAACTACGCCCGAAAACTACCTCGCCGACCTCCTCGAGCCATGCGTCCGCCGCGTCATCTACCTCGACTCCGACATCCTCGTGGTCGACGACGTCCGCCGCCTCTGGGACGCTCCGATGCCGAGCGGGGCGGTGATCGCCGCCCCGGAGAGGTGGAGGTCGTCTCCCCGGGCTCCGCCATCGCCACTAAAAATTTTTACAGTGGTAAGGGTCAATATGTCTTTTTACCTGTTTAGTGTCACCGTGCGACCTGTTTCCCACGTGCTGGTGGCCATTTTCGTTCAGATTTCTTGACGGGGTCCATTCTCAACAATAGTTGAGAGTTGGTGGCCATTTCGGTAAAAACCTCTACCTAATATTTTTAACTATCTTGAAGAGGGCCGCACGTGAGTTTTGAGAGTTTGATATTAGGGGTGGCAATCCTTGACCCGACCCGCCAACCCGACCCAAAGTTAGCGGGTTTGGGTTTGGTCTAAACGGGTTTGGATCATAAACAAGTCGCCTCGATTGACCCGAATTGACCCGTTTACCAAATGGATCGTGTCGACCCAACCCGATCAAATCAGGCTCAATCTGACCTGTCTTGACCCAACCTGACAGATTTACATGGGGTTTTGTTGACCCAACCCAACCTAACCCGTTTAGTAAACGGGTTAAATGGGTCGGGTCGGGTCAACCCGTTTATTAGACGGGTCAGGTTTGGGCTTAAGTTTTCGACTCGTTTATTAAATGGGTCGGGTTCGGGTTGGATGTTTTGCCCTTATACCTATGTCTCAACCCAACCCGAACCCGACCCAATCCGACCCGACCCATTGCCACCCCTAATCTATATCTATATAACAAGGGACGGCGGTTTTGTGCTGATTAGACAAAAAGGAACACAAAGCTGACTAGACAACCCGGATGACTCCATCAAATCCGATCGTCCCTTTCTCATTCCTCTCTCTCTCTCTCTCTCTCTCTCTCTCTCTCTCTCTCTCTCTCATCCACGAAATCCCGCCCCTCTATCTTGCCCACACTCTCTCATTCCCCCCCCCCCTCCCCCCCTCCACCTCTCTCTCTCTCTCTCTCTCTCTCTCTCTCATCCACCAAATGCCGCCCCCCCCCCCCCCCAAATGCCGCGCCCCTTGTGATCCCCCTCCGCCTACGATCCCACCGGCCAACGTGTGATCCCCCCAAATCCGGCCGGCCACCATGCGATCCCCCCAAATCTCGGCCGGCCACCCCAATAACCGATCCCTACGCGATCTCCCGATCTCACCCCCCCCCCCCAACACACACACACACACACACACACACATCCATCGGTTCCTCTCTAACAGGATCGGCGGGAGCCGATGAAGAGGGTGACGACGGGCCGTACTTTGAGTGGAGTTCCCGGAGAAGGGGCTCCAAATCGTGGACGGACCACCGGAGCTAGAGGAAGTTGCCTAGAACGGGTACTGCTGGGCGAGAGCCTCCTTTTATTGCCTCCGACGGCGGCGTTGCCGATGAGGAGGAGGGTGAGGATGATGCAGCAAGAGAGGGAGAGGAGGATTAGAAGTCACACCTCCATCGACTCTGCTCTGTTTTTTTTTTCCGCTGGGATGGTTGGGATACGGACGGTGCCGGCCATAAATGTGGCGTTTAGAGAGGAACCAATGGGTGGGGGGGAGGGGGGTGAAGGCGGAGGCTGGGAACACACACACACACACAGAGAGAAACCTGCCTTCAGGGACTCCGATCGGAGAAGAAAGGAGAAGAACGAGGGGGGGAGGGGGCATCGGAAGATCGCGCAGGGATTCTCTCTCTCTCTCTCTCTCTCTCTCTCTCTCTCTCTCTCTCTCTTTGGCCTCCGCCTTCACACACCCAACCGGTTCCTCTCTAAACGCCACATTTATGGCTGGCAATATCCATGTCCCAACCATCCCAGCGGGAAAAAAGAAACAGAGCAGAGTCGATGGATATCGTCAGGGATTCTCTCTCTCTGTGATATCATCACCTCTCCTTGATAATACAGAATCTTCACCGGTTTTCGATTCTATATAACAAGGGACGGCGGTCTACATGCTGATTAGACAAAATGGAACAACTTGGTGACTAGACAAAAATGGACGGATAGCTCTGTTTCCTGATTTGGGGAAGGAGAAAGGGAGGGGGAGCTGAAACAGAGGATGAGATTTAGCTAGGAAAGTGTAAAAGGTGGTGTGGGTATAAACTATTGGTATCCCAAATTCCTATATATACACAAGGATTGCAGGGGCGACTAAAGGCGTGCAGACTTGGACTCTTTCTAGGCGCGCGCGCGCGCGAGAGAGAGAGAGAGAGAGAGAGAGAGAGAGAGAGAGAGAGAGAGAGAGGAGGGCTAGCAAGATTCAGTTGTATTGCTCTATACAGCAAACAAAGACGGGATCAGAGATAGGCACGGGCGAGCAGCTCTGGCGGCGGCGGTTCGGTTGAGGTTCCTAGGTCTAGGGTTCATCCCATGGCCTATAGATCTTAGGGTTTGGGTTAGGTTTGGTGCGGTTCGGCGGCGGAGAGGTTCGATGTTTCGGTTCAGTGGCAGTGTGCAGATGTATTGCTGTCAATGGCGACCGCTTAGGTGGCAGCAAATGTCCCAACAGTGGCCCGTTGTTGGTGGTGTTGGGGTTGTCGGTCCGTCGGGGCGAACTAGTGTTGCCGCCGAAAGTGTTTTGTTGCCGAAGGCGGTCAAATGTGTTGTCGTCGAATACGACGGTCGGGGTGGGGGTGCATGGTGATGCCTGTGGGTGCAAAATTTGTACCGGACCGGATCAGAGCGGCATGGGCCCGCGCAACGGCCCAAGTGGGTAAGCCCGCCCGGGTTCATGGGCCCACTCTACGGGCTCGCAGATCAAGCCCTCCCCCTTATTGGGCCCGAACAATGGCCCAATAAGGGCCCAGCAAGGAGGCCCAGAACCAGTGCCACGTCGTCAGCGCCACATCATCACTGCCATATCGAGCACGTGCCTACGCTATAAAAGGACCCCCAAGGCATCCAGGAATGGGGTTGGTCATTCGATCAGAGGAAGAGGGATTCCGGATCCAGAGCAAGTGCAAGAGCTTACTTCTCTCCTCCTAGTTTCTTTTCTTGTTGCTCCGTGCAACCCCCACTGTAAAAAGCTTCTCTCGGCCTGTCGAGAGAACGCTCAACCCTTTATATTCATATTATAGTGAAGATCAGGTGGCACTTCTCGCCCGGAGACGTAGGTCGTAAGACCGAACTTCGACAACAACTCCATGTGTCATCTCTCTCCTTCTCAACTTTCTAATCTCTAACTCTACAAACAATCCAATTCAATCAAGGCTGTGGGGTGGGATTCTCGATCAAGGCAGCTCGGAAATTTCCCCCCACAATCTTTGGCGTCGTCTGTGGGATATCGTTAGAGGTCTTACCCACACCTCTACCGACTCCTATTCAACTTGCGGTGACGAGCCACAAGTCCTCCTCCAAATCAACCTCAACGCCTTCATCACGCCGACATCAACACGCTCGATGGTAAAGGCCAGCACCAACCCACCAAAGGCGGGTGCTAAACGAACAAACGATATACTGATCGAAGAAGAACAAGAAGTCTCGGTTGCAACCAACCGAAGAAATGTTCGGGAGCGGCTGGGACCGCAAGGCAGCCATCCAGAAGGGCACAGCGATCGACGAGACTCGTCATCCCCGAGGCGTCGATCTGGCAAAGAACACACTATTCAAGGGAGCAAGCCTCAGGCTACATACGAGATCTCGACTGCTGATTTTCCAGCTGCTAAATCTTCTCAAGAAGAATGCGGCCCTCGAACAAGAGAGAGACTCCTTGAAGAAGGCAGCTGAGAGGGCGGGGGTTATGATCCTCAACTCTCCCGCTGCGACTGAAGGCCCACTGAAGACTCACCCAGCTGCGAGTCATCACCTCGAAGAACCAAGGAGGGCTCATGCCGAAAAGCGTCAGGCATCCACGCAAGCACCTAAACAAACGGTGTGGGATCGCCTTGACGTCAACGGTGCGCCCAGCTATCGCAGAGAAGGATCACCTCAGTCAACAGGGTCTACTAGACATTCTATCCCTTCTCACACGAAAGCAACAGATGCCCGTGAGCTGCTCAATCGACTAAGGCATACTGCCGACGTGGGACGCCGCCATCAAGACCGTAGGCAACTAATCACCTCGGTGGGGCCACTGCATCCCAAGGTTCTTACAACACCATTTCCTATGGGTTGGCGAACACTGAGCTTGCCAAAGTTCAACTGTATTCAGGGAGACCCTGCTCTCCATATCCTAGCCTACAAGCAGGCCCTGACGCCCTACGAGTATGAGAACCATGTTCTTTGCCGTATGTTTGCGGGAAGCCTCGAGGGACCTGCCCTCGACTGGTACTACACACTGCCTACAGGTACGGTGGCCACATTCAAAGAGTTGGCTGAACTCTTCATGGACCATTATCGGCTAAACTTAAAGCTGAAAAAGAGGCTGGATACGCTCTACCGGCTGAAGATGGGCTCCGACGAGTCTCTAAGGAGCTTCACGATGAGGTTTCGTAATAAGCACTCTGAGCTCACCGGTCGCTCCTATAATGAGGAGGCCATCATGCTAGCATTCCAGAATGCTATCCGGCCAGAGCTCCACGTCTACATCGACTTCATCCGGCATCCTCCTAATAACTTGGAAGCGATGTTCAAGCGCGTACAGCGGGAGATAGAGGTGGAAGACAATCAGCAGGCCAGAAGACTACGCGAGCCCCGCGAGTCTCGTGACTCCCGACGTAAGAAAGATGATGAAGCTTCGAATGAAACACGCTACATGAAGTCTGCCCATGCTGCGTCCGACCAAAAGGCCCAGTCCAAAAGGTACAATGAAGATCCGGAAGCCCCTCCAGCAAAAAAGAGGCAAACTCCAAGGGAGCAAAGGGTGTTCACTGAGTTGAACACCTCCATTGAAGACATCTTCTCCTACTTGCAGAACGAGCCCTTTTGCAAGTGGCCACAGCCTCTCCCTCAAAATTCCGACCAGGCGGGAGATACGATAGCCTACTGTGAGTTTCATCGCAGCCATGGCCACCCAACCTCTACGTGTCGGAAGCTAAAGCATCGCATCGAAGACCTGATCCAAGAAGGGCGGCTCGATAGCTACCTCGCTAATAAGGAACCAGGTCGAGAGTAGGAGAGGCAGCAGCAGTGGAGAAAAAAAAAGTCAATGTAATACATGGATGCATAATCGTAACGTCCGCTGGGCAACTTCTGAAAAAGTGTAACCGCTACTTTGTTGTATCAATAAAGTATCTCTTTTTCCTCAAAATCAAATCTCTTGAAGTTCGATTCCACCATGTTAAGGCATAAAAAAAAAAAAAGGTTCCTGGCAACCCAGGTCAACCGAAGACCTTCGATTCTGCCCATTCAAGTCGGAAGCTCGAAGGCAATTCGGCTACGCCCTCTCGAGGCCAAAGTCCGATAAAACGGTTCCTGGCAACCCAGGTCAACCGAAGACCTTCGATTCTGCCCATTCAAGTCGGAAGCTCGAAGGCAATTCGGCTACGCCCTCTCGAGGCTAAAGTCCGATAAAAAGGCTCCTGACAACCCAGGTCAACCAAAGACCTTCGATGCCGCCCATTCAAGTCGGAAGCTCGAAGGCAATTCGGCTACGCCCTTTCAAGGCAAAAGTCCGATAAAAAGGCTCCTGACAACCCAGGTCAATCAAAGACCTTCGATTCCGCCCATTCAAGTCGGAAGCTCGAAGGCAATTCGGCTACGCCCTCTCGAGGCTAAAGTCCGATAAAAGGCTCCTGGCAACCCAGGTCAACCAAAGACCTTCGATTCCACCCATTCAAGTCGGAAGCTCGAAGGCAATTCAACTACGCCCTTTCAAGGCGAAAGTCAGATAAAAATGCTCCTGACAATCCAGGTCAAGCAAAACTATCAACTATACTTATCCGAGGCGATGAGAATAAGTCCAAGGCAGACGTCGCCGCTTTGACATGCACCAAGTTCAAGGAGACATCCTTAACACTCGAAGATAAAGTCCGAGGTGACCAATGCCTCGGCACTCTACAAGCCCAAGGCCCAGCCCTTGGCACTCGAAGACAAAGTCCGAGGTGACCAATGCCTCGGCACTCTACAAGCCCAAGGCCCAGCCCTTGGCACTCGAAGACAAAGTCCGAGGTGACCAATGCCTCGGCACTCTACAATCCCAAGGCCCAGCCCTTGGCACTCGAAGACAAAGTCCGAGGTGACCAATGCCTCGGCACTCTACAAGCCCAAGGCCCAGCCCTTGGCACTCGAAGACAAAGTCCGAGGTGACCAATGCCTCGGCACTCTACAGGCCCAAGGCCCAGCCCTTGGCACTCAAAGACAAAGTCCGAGACGACCAACGCCTTGGCACTCTACAAGCCCAAGGCCCAGTCCTTGGCACTTGAAGACGAAGTTCGAGGCGACGAGCGCCTTGGCACTCTACAAGCCCAAGGCCCAGTCCTTGGCACTCGAAGACAAAGTCCGAGGTGACCAATGCCTCGGCACTCTACAAGCCCAAGGCCCAGCCCTTGGTACTCGAAGACAAAGTCCGAGGTGACCAATGCCTCGGCACTCTACAAGCCCAAGGCCCAGCCCTTGGCACTCAAAGACAAAGTCCGAGGCGACCAACGCCTTGGCACTCTACAAGCCCAAGGCCTAGTCCTTGGCACTTGAAGACGAAGTTCGAGGCGACCAATGCCTCGACACTCTACAAGCCCAAGGCCCAGCCCTTGGCACTCAAAGACAAAGTCCGAGGCGACCAACGCCTTCGCACTCTACAAGCCCAAGGCTCAGTCTTTGGCACCTGAAGACGAAGTTCGAGGCGACCAATGCCTTGGCACTCTACAAGCCCCAGGCCCAGTCCTTGGCATTCGAAGACAAAGTCCGAGGCGACTCTGTCAGTGGCTGGTCTAACTCTGTCAGTGCGTGTCTCCATACTGGTGCAGTCGACGGTGGATAACACGGGATAAAATGGTACTTCCTTGCTCCTGGCCAAGTCAACACCCTCACGCGACTATAGTATCTGGCGAATACAGTAACCAGGTGCGGTAGTACATTGGATGATGACTGGCTGGCCATCATGCGACGTCATCCTAGATTATCTCTAAGAAGCCCCCTCAAATATAGCATTGTCCCTCGCCGACGTCCCTGCGCACCAGTGTTTTACCAAAAAAGTGTCGGTTTCAAATGGGACTGAAATTCGAAAAACACACTATTTTCAATACCGACACTTTTTGGCCTCTTCTAGCAGCCCCCCCTCGGTTTCGCACAAAAACCGAGTGGGGAAGGGGTGACGACACACCATCATCAGCACACCCCTCGGTTTCGTCAGAAAACCGAGAGGGGGTATGTGTAGGCATCAACAAGCAGCCCCCCCTCGGTTTCGCACAAAAACCGAGTGGGGAAGGGGTGACGGCACACCATCAGCAGCACACCCCCTCAGTTTCGTTAGAGAACCGAGAGGGGGTGTGTGTCGGCATCAACAAGCAACCCCCCCTCGGTTTCGCATAAAAACCGAGTGGGGAAGGGGTGACGGCACACCATCAGCAGCACACCCCCTCGGTTTCGTCAGAGAACCGAGAGGGGGTGTGTGTCGGCATCAACAAGCAACCCCCCCCCTCGGTTTCGCACAAAAAACCGAGTGGGGAGGGGATGACGGCACACCATCAGCACACCCCTCGGCTTCGTCAAAAAACCGAGAGGGGGTATGTGTTGGCATCGACAAGCAGCCCCCCCTCGGTTTCGCACAAAAACCGAGTGGGGAGGGGGTGACGGCACACCATCAGCTACAACCACCCCTCGGTTTCGTCAGAAAACCGAGAGGGCGTGTGTTTTGGCATCAACAAGCAGCCCCCCCTCGGTTTCGCACAAAAACCGAGTGGGGAGGGGGTGACGGCATACCATCAGCTACAACCACCCCTCGGTTTCGTCAGAAAATCGAGAGGGGGTGTGTGTCGGCATCAACAAGCAGCCCCCCCTCGGCTTCGCACAAAAGCCAAGTGGGGAAGGGGTGACGGCACACCATCAGCAGCACACCCCCTCGGTTTTGTTAGAGAACCGAGAGGGGGTATGTGTCGGCATCAACAAGCAACCCCCCCCCCTCGGTTTCGCACAAAAAACCGAGTGGGGAGGGGGTGTGTGTTGGCATCAACAAGCAACCCCCCCCCCTCGGTTTCGTCAGAAAACCGAGAGGGGGGGTGCTCGGCGCCATCCAAACTTATTAGTCAATCCAATTCAAGTGGCATTCGCACACAAGGATCAGCCAAAGACGAAGAGTTATCTTCCATTGGGATTGGTTGAATAGCATCTCCACCTAACCTATTGAGTTGGCCGTACAAACTTCGCAAGCAAAATTCCTCCTTCTTATCTGGGGGTGGACTCGTGGTAACCGCCGCGTCATCACTAGGGCCCGACTGCAGTCCCTAGTGAATACAGTAACTAGGTGCAGTTGGGTGTCGAACAGAGACGGATGAGTTACCGCGTATCGATGCCTCTTCAAGACGCGCGTAGAACACTCGGCCAACGCGTTCTTTAGAGTCATCTCTTTATGAAGGTGATTACCGGAAAAGTTACTTGTCAAGGTATATGATGTTTCATGTCCACTTTGACCGTTTTTTCAGTGCCTACACAACGGCACCTTATACGTATTCATCCGACGCACATATGAAAAGTTATGGCTGTCGAAAGTTTTCAAAGTCTTTTTCTCCGAATACATGCATTGGAAATATTACACGCAAAGGTGCCCGACGCTTTATGTACACTTTAACTAGTTTTTCAGCGCCGACGCAACGACATATTATACGCATTGATCTAGCTCACGTATGAAAAACTACAACGGCCAAAAGTTTTCGAGTTCATTTTCTTCGAAGACTAGCATCAGAATAATTACACGGCAATGACGGATGCGCTCACGCCCTCAATTTGGTTCGTTACGCGCCCAACTCGTAGCAGGCCAAGCGCCGGGTATGAAAGAAGAACTCGCACCTCTCCCGGCCCATGCGTACGTGCTCTTGGCGACAACCGATCAGAATGGGAATAGGGGGTCGAATGAACCAAACACCCTCCCACGCATTCTCCTCATGTAATTCGTCACATGGCGACAATGACGAACCTAACTCGTCCTCCCCTGCCGCGCACTCCGTCTCGCAGCGGACCGAGGCGACCCCTCCGTGCGTGCTGTCTCACAGCGACCCGAGGCAACCCCGCATGTCCTCTTCGCAGCAGCCCAAGCCAACCCAGAGGGGGTCAGCGAACCACACCCGGGTGTCCCTCCTCGCATGACAACGGCTTCCATCCGCATCCTCCAGCCACCGCCGTCCGCACCCAGCATCGACCACCGCTGCTGCTACAGCCGTCCGACCCATAGCACAGCACAAGAGAGAAAAAGAGAGAAAGATGGAAAGAGGAAGGACCTCGTGCACGACCCTCTCTCTCCTAAAGCTCGGTCCGATCGCCCATCGCCCGTCGCCCGTCTGACACACCAGACCCGCGCTCCGCTCCAGCCCGGCTCGATCGCTAGCCGCCCATCTGACACGCCAGGCCCCGCACTCCACTCCGACTCGATCGCGTCCTGCCACTCACGCTCAACCCCACACCGACACAGCCAGCCGTACGCGCCCCGCATGTCGCTCGCGCTCAACCATACGCTGACATCGCCGTCCACCATGCCTCCTGTGCACGCCGACCGCACCCATCGCTGGCTCTCGTGCCGGCGTGAGTGTGCTATGGCTCGCCTGGTCCCACACCTCGCAGCCGCCTGTGCCACTCCGCCTGGGTCCGTGTCCACCTACGCTGCAGCCGTGTCACTTGCGCGCCCCGCCGCCTCTGCTCTGTCTGTCGGTTGCACCCGAGCCCGTGGCCGCAGCCACCACTGCTGCTATTCGCTGAAACAGAGAAGGAAAGAGAGAGAGAGAGGGTGATGCTCTCTCATCAAATAAAGGAAAGAAAGAAGGAGAGACTCCGTTGACGCCGGGCTCTCCGTCGTCGGCTTCAGCGACGCCGACATCGTCTTCGACTCCGGAGGAGAAGATGGAGCGGGTACTCAGCAAGTTCAATTCCAACAGAGACGGCAAGATCTCCTCCTCCGAGCTCGCGGCCATCTTCGAGAGCCTCGGCCACCCGGCGTCCGAGGAGGATCTACGCCGGATGATGTCGGAGGCCGACTCCGACGGCGACGGCTAGGTCAGCCTCCGCGAGTTCGTCGACCTCAACACCGCCAGGGTCAACCCGGCGCGGCGCTCGAGGACCTGCGGCACGCCTTCTCCGTCTTCGACCTCGACCGCAACGGCTCCATCTCCGCCGAGGAGCTCGCCCGGGTGCTCCGCAGCATCGGGGAGGCCGCAACGGTCGCGCAGTGCAGGAAGATGGTCGACGGCGTGGATCGGGACTGCGAGGGGATGGTCTCCTTCGAAGAGTTCAAGGTCATGATGACCGGCTCCCCCGCCCTCGCCTTCGCTCTGTCCAGCAACAAGATCTGATCTGAGCCTCTCATTTCAACTTAATTTTCTTTTGGTTTTTCCAGTAATGCGGTTGGATGCTTCTCAATTGGGTATTGAATCATGAATCTTGAGCCAAACAACACTGTACATATTTGGAAAAAAAAAAAAAGTCAAAAGCAAAAGAAAGGAAAGAGATAAAAGCTGTTCTTTCACCAAAAGGGTCTCGGTACCCTCTCGGTATGCTCTCGGTACCCTCTCGGTATGCTCTCGGTACCCTCTCGGTCAGGAAACACACTGCTTTTTCTGAAACGCCCCCTTGCAAAACCGAGACTTTTTGGCTCGCACCAAAAGGGTCTCGGTATCCTCTCGGTTGGGAAACGCACTGCTTTTTCTAAAATGCCCACTTGCAAAACCGAGACTTTTGGGCTCGCGCCAAAAGGGTCTCGACATCGGCAGAAGGAGACTCTACTAATACGAACCGCGACACCGACGGCCCTTGCCAACCATGCCAGGATCCTAAGGCGTTTGCACCTTGGAATCCCAGCCGGCCCAGGGGGTCCTGACCCGACTGGGAGGGGGTAACTGTGGGTGCAAAATTTGTACCGGACCGGATCAGAGCGGCATGGGCCCGCGCAACCGCCCAAGTGGGTAAGCCCGCCCGGGTTCATGGGCCCACTCTACGGGGCTCGCAGATCAAGCCCTCCCCCTTATTGGGCCCGAATAACGGCCCAATAAGGGCCCAGCAAGGAGGCCCAGAACCAGTGCCACGTCATCAGCGCCACGTCATCACTGCCATATCGGGCACGTGCCTACGCTATAAAAGGACCCCCAAGGCATCCAGGAATGGGGTTGGTCATTCGATCAGAGGAAGAGGGATTCCGGATCCAGAGCAAGTGCAAGAGCTTACTTCTCTCCTCCTAGTTTCTTTTCTTGTTGCTCCGTGCAAACCCCACTGTAAAAAGCTTCTCTCGGCCTGTCGAGAGAACGCTCAACCCTTTATATTCATATTATAGTGAAGATCAGGTGGCACCTCTCGCCCGGAGACGTAGGTCGTAAGACCGAACTTCGACAACAACTCCATGTGTCATCTCTCTCCTTCTCAACTTTCTAATCTCTAACTCTACAAACAATCCAATTCAATCAAGGCTGTGGGGTGGGATTCTCGATCAAGGCGGCTCGGAAATTTTCCCCCACAATGCCCAGGGGGAGTTTTGCCGCCGAAGGCGGCCAGCTGCAGTGCCGACAGACAGGGCTACGGGTCCCACCGCCATACTCATGGGCGGGGGATCATCATCATGGAGACGGAGCGGTAGGAGGAGGTGGACTTGTGGACGGTGACGTGGAGCTTGTCATCGCTGCCGACCTCGGTATCTGCCTGGAGGAGGTCTCGGCCGGCGTCGAGCGAGACAATATCGGAGTTGACATGCATGGAAAGAAACGATGGAGGTAGCGGTGTCGGGGAACTGGTCGACGATGAAGGCGCGGGCAGTGTGGTAGGTGAAGAGGAAAAGGAGGAGGGTGTACCGGATGATGCACTGGAGGATGACGACCTAAACCATGAGGGAGCCAGAGAAGCCGCCGTACATGGCGGCGAGGAGGGGGAAGCCCATGACGAGGGTGTTGGGGAGGGTGGCAAGGGAGAAGATTGTGATGGCCCAAACGAGGGAGTCAGAAGGGGCGAGGCGGGTCCAGGCGGCGAGGACGATGAGTTTCTGGAAAGTGTCGGCGGCGAAGAAGCGGAGGTTCATGGCGTAGGGGTCGTTGGCGGAGATGAAGTGGAAGGAGAGGAGTGAGACGGCAAAGACGACGACAAAGCGGTTGATGCCGGCGCACTAGTCCGGGGAGAAGATATGCCACCACTGTCTGAAATAAATCCATGGTAGAGGCCCGCAGCGGAAGCAAAGAATAGGTCCGAGGACCGTAGGCGGTGTGCATTACATATCAAAATTTTTATCGAAACGATCTACACGTGCGTGTATGAATCTAGCATGGCAACTACGCGAACCCCTAACGTCGATCTAACGCGAAAGAACAATCTAGCATGCATGCATGTTCTAATTATGTTAGATCTACTTGTTAGAGATCATACCTGCGTGCGGATTATTTCACCGCGATAAATTTCTTCTTTGTCGATGGAGACGGGCTCGGATCTGCTCGACATAGCTTCGGTGCGACGGCCATAACTTTTCGCTTCGAACTCCGATTGGGCTGAAATTTGGACTGCAGGTAGCCAACTTCGAGATGCAACCTTTGCAATAAGTTTCATCTCGTTTGGACTTCTGTAACTCCCGAAATCGTAGAAACAACGTTGATTTTCTATGCAGATTCTGGACAGCAAAAGGTTGCGGGAGATGCCTTCTAGTTCACCCGATCTCACACGATGCATGGCACCTCGTCGATGGATCTCTGAGTGCCTCCATATGATGAGCCTTCTCCTTCTACGAAACACCACGCGAGGAAGACGAGTTGCCATCCAATGGCGCAAGCGAGGGAGAGAGAGACGAGAGAGGAGATGCTTGCATCTAATTTCGTCCCCCCCTCTCTCCTTCTACCTTATATAGGGTCGGCCTTATCCTTATGGATAAGCCTAGCGGATAAGTTTGATAAATTCAAACCTCTCCCTATATAGCTCTTTATTTATCTTTATCTTTTTCTTGTTTTTGAAAACGGTCAAAACCAGCCCGTTTTCTGCGCCTCATGACCGGCCCTTTCATCGGAGGCAACAACCTCCTGAAACCAATAGGGCCGGCCTTGACCAGTCTCTCAACACTAAGGGCCGGTCCCCCCTAGTACATAGTGATGCATGGTATGACCAAAACGCCCTTATGTCACTAGTTGGCCGTTCCTCGTGTACGAGACTTTGCAAGGCACACATAAGTGAAGTGCACCAGTGATTTCACTATTCTCTGAGGTTCCCGTAGGGTGCCTCTAGTGAAGTCAACTAGTCAACTCGCAATATGTCCCGGTGCATCGCACACATGTGACAAAGTCCACTTATGACAAGGAATTGCTATATGCATCTCTACACTAACCTAGGGTTTCCCCTTAGTGCATACACGTAGCTATGCATCTACCATGCACTAGTGCAAAGCACTCACAGAGCGTATGCTTGGACTTCTCGCTTCCTCTAACTACGTTCTGTGTTTCGATGAGATGGTATAAGAACCGTACATAATGTCGATAAGGTGAAACCTTCAGGGACCAGGGTTCATGGCTTCCAACTTAGACTCGATCGACACACTACCCGAGTGTACCATCGATCCTCTAAGTCCGAGTTAACCTGCGTAGCCACCCAGAGTGCGACGCAGGCTGCACTCCAATTCCCCCGGACTTACTGTGTTCTCTCTCATACCCCTGCTTTCCACTCAGTATGGTAAACTCGCTATCCCTCCATCTGGTGCCATGACGCAACTCGAGCGGTGGAGAATACCGTCAGACTCGAGTGCTCATATGACTCGGTTCCTTCCAGGTTGACCACATACATCGTACCTCCGATTACTCTGCCGAGTAACCGGATCCGTCACCAGTCCAACTGATGACCACCTGGCCAAGGTTTAATACGACGTAGGTCAGACCAAGGAACACACCTCCCGTTAGGGGTGTGGATAGCTTGTAGGAGTGACACGCTGATGCAACGCCAGCCGGGTAACCCAGTACATCGTGGTTTTGGATCACTGCATCCGGATCCTCACATATTAGTACGCCAAAGCACCACACAACTGGTTAGTCCACCAGACATGGTTCCTCAGGGTTTAGGATCGTTTTACCCTAAGCAGAAACACGGTTTAGTGCACCGGTGTCTGCTCACCGATTTGTGCACCGTGTTGGTTCCGTTCGGCCACAGATACTGTGCCTGATAATGACCGTGGTGGAGACACCCACGCTCTATCATCCCAACAGCTTATCCTGATAGGGCGACCAACCCTAAGCAGAGCTGCGAACGTATTTAGGTTACATGGGACCAGTCCCTTGAGTCTCCCACTCAAGTTGATTACCATGTAGTCATGGCTCTCTATTCTGTAATCAGAACACGTACTAAGGTACGTACCAATATGCAATCCTATACTATCAACCATACAAAGCTAAACACTAGGTTTTTACGAGCTATAGACCTCACCAATTCTAACAATCTCCCACTAGGTCTAACGAGGAATAACAGTGCTGAGCTATGTAGCTTCTACATGCTGCCCAAAAGCCTTTGCAGAAATTCCCTAAAGGAATTAGCAATATTGTCTGTAGATTCCACCTCAGTACCGCTACTTGCATTTCCTCCTATAACTGTCAGATCAAGTGGAGTTTGTACTTGATGGGTTTCCCCTCACGGCGGTGCCTAGTCTCCTTGGACCTTGCTTACTGCTCTTCTGTTACAACAATATATAACTGAGCCTCTGGTACGCGTCCCAAGTTCTCTAAGAACTTTCTAAGCCTTACCACCTTATATACTACCTCGCACGCAACAACGTGCTAAGCCTCAATGGTAGAGTCTTTGTTGCACTCTTGCTTCACACTCTACCAACTACCGCTTCTAATTACAAGATAAAAATAATCCCTGAAATCGATTCTCTGGAACACACATCTGACACCAAAGTCAGATCCTGTGTATCCAATCGATATCAGGACCTGTGAAGTGCAAGCTAACTCACAATCCTTATTGGATGAGGATTCTGAGTATACCCTTCACTTCAGTCCAGAGATTTGGACCCAGGTTCGACTGAAACCGACCCATCATTCCTGCTGCGCAATAGATATCTAGCCTCGTAAACCGAATCTGGCTAGAATCTTATCTTCATGCGTAGCCTGTGACAGCAAGAGAATCTTGCTCTGGTAATCTTAAGTTACCTTGATTCCCAGAGCATAACTCGCCTCACTAGGGTCTTTCACATCGAATTGTGATGACTACAAACCTTTACCGTAAACAATATTCTTACGTCATTTTCAATCAGTGGAATATCGTTAACGTAAAGTACTAAATACACCTTTGTAGCTATTTCACCTTTCTTGTACCAACTTGATTTATCTTCATTCTGATCAAATCCGTGTAAGCGGATTCCCTTGATCAAAATAGACATTCCATCCTGGATGCTTGCATCAGTCCATAAATGGACCGCTGCAACTTGCATTCCATATCTTCCTGACCTACTGACACAAACCCTGGGGCTACATTATCCATATGTCCTTTCCAAATTCCTGTTAGGGAATAACTGTCTTGACATCCATCAACCAGATCTCCTAATTTTAATGGGCTGTGATGGATTTAAGAGGATCCGATATAGACTTAGGCATTGCTACCAGTGAGATGGTTTTGACACAGTCAATCCCTTCTCCTTTGGTAACTAATCTAGCTACTTAAGTCTTAACCGGGTGCTCTTCTTATACACCTACTACACCCTGAAGGGTGATGGTGCTATAAGTGTCAAGACTGTTCCAAGGGACATTGATGCAAGCTTGCCTCCATGGTCTTTTGTCAGTCAGAGCTGTCGGAAGCTCCCACTATTTCTTCGTAGCTCTAGGGATCATCCTCCTGAAACTCTAGATTAACTATTAAAGTTTCTCCATAGTATCTTTCAGGAGCTCTGATGGTCCCACAACGACGAGGTGATGGTGGTACAAAGGAAGCTCCCACTACTTTTTCGTAGCTCTAGGGATCATCCTCCTGAAACTGTAGATTAACTATCGAAGTTTCTCCATAGTATCTTTCAGGAGCTCTGATGGTCCCACAACGACGAGGTGGTGGTAGTACAAAGTGAATCGTTTCTACAGTACCTGGTATACTAGTTTCTTGTATCATCTACTCCCACTACGTTTTCAGATGCGCACTCTCTACCAGTACCCAGTAGTTCACCCAGAACTACCTTACCGGTAAACTTATGGTCTATAATATAATCCTGGTCTAGGTAGATGGTATTCGTAGAAACGATTACCTTGCAAACCTCAAGATCATAGAACAGTCCACCTTATGCCTCCTAAGGGTAACCTATAAACAGATATACCTGAAACTACATCTCTATCTCATCCCTCTTGTCCTTTTGCACAAGTGCAGGACAACCCTATATCTCGAGACTCTATAGTGTCAGTTTTCGCTTAGACCATAGCTCTTTATAGGTCTGAGGCACTGATCTAGATGAGAGATAGTTTCAGATATAAGCTACTATTTTAATATACAACCCCACCAAAAGGTGGGTACATTTGGCAATATTCATCATACTACGGACCATGTCAAACAGGGTCCGATTCCTTCTCTCGGAGACTTTATTCTGACGTGTCATCCTTGGAGCATTTAACTGGGAGCTAATCCTATGCTCCCTCAGGATCCTATGGAACTCATCCGATAGTGACTTATTCCTTCGATTAGATCGAAGAGACTCCTATCGTTTGGACACTCTTGGAACCATAGACGTCAAAATTAACTAACTCCCATACCTTCGTGACCCTTTTAGTTATTCTGCCTTCCAGATTACACTCATAGGTTAGAAGGATCTCCGATGAATCTGTGAACAGAAACTCGGCCTTCTGTTACCTCTGAATTTATCTGAGGCAAAATATCTAAATCAGAGGGGTCACAAATGGGGTAGTTTCTCCGAAGGATTTAGATGAATTTCAATTAGACGCTACAGCTGTCATGAAATCTATTTCCGAATTAAGATTAAATACAAAGAGATTATTCTGATCTATTCCTCTAGTAATAAAGTTATCTTTTCAGTTTAAGATACACACCTACGGTGCTGTCTTAAACTAAAAACTTCATTTACCTAAGAGGAAATATAACTATATTTCTAAAAATCAAAATCCGTGTTTCAGAAAAACTAAGACAATCATATCTAACAACTTCCGCAGCGGCTTATGGCATCAGTACCTATGTTAGGATTACTTCACTATAAAGTAGCCTTCTACTTTCCTTGAATCTCTGCAGACTCGAAGTCTACATTCCAAGAAGCATAAGAACTGCTACTAGATAGCGACTCAACTCCTAACATCCTGAGGCCATACTTAATCTTCAAATACCCCCTATACTCGCCAAAATAGAAACACTTCCGTCCTTAGTATTACCAGACTTAGGAGTTCACACTAGTTTCTGCACTAGAATAGTTTTCGATCTCTTATAAGTTACTCCCTTAGGTTCTTCTAAAGAAGACCTAGGTTAAGCACTAAAGGCATTGCCTTTAATCTTGATCTCATCCTTTGTCTCTTGGAAATCTCCTTAGAAGTTCTATGTTTATCATCTCTAACTTGTTAAAGCTAAAGTCTCTGATAACGCCTTCGAAGGTTCCAGACAAGGATCACTACAAAAAAAACAGTTATTACCGACGGACACTATCCGTCGGTAATATTAAAATTTCGTCGGTAATATTCTATAGCGACGGAAGATATTTCCGTCGCTTGCTGTCGGGAAAGAAGGCGTCGGGGAAAACAATACGACGGACCAAATATTACCGTCGGTAATAATAATTAATACCGACGGTAATATTAACGCCGTCGGTAATATTTAATCAATTTAAAACTAATATAATTTAGTATTGCCGACGAAATATAAGAATCCGTCGGTAATATATAACCATTTTACCGACGGGTATATTTCATACTGTCGGTAATAATATATATATTACCGACACATATATATATTACCCGTCGGTAATAATATATATATTACCGACCAAATTCATATAACCGTCGGTAATACTATATATATTACCGACGGATATTATATGCCGTCGGCAAATCATTAATAATTTAAAAAAAATAAAAATATTATTACCGACGGAATAATTAATTTCCGTCGGTAATAAGTATTTTTTTTTTTTTAATAAATTTACCTAAATAATGTTATTTAATTCCTGTGATTCAATACCACAATATATTACCACAATTTATCAAATATTACCACAATTTATAAAATATTACCTAAATTGATAAAAAATTACAGCAAATTATCAAATATTACCACAGTTCTCGGCCGACAATTATAGACAAGAACAAAAAATAACCATATATTACAAAATAATATTTACACAATCCAGAACTGAGAGATGATACATGTCCTATCTCAACCACCCCCGCCCGCCACCAACGCCGGTGCTCTCATCGATCCCCTGACGCCGCCCTATCTCAACCACGCCCGCCCACCACCAACGCTGGTGCTCTCATCGATCCCCTGACGCCGCCCTGCTCCTGCAATTAACATGTATTTGTTAAAAAAATGGTTTATATCTATAACTGAGTCTAAGCGTTAAAAAATGATAAGTTAGCGTGTTTCGATTTTGAAATAGGTTTGGATTCGATCCGATCGTAGAATTATCGGCATCCGATAATTCGAACTTGGAATTATTCCGTATTTCAGACTTGCGAGCGGGTTCTAATTGGATATTTGACCAATTTACGCTCCGATTCACCGATTTAGAGTCTAAGTGTTGAAAAATCATAACTTAGCGTGTTTCGGATATCAAATAGCTAGGTTTGGATTCGATCGGATCGTCATCGGATCAGCATTCGATAATTCGAACTTGGAATTATTCCGAATTTCGGACTTGCGAGCGGGTTCTAATTGGATATTTGACCAATTTACGCTCCGATTCACCGATTTAGAGTCTAAGTGTTGGAAAATCATAAGTTAGCGTATTTCGGATATAAAATAGGTTTGGATTCGATCGGATCGTCATCGGCTCGGCATCCGATAATTCGAACTTGGAATTATTCCGTATTTCGGACTTGCGAGCGGGTTCTAATTAGATATTTGACCAATTTACGCTCCGATTCACCGATTTAGAGTCTAAGTGTTGGAAAATCATAAGTTAGCGTGTTTCGGATATAAAATAGGTTTGGATTCGATCGGATCGTCATCGGCTCGGCATCCGATAATTCGAACTTGGAATTATTCCGTATTTCGGACTTGCGAGCGGGTTCTAATTGGATATTTGACCAATTTACGCTCCGATTCACCGATTTAGAGTTTAAGTGTTGGAAAATCATAAGTTAGCGTGTTTCGGATATGAAATAGGTTTGGATTCGATCCGATCGTCATCGGATTGGCATCCGGTAATTCGAAGTTGGAATTATTCCGTATTTCGGACTTGCGAGCGGGTTCTAATTGGATATTTGACCAATTTACGCTCCGATTCACCGATTTAGAGTCTAAGTGTTGGAAAATCATAAGTTAGCGTGTTTCGGATATAAAATAGGTTTGAATTCGATCGGATCGTCATCGGCTCGGCATCCGATAATTCGAACTTGGAATTATTCCGTATTTCGGACTTACGAGCGGGTTCTAATTGGATATTTGACCAATTTACGCTCCGATTCACCGATTTAGAGTCTAAGTGTTGGAAAATCATAAGTTAGCGTGTTTCGGATATAAAATAGGTTTGGATTCGATTGGATCGTCATCGGCTCGGCATCCGATAATTCGAACTTGGAATTATTCCGTATTTCGGACTTGCGAGCGGGTTCTAATTGGATATTTGACCAATTTACGCTCCGATTCACCGATTTAGAGTCTAAGTGTTGGAAAATCATAAGTTAGCGTGTTTCGGATATAAAATAGGTTTGGATTCGATCGGATCGTCATCGGCACGGCATCCGATAATTCGAACTTGGAATTATTCCGTATTTCGGACTTGCGAGCGGGTTCTAATTGGATATTTGACCAATTTACGCTCCGATTCACCGATTTAGAGCCTAAGTGTTGGAAAATCATAAGTTAGCGTGTTTCGGATATGAAATAGGTTTGGATTCGATCCGATCGTCATCGGATCGGCATCCGGTAATTCGAAGTTGGAATTATTCCGTATTTCGGACTTGCGAGCGGGTTCTAATTGGATATTTGACCAATTTACGCTCCGATTCACCGATTTAGAGTCTAAGTGTTGGAAAATCATAAGTTAGCGTGTTTCGGATATAAAATAGGTTTGGATTCGATCGGATCGTCATCGGCTCGGCATCCGATAATTCGAACTTGGAATTATTCCGTATTTCGGACTTGCGAGCGGGTTCTAATTGGATATTTGACCAATTTACGCTCCGATTCACCGATTTAGAGTCTAAGTGTTGGAAAATCATAAGTTAGCGTGTTTCGGATATAAAATAGGTTTGGATTCGATCGGATCGTCATCGGCTCGGCATCCGATAATTCGAACTTGGAATTATTCCGTATTTCGGACTTGCGAGCGGGTTCTAATTGGATATTTGACCAATTTACGCTCCGATTCACCGATTTAGAGTCTAAGTATTGGAAAATCATAAGTTAGCGTGTTTCGGATATAAAATAGGGTTGGATTCGATCGGATCGTCATCGGCTCGGCATCCGATAATTTGAACTTGGAATTATTCCGTATTTCGGACTTGCGAGCGGGTTCTAATTGGATATTTGACCAATTTACGCTCCGATTCACCGATTTAGAGTCTAAGTGTTGGAAAATCATAAGTTAGCGTGTTTCGGATATAAAATAGGTTTGGATTCCAATCGGATCGTCATCGGCTCGGCATCCGATAATTCAAACTTGGAATTATTCCGTATTTCGGACTTGCGAGCGGGTTCTAATTGGATATTTGACCAATTTATGCTCCGATTCACCGATTTAGAGTCTAAGTGTTGGAAAATCATAAGTTAACGTGTTTCGGATATAAAATAGGTTTGGATTCGATCGGATCGTTATCGGCTCGGCATCCGATAATTCGAACTTGGAATTATTCCGTATTTCGGACTTGCGAGCGGGTTCTAATTGGATATTTGACCAATTTACGCTCCGATTCACCGATTTAGAGTCTAAGTGTTGGAAAATCATAAGTTAGCGTGTTTCGGATATAAAATAGGTTTGGATTCGATCGGATCGTCATCGGCTCGGCATCCGATAATTCGAACTTGGAATTATTCCGTATTTCGGACTTGCGAGCGGGTTCTAATTGGATATTTGACCAATTTACGCTCCGATTCACCGATTTAGAGTCTAAGTGTTGGAAAATCATAAGTTAGCGTGTTTCGGATATGAAATAGGTTTGGATTCGATCCGATCGTCATCGGATCGGCATCCGGTAATTCGAAGTTGGAATTATTCCGTATTTCGGACTTGCGAGCGGGTTCTAATTGGATATTTGACCAATTTACGCTCCGATTCACCGATTTAGAGTCTAAGTGTTGGAAAATCATAAGTTAGCGTGTTTCGGATATAAAATAGGTTTGGATTCGATCGGATCGTCATCGGCTCGGCATCCGATAATTCGAACTTGGAATTATTCCGTATTTCGGACTTGCGAGCGGGTTCTAATTGGATATTTGACCAATTTACGCTTCGATTCACCGATTTAGAGTCTAAGTGTTGGAAAATCATAAGTTAGCGTGTTTCGGATATGAAATAGGTTTGGATTCGATCCGATCGTCATCGGATCGGCATCCGGTAATTCGAAGTTGGAATTATTCCGTATTTCGGACTTGCGAGTGGGTTCTAATTGGATATTTGACCAATTTACGCTCCGATTCACCGATTTAGAGTCTAAGTGTTGGAAAATCATAAGTTAGCGTGTTTCGGATATAAAATAGGTTTGGATTCGATCCGATCGTCATCGGCTCGGCATCCGATAATTCGAAGTTGGAATTATTCCGTATTTCGGACTTGCGAGTGGGTTCTAATTGGATATTTGACCAATTTACGCTCCGATTCACCGATTTAGAGTCTAAGTGTTGGAAAATCATAAGTTAGCGTGTTTCGGATATAAAATAGGTTTGGATTCGATCGGATCGTCATCGGCTCGGCATCCGATAATTCGAACTTGGAATTATTCCGTATTTCGGACTTGCGAGCGGGTTCTAATTGGATATTTGACCAATTTACGCTCCGATTCACCGATTTAGAGTCTAAGTGTTGAAAAATCATAACTTAGCGTGTTTCAGATATGAAATAGCTAGGTTTGGATTCGATCGGATCGTCATCGGATCGGCATTCGATAATTCGAACTTGGAATTATTCCGAATTTCGGACTTGCGAACGGGTTCTAATTGGATATTTGACCAATTTACGCTCCGATTCACCGATTTAGAGTCTAAGTGTTGGAAAATCATAAGTTAGCTTGTTTCGGATATAAAATAGGTTTGGATTCCAATCGGATCGTCATCGGCTCGGCATCCGATAATTCGAACTTGGAATTATTCCGTATTTCGGACTTGCGAGCGGGTTCTAATTGGATATTTGACCAATTTACGCTCCGATTCACCGATTTAGAGTCTAAGTGTTGGAAAATCATAAGTTAGCGTGTTTCGGATATAAAATAGGTTTGGATTCGATCGGATCGTCATCGGCTCGGCATCCGATAATTCGAACTTGGAATTATTCCGTATTTCGGACTTGCGAGCGGGTTCTAATTGGATATTTGACCAATTTACGCTCCGATTCACCGATTTAGAGTCTCAGTGTTGGAAAATCATAAGTTAGCGTG
The DNA here is from genome assembly GCA_947650365.1 of Chamaelirium japonicum. NCBI lineage: Eukaryota > Viridiplantae > Streptophyta > Magnoliopsida > Liliales > Melanthiaceae > Chamaelirium > Chamaelirium japonicum. The sequence continues at coordinate 12,525,436 of OX393559.1, read as the reverse complement.
TTTCGGATATAAAATAGGTTTGGATTCGATCGGATCGTCATTGGCTCGGCATCCGATAATTCGAACTTGGAATTATTCCGTATTTCGGACTTGCGAGCGGGTTCTAATTGGATATTTGACCAATTTACGCTCCGATTCACCGATTTAGAGTCTAAGTGTTGGAAAATCATAAGTTAGTGTGTTTCGGATATGAAATAGGTTTGGATTCGATCCGATCGTCATCGGATCGGCATCCGATAATTTGAACTTTGAATTATTCCGTATTTTGGACTTGCGAGCGGGTTCTAATTGGATATTTGACCTATTTACGCTCTGATTCACCGATTTAGAGTCTAAGTGTTGGAAAATCATAACTTAGCGTGTTTCGGATATGAAATAGGTTTGGATTCGATCCGATCGTTATCGGATCGGCATCCGATAATTCGAACTTGGAATTATTCCGTATTTCGGACTTGCGACCGGGTTCTAATTGGATATTTGACCTATTTACGCTCCGATTCACCGATTTAGAGTCTAAGTGTTGGAAAATCATAAGTTAGCGTGTTTCAGATATGAAATAGGTTTGGATTCGATCCGATCGTCATCGGATCGGCATCCGATAATTCAAAGTTGGAATTATTCCATATTTCGGACTTGCGAGCGGGTTCTAATTGGATATTTGACCAATTTACGCTCTGATTCACCGATTTAGAGTCTAAGTGTTGGAAAATCATAAGTTAGCGTGTTTCGGATATGAAATAGGTTTGGATTCGATCCGATCGTCATCGGATCGGCATCCGATAATTCGAACTTGGAATTATTTTGTATTTCGAACTTGCGAGCGGGTTCTAATTGGATATTTGACCAATTTACGCTCCGATTCACCGATTTAGAGTCTAAGTGTTGGAAAATCATAAGTTAGCGTGTTTCGGATATGAAATAGGTTTGGATTCGATCCGATCGTCATCGGATCGGCATCCGATAATTCGAAGTTGGAATTATTCCGTATTTCGGACTTGCGAGCGGGTTCTAATTGGATATTTGACCAATTTACGCTCCGATTCACCGATTTAGAGTCTAAGTGTTGGAAAATCATAACTTAGCGTGTTTCGGATATGAAATAGGTTTGGATTCGATCCGATCATCATCGGATCGGCATCCGATAATTCGAAGTTGGAATTATTCCGTATTTCGAACTTGCGAGCGGGTTCTAATTGGATTTTTGACCAATTTACGCTCCGATTCACCGATTTAGAGTCTAAGTGTTGGAAAATCATAACTTAGCGTGTTTCGGATATGAAATAGGTTTGGATTCGATCCGATTGTCATCGGATCGGCATCCGATAATTCGAACTTGGAATTATTCCGTATTTCGGACTTGCGAGCGGGTTCTAATTGGATATTTGTCCTATTTACGCTCCGATTCACCGATTTAGAGTCTAAGTGTTGGAAAATCATAAGTTAGCGTGTTTCGGATTTGAAATAGGTTTGGATTCGATCGGATCGTCATCGGATCGGCATCCGATAATTCGTACTTGGAATTATTCCGTATTTCGGACTTGCGAGCGGGTTCTAATTGGATATTTGACCAATTTACGCTCCGATTCACCGATTTAGAGTCTAAGTGTTGGAAAATCATAAGTTAGCGTGTTTTGGATATGAAATAGGTTTGGATTCGATCGGATTGTCAACGGATCGGCATTCGATAATTCGAACTTATAATTATTCCGTATTTCGGACTTGCGAGCGGGTTCTAATTGGATATTTGACCAATTTACGCTCCGATTCACCGATTTAGAGTCTAAGCGTTGGAAAATCATAAGTTAGCGTGTTTCGGATATAAAATAGGTTTGGATTCGATCGGATCGTCATCGGCTCGGCATCCGATAATTCGAACTTGGAATTATTCCGTATTTCGGACTTGCGAGCGGGTTCTAATTGGATATTTGACCAATTTACGCTCCGATTCACCGATTTAGAGTCTAAGTGTTGAAAAATCATAACTTAGCGTGTTTCAGATATGAAATAGCTAGGTTTGGATTCGATCGGATCGTCATCGGATCGGCATTCGATAATTCGAACTTGGAATTATTCCGAATTTCGGACTTGCGAACGGGTTCTAATTGGATATTTGACCAATTTACGCTCCGATTCACCGATTTAGAGTCTAAGTGTTGGAAAATCATAAGTTAGCGTGTTTCGGATATGAAATAGGTTTGGATTCGATCCGATCGTTATCGGATCGGCATCCGGTAATTCGAAGTTGGAATTATTCCGTATTTCGGACTTGCGAGCGGGTTCTAATTGGATATTTGACCAATTTACGCTCCGATTCACCGATTTAGAGTCTAAGTGTTGGAAAATCATAAGTTAGCGTGTTTCGGATATGAAATAGGTTTGGATTCGATCCGATCGTCATCGGATCGGCATCCGATAATTCGAAGTTGGATTTATTCCGTATTTCGGACTTGCGAGCGGGTTCTAATTGGATATTTGACCAATTTACGCTCCGATTCACCGGTTTAGAGTCTAAGTGTTGGAAAATCATAAGTTAGCGTGTTTCGGATATGAAATAGGTTTGGATTCGATCCGATCGTCATCGGATCGGCATCCGATAATTCGAAGTTGGATTTATTCCGTATTTCGGACTTGCGAGCGGGTTCTAATTGGATATTTGACCAATTTACGCTCCGATTCACCGGTTTAGAGTCTAAGTGTTGGAAAATCATAAGTTAGCGTGTTTCGGATATGAAATAGGTTTGGATTCGATCCGATCGTCATCGGATCGGCATCCGGTAATTCGAACTTGGAATTATTCCGTATTTAAAAGAAAAACAGAGGCTACATCATTACCATGAGAGAGAGAGTGACCATTTACGATTCGATTTACCGATTTATAGTCTAAGTGTTGGAAAATCATAAGTGTGATAATATGATCAAAACTCAAATTAGTAAGATTCATATTTTTTGCTAATATTATAAAGATTAGTAAGTACCTGATCATGAGGATGAGCCACCGCTAGACCGGCTTATGAATTCATTAAATTTACGCTCCAGTTCCCTGCGAGCTTCTCTTTCCTCATCGAGGGCCTTCTTCTCCGCCTCAACCCTCTGCTCGAGGGCCTGCCTCTGCTCTCGCTCCGCCTCCATCCTCTGCTCGAGGGCCTGCCTCTGCTCTCGCTCCGCGTCTAGCGCAGACTGCAGCTGAGTGATAGCACCGGTCTGGGTGTCCCGTGCCCTCGAGCGCATACCCTCTCGTCCAAAGTAGGAGGAGGGCGTGACTCCAAGGCCCGTACAGAGGACACGGCCGTGCGTGGCAGGTCTCAGCACAGTATCCATCGCTGAGTCGACAGATACTGAGCTGGAGGAGGAGCCGGCCTCGCCCGACGGGGTCACCATAAGTCGCATCCTCTCCTATATAAAAACAACCAATGATATTCAATGATATTTTATGGCATATATATAAGAATATATTAACAGTAATTTAATTACTTACCACTTGCGAGGCAACCCTGTCGTCCAGAAATGCCCCATCGATACGCCGCCTCCTAGAGGCCTCAAAAAGGTCAATCCTATTAGGCTCGTGGCCCAAGGACTGTGTCTGTTGGACATATAAAATAAATAGACGAGTTAATATAACATGTATAGAGCTTTAAATAATAACAATGTTTGTATCATTTACCAGCTGCTGGGCAAGCTGGGGCATGGAGGTCCTCCCCTTCACTGGAGCAGGTGTCGTCGAGGCACTTCTATTCTGCTTGCCTATAGCAGATTTATTCTGTGCAATCGATTAAATTTTGAAACATCAATACAAATTTTTAGTATAACATTAAAACAAGTACGAATCAACAAAATTATAATTATACCTGAAAGTTAGGGGTGGCCCAGTGAGCGACCAAAAACTGTAGAATGTGTAGCGGTGGCGCGTCTCTCGTCCCAGCCGCAGCCTGTACCTCCTCAGCCGGCTGGCCGACCAAGTAACCGTAGAGCTTGTAGAGCTCGTGACGGTAATCCCTGTACCGCTCACCCATCGTCTTCCACAAGTCCTCCCGATGGGTGTCGGTTTCCATGTTCTCCCATTTAAATTTCTCCTGTAAAATCAATTTAGAAACAAGTCATTTTATCAAATCAAATTATAAAGAAGTACGATATTATTCTAAAATGCTTTAATGAAACTAACGTACCAAAAACTGCTGATACATCCTCTCCTTATAGGATGCATCAATGTTCTTCCACCCCCTTAACCCCACAATCGGGGCATTCCTCTCCTCCCGTACTATCATGCCGACCCACGTGGCGGCGTCAGAAGCGTGCTCGCCCACAAAGGTATGGCCGCTCCACTGTAGGGACAGCGGCTCGCGTAAGGCCGACAAGCGCCGGGCCGTCGTCACGCCCCGGTCGCCTACGTACCTGGTCGACCCTGCAAATAAAATATACATCAGTACTGAAGAAGTATTTACAACATGTATAAAACTTTAGATCTAAACATTACCTGTGGGCGTAGACGCTGCAGCCGAGTGCTGAGCACTGCTCGAAGCTCCGGAGGCTGTGACCACAGCAGGAGCTGGTGTGGAGAGAGGAACAGCACTACCAGATCCGGACGGCTCAGCCTCGGACCCTGGGGTGGCAGCCGGAGCGCTCTGAGCTACCCCACCCCTGCCTCTGCCTCTGCCTCTACGAACATATGACCGTGATGCCATCTGAAACAATTTAATTTACATATGAAACAGTAAGATTTAAGATTTACATATGAAACAATATGAAACAGTTTGATTTATATATGAAGCAGTATGATTTACATATGAAACAATATAAAACAATATGAACCCGCTCGCAATATGAAACAATATGAAACAATATGAAACAGTTAGACTCTAAATCGGTTAATCGGATCGTAAAGTGGTCAAATATCCAATTAGAACCCGCTCGGAAGTCCGAAATACGGAATATAATTCCAAGTTCGAATTATCGGATGCCGATCCGATGACGATCGGATCGAATCCAAACCTATTTTATATCCGAAACACGCTAACTTATGATTTTCCAACACTTAGACTCTAAATCGGTGAATCGGAGCGTAAATTGGTCAAATATCCAATTAGAACCCGCTCGCAAGTCCGAAATACGGAATAATTCCAACATCGAATTACCGGATGCCGATCCGATGACGATCGGATCGAATCCAAACCTATTTCATATCCGAAACACGCTAACTTATGATTTTCCAACACTTAGACTCTAAACCGGTGAATCGGAGCGTAAATTGGTCAAATATCCAATTAGAACCCGCTCGCAAGTCCGAAATACGGAATAATTCCAACTTCGAATTACCGGATGCCGATCCGATGACGATCGGATCGAATCCAAACCTATTTCATATCCGAAACACGCTAACTTATGATTTTCCAACACTTAGACTCTAAACCGGTGAATCGGAGCGTAAATTGGTCAAATATCCAATTAGAACCCGCTCGCAAGTCCGAAATACGGAATAAATCCAACTTCGAATTACCGGATGCCGATCCGATGACGATCGGATCGAATCCAAACCTATTTCATATCCGAAACACGCTAACTTATGATTTTCCAACACTTAGACTCTAAACCGGTGAATCGGAGCGTAAATTGGTCAAATATCCAATTAGAACCCGCTCGCAAGTCCGAAATACGGAATAAATCCAACTTCGAATTATCGGATGCCGATCCGATGACGATCGGATCGAATCCAAACCTATTTCATATCCGAAACATGCTAACTTATGATTTTCCAACACTTAGACTCTAAATCGGTGAATCGGAGCGTAAATTGGTCAAATATCCAATTAGAACCCGCTCGCAAGTCCGAAATACGGAATAATTCCAACTTCGAATTATCGGATGCCGATCCGATGACGATCCGATCGAATCGAAACCTATTTTATATTCGAAACACGCTAACTTATGATTTTCCAACTCTTAGACTCTAAATCGGTGAATCGGTCGGATCGTAAATCGGTGAAACGGTATGATTTACATATGAAACGGTATGATTTACATATGAATCGGTGAAACAGTATGATTTAAATATGAAACAATTTGATTTACATACGGTCTAGTCATTTTCTGTCTCATCTCTGTCACTCTCATCGCTTCCCTCTTCTATTATTTGATCTGCATTCGCTGTCCAGTTTATATTGTCGACATCTTCATTTTCGTCGTGCACTGCGTCGACAATGATTATCTCATCATTCTGGTATGCATCGAAATCATCATCGACGACCCCCGCATCCTTGTCTCCCATGTCGTAAAAATCTCTGGGTGGTGACCTGACTACAATTTGCCAACCTGGAGAGGTATTATCCGGTGCATAAAATATCTGTTGCGCTTGAGAGGCAAGAATGAATGGATCTTCATATTGGGTATTCAATCTCTTGGCAGTGTTGATGCTGATAAAACCGTATTTGTCGACATTATAACCAGTCCCGCGATTATTAACATCATACCAATCGCATTTGAATAATACGATCCGATTTTGGCCAAGGAATTTAATCTCGAGAATCTCGTTGAGGACGCCGTAGAAGTCGATATTTTCTAATTCTTCTTGCTCACCGTTGACGACAACCCCACTATTTTGGGTTCTTCGTGATTTTTCACTATCTTTCGTCCGAAATCTATAACCGTTCACGATATAACCATCGTACGATATTGCGTCTTGCAAAGGACTACAAGATAAGCGCCAGAGATCCTCATTCATCAGCGGATCGTGGTTGTCGTGCAGCTCCTGTGCCTATAATAACCACACGACATTCATGATATGAACACATAATTATTGTTCGGTAATGGATGTCAATGAAATTCAGTAATGATGTGAATACTTACGTGTTTCTCGAACCACGATGGGAATTCACGATCATGAATTTGGGGAGCATTTCGAATACCCCGATTATTAATGATGGCTTTATGCTTCCTGTTTTACCGGTTATGAATTAGATTATAATTAGCACATATACTTAATGAATGGACTGAAAGAATGAGTAAATGATCGTAAAATGCTTACTCAATGAATGGCCACACTTCATCACATTGGCGCAACACATACATATGTGCCTGTTGAATCTCATCTACAGACAATCGACGGGTTTTGCCTCCTCCTACAGGTCTACCCATTTCGGCAAATATAGACAGACCCCCATCGAAGTCTATTGGACCACCGTCATAGTTCCGCTCAAGTTGATTGAATCGCGTGTCTATACCATGTAGGTATCTTGAGCAGAATGTTAGACATTCTTCTGCTAGGTATCCTTCAGCAATTGATCCCTCCGGACGACTTTTATTACGAACATATGATTTCAATGTTCGCAAGTACCTAATTTGAGAAAAAAATATTTGTATGAATATATCAAGAACGATCAAATACATTGTGCGAATGAGACGAGACGATTACCTCTCGATAAAATACATCCACCGGTAATGAACTGGGCCGCCGAGTTTGGCCTCATTTGCCAAGTGAACGGTCAAATGCACCATGACATCAAAGAATGAAGGTGGAAATATCATCTCTAACTTGCACAATGTGAGCGCAATATCCCTCTCCATCTGTTCAAGTTGGTCCACTCTAAGTACCTTCGAGCACAACTGTCTGAAAAAAGTGCTGAGCTCAATTAACGGACCGGACACCTCTTCGGTTAAATTCCCACGTATAGCAAGAGATAACAATCGCTGCATAAGAACATGACAATCGTGGCTCTTTAATCCAGACAACTTCCGGCCGTTCTCTTGCACGCATCGTGCGATATTCGAAGAATAACCGTCTGGCGTTTTCACAGACCGTAGGAATGCACATAAGGCTGCCTTTTGCTGTGAGCTCATGGTGTAGCATGCAACTGGCAACACATACTTATCCCCAATCTCTTGGGGATGAAGTGATTTTCGGATGCCCAACTCCTTAAGATCGAGACGAGATTTAAGATTATCCTTCGTCTTACCGTCGAGATTCAGCAGTGTTCCTATAATGTTGTCACACACATTTTTCTCAATATGCATGACATCCAAGTTATGCCGCAAGAGTAGGCTGCTCCAGTACGGTAGTTTAAAGAAAATACTCTTCTTCTTCCAGTTATGCTCACGCGTTGAATCTTCATGCGTTCTCTTCTTTTTACCTTTTCCAAGTGCCACGGCATCAAGCTGATCCAATTCGCACAAGACTTCTACCCCCGAAAGCTGCTCCGGGGCCTTTGCAAGTTCCTTCTTGCCGTTGAAAGCTCTTTTGTTCTGCCTCCACTTATGGCCGTCAACAAGGAATCTTCGATGGCCCATATAACAGAACTTGCCTCCGTTCTTCAATCGTAATGAATCTGTCTCCTTATTGCATGTAGGGCACGCCAATTTTCCTTTAGTACTCCACCCGGATAAGTTGGCATATGCAGGAAAATCGTTGATGGTCCATAGAAGTGCCGCATGCATCCGAAAATTCTGGCGCAACGAGGCATCATACGTATCGGCCCCAACTTCCCATAACTCGTTCAACTCCTCAATCAACGGCTGCAAGTAAACGTCAATATCATTACCAGGCGACCTGGGTCCGGGAATGAGCAAGGAGAGCATTGTGTATGGCTTTTTTAAGCACATCCAGGGAGGCAAATTGTATGGAACTAGGACAACTGGCCAAATGCTGTACGACACACTCATATTCCCAAAGGGATTGAAGCCATCGCTAGCAAGCCCTAACCTGACGTTGCGAACTTCACATGCGAATTCAGGATATGTATGATCAAAATCTTTCCACGTCAGAGAGTCGGCCGGATGTCTCATAATCCCGTCATCTGTACGTTCTCGTGCATGCCACCTCATGTGCTCAGCAGTCTTCGATGACATAAACAACCTCTGAAGCCTGTCCCTGAGCGGGAAGTATAGGAGAACCTTTGCAGATACATTTTTCTTCCTTCGACTGGTACTAGACTCGGCATCCGTCTCTTTATATCTCGTTGCTCCGCATATGTGGCATGACCGCGCATGTTCGTACTCTTTCCGGTACAACATACAATCGTTCACGCATGCATCAATTTTCTCATAACCCAGACCGAGATCTTTAATTGTCTTCTTCGCCTCGTAGAATGATTTCGGTACTGTCTCACCCATAGGAAAAGCCTCTTTCAGCAACTCTACCAACATATTAAATGACTTATTACTCCAACCATTGAGGCACTTCAAATGAAGAAGCTTTACAGTGAAAGAGAGTTTTGAAAACTTCTCACACCCCGGGTATAGAGGTTGTTCGGCATCTTTAAGCAATCTGTAGAACTTGTCCGCTTCGATATTGGGCTGATCACCTGACGGTGTTTCCGTGCCTATTCCACCTTGCAAATCATGTATCATACCCTGCATGTCATCGTCATCGTCTGTATTAATATTATCATCAGCGATCACTGTGTTTGAAGTTTCACCGTGAGCTGCCATGGGGACTGCATCTAGCTCCTCACCGTGCGAGAACCAACGGGTATAGGTAACGTCAATGCCACGCATTACCAGATCAACCTCACATTCCTCTCGAACCTTCCTAATCACCCTTCCGCAGTCTATACAGGGACACACAATTTTTCCATCAAGCGGTGCAAGACGCTCAAATGCAAAATCCAGAAATTTCCTGACTCCTTCTCTGTACTCTTGGCTCATGCGATTCGAATTACGCATCCAACTCTTATCGATCGAAGACATCTTCGTCTATCTGGCTATACAACACCTGACATATAATTTCAAACAATGTTATAAGACTCCGCACAATTTCGGTTTCGGTTCCCGGGTATGGAACACCGAACCAAAACTTCTACAGGCCATCCACATCCCTAATGGATGAGTGTATTATGATGAGTAGACTAGTCACATAGTAAACCTAGGGTTGCTGGCCAGCATTTGAACTGTTGATAGTTCGAATGCTAGGCATAGCACCAAAGTTATGCGACAGTAAGTCAACAAGTCAGGGAGCCTCATCAAGTAAACACTTGGGGTCTGACGGTTCTCTCTGTCGCTCGAGTAGATTTATGGCTTTAGCATACCTCATATCACACCGAACCGACAAAAACCGACTATTTCGGTTTCGGTTTCGGTTTCGATTTCGGTTTTGATTTTTCGTAAACCGAAAAAAATATAACCGACAAAACCCACACCGAAACCGACCGACAAAACCGACGCTCACCCTAGTCTAAAAACTACATTTTGCCCCCCATTCCCCCATTCAATTCAGTTTTGATAGGATAAAATTCAATGTTTTAAAACACGAAAACTCGACTCGACTCGAAACCTTAATGAGTCGAGTACACACGACAACTCGGCTAAAACCCGACAAACTCGAGTCGGATCGAAACTCAACCGAGTCAGATCGAAACTCGAGTTTTGGACCGAGTCGGATCGAAACTCAGCCGAGTCGAGTCGACTCGGCCGAGTTTCGAGTCGACTCGGCGAATAACGTGACACCACTTTACGGCACTAATTAATCTGTCACATGGCTGTTAGAGCACTAGTGTGTTAAATACTTCTGATAAACCACTATTCAATTAAAAAATTAATAATATTTTGAACAAAAAAATCCCTAATATTTACCACCATGGTAGATACGTACTTCAAGCCAAATGAAACATTTATTACATAATTCTAAAATACTTGAGAAAGTACTTATCAAAATATTTAGCCCTTAACAAATGGAGCCATAAGAATTAGAGAAATGCTATTCAGCCTTAAGGTTTTTCCTATTCCGCCAGCATGATTAACTTGGCAGCATACAATTGGTGGCTGAAGGTTTACCCGATTCAAATTAACCGAAGGGGGAAAGGGAGGAGGAGGAGGAGTTTACCAGCGATGGTCGGCAGGCCTCGAGAAGGAGGAGGAGCACTGGTGTCGCAGTCGGTGGCGCGAGAAAGCGGAGGGGTGGCCGGAGGTGCAAGGGAGGTGATGGGTGGCCGGCCGGAGGTGCAAGGGATCGAGAGAGAGAGAGACAGGTGAGGGGAGGAAGTAGAGAGAGAGAGAGAGAGAGAGAGAGAGAGGGAAGGCTAGGGAGGCCGGGGAGGGGGGGAGGAGGCCGGGGGAGAGAGAGAGAGGGCCGGGAGGCCGGGGAGGGGCGGAGGTCGGGAGGGGGATGGGTGGCCGGGAGGGGGATGGGTGGCCGGAGGGGATCTCGGGGCTGCCGGAGGGGGACGGGGTCGCCGGGGTGTCGGGTCGGTGAGAGAGAGAGAGAGATTGAGAGAGGGGCGCGCGCCGGCCGGAGAGATCGAAACAGAAGAATCAAAGAAGACCTCGACTGTTTGGTTATATAACAGGGTTTTTGCCGACGGACATTTTATCCTCCGTCGGTAAAACTATGTTTTGTACCGACGGTACATCACAATCCGTCGGTAAAACTCCACGACCAAATAACAAGTTCAATTTTTTCCAGAGGCTCGGTTTCGCACCCTGAGAACCGTCGGAACATTTTACCGACGGAAACTTAATTACCGTCGGTACAGTGCCGACGGAAATATAATTTCCGTCGGTATAATCCCGACCAAACTTCAGGCTCAATTTTTTCCAGAGGCTCGGTTTGGCACCCTGAGAACCGTCGGAACATTTTACCGACGGAAACTTAATTACCGTCGGTACAGTGCCGACGGACATATAATTTCCGTCGGTATAATCCCGACCAAACTTCAGGCTCAATTTTTTCCAGAGGCTCGGTTTGGCACCCTGAGAACCGTCGGAACATTTTACCGACGGAAAATTAATTACCGTCGGTACAGTGCCGACGGAAATATAATTTCCGTCGGTCTAATTAGTTATACCGACGGAACTTTTAAGTCCGTCGGTAAATAGTACGACGAAACTCTCCCTTCTATTTTTTTCCAGAGGCTCGGTTTTTACACTGAGTTTCGTCGGGACAATATTACCGACGGAAATTTTATTACCGTCGGTATATGGCCGACGGAGATATTATGGCTGTCGGTAACATTGTTTATACCGACGAAACTACAATGTCCGTCGGTACAATATCACGACCATGACATTTGGCCGACGGTTTATATGTTACCGTCGGTATAAAGTATATTACCGACGGTAAATATGTATACCGTCGGTATAAATATGCACAGAAAATTAAAAAAATTGAAGTTATAATACCGACGGATATTATTGTCACCGTCGGTAAAAAGTGTATTATTACCGACGGTGATAATAATGTCCGTCGGTAAAGACCCTATTTCTTGTAGTGGATGCAAGACAGACGTCTTCCACCACCTCGTCATCTGGCACCATGACTTTGGAATCTCGTTCGATCTGGAACTCAAGTATGTGTTCCCGAACAAACATACCCTCAGACATCTCGGTACCGACAAGTATCTTGGTGGATAAGCGATGAGTCTACCGACTTCGCCTAGCAGACATCTTATGCAAATAAAACTTTATTAGAGAAGACCCGGCATATCTCTGACTCGCTTCTAAAGAGTTGTCCGCAAGTCTGCTATAACATAGCACTTGCACATCTCCTTAGACTCTTGCTAGTCGTCATATGCCCTAGTTAGTGCCCTAGTGCTATCTGGACCCATTAGGTCTAATACAGGGATATTTAGATTGGAAGCCAATGTACGTTTACTACCCTAAGCATAAGCTAAAGATAGCGCTTCCGCTTTACGTAGTTAGAGACCTGATAACTGGTTCTCTTATGGGATAGCGGATAGGGAAACTATATGGTTGAATGAAAACGAATGCAAAATAACTTATTTTATGGATTTTTAAAATAAGCTAATTATATCCAAATGCCAACGCTACCCTCACAGCGAAGACACATCTATGGATTAATTAACCATGTATGTAAGATCTTGGAATCGACTACACCTGCCCGAGGGGGCATCATGCAACGTCAATCCGCTTACACGGGCCTTTCCTTGACCCAGTCCAAATCTGTCAACTAAGGGCTTTGATGGACCATGGTTATCTTTTGGCTAGTACCACATGATCACCATTGTCTTCGCAATGAATACCTCACGTGTACTTCGGATGCTTAACCATGAGCCTAGGCAATTAGGGAACAGAAATTCTAACGGCCCCCCTAGTACATAGTGACGCCATATGTCACGCCCCAGAAATCTGGAACCGACTCCTGGGGTGTGAAATAGGGAAAACCAAGGGATTTAGGATTTGATCAACTAACTACACCAATTAGGGTTTCTCACATGGTTGCGATTCTCTCTTAGCTGAAGAAGAATGATAAGGGAGAAAACAAAGTATTTTAAAATTTGATTTTTAAAAATATTTTATTAAAAGGAAACCGAGAGCTTTTTTTTTTTTTTTTGATAAAGATGACCACGCTCGACCTTCAACCGGGCTATCCTCTCAGCATGTGCGGCCTGCTAGTGCCCCACATGCTGACAGAAGTCCCTCTTAAGGGAGCACGAGACTCAGCCTCTAATGGCGAGCCGAGTAGCCTCGCCCACTCTCTAGCACTCGGGCACTGGTTTAGAGATCCTATCTATATGACTAGTCAATTAAGTCACTTTAAGATTTATATTTTATTGTGAGCTATCCTAGGCTTGGAGCCTTAAGAAGAGGCTTACCCAAAAATTCAACTGGCACATTACTACTAACAAGCTCAGAGCACTAGACTAAAGACTTATAAACTCTATTTCCAATCCAGGTCAATTACATCGAATGAAAGAGTTGACATACTAAAAAGAAAGACAAGCTAAGACTCCAACTCTGCCTCTGAACTACCACCGCTACTCCGGTCCTGAGCCTCTAAAACCTGTATAAGAGCCTACTCGTGGGAAAGAGTAGCCCCCAATAGGAAATTGGAAGATTAGCCAAATTAATGGCTAGTGACATCTAATAGTCTTTAATACTATGAGACAACCGAGCTAATTGAATTAATTTTAGCAGTCCTATTACATAATATAATATTTACAGCTGAAAATCCTAATCCTACCAGCAGTCTATGTTCTCATGCAATACCTACTGTCACTAGATTGTCTAACATAAAGTTCACTCAATATTTTATAGTATTAATAAACTATTTAAACAAAAAGATCACCTAAATGTTACCAGATTTGTCAATGCTCTAGAATTCCACAATTCAACAGTAAGACTCCATACTTGTCAATTAGTAATCATATAAAATATCTATCCTAATATGAACCCCGGATATTTTGTTCATCCTGCCCCCGGTCGGGCATTACTATAGGGCCTTTTATTTCGATGTAGAGGGCCAACTCTCTCGCCGCGCATACTCCGACACCATGCGCAAAGTCACCCATATGATCATAAGGGGTTTCCCGTCTTTCACGGTGGAGCTCTACCGCCCAACTTGCTTTCTTTAGGGTCTTCAACTACCCCGGGACAGGATTGCTAGGCCAATCCCTCGTCGAGGGCACCACCTATTGGCTTTACCACAACCCCTGCCTGTGACCCCCAGACCTACTAATCTTCGGCTGTGCGCGCAGGGTGGTTCACGGCCATTGCGCGCACGGGGTCCGAATCTTTCACAGGATATAATATCACACAATTTATAATAATTAAGTAATTCGATGTTTTACCCCGGGATTCGCACCGCGCTCACAACCCATGCATCATAATAATTTACTCTTGCCCGTATTCCCGTGTGCCCGGGTCTCTACACTTTATCCAGGAGAGTGAACCCGATAATTATTATTTAATTAAATTACATTTTAATTTAAGGGAAATACCTAATTACGGTGTCCATGCAATAATTATGAGTATTTTATTAATATTATAAAGCATGATTATTTTATTAATACTTTACAGCATACTTATTTTAATAATATTTTAAAGCATGCGTCGTCGGACTCGCGACTTCGCATGCAAGGAGGGGTCCACGTAACCACATGCGGCGATGCCCGACGGGACCCGCATGCAGTACCATGGACACCTACCCTAGTTGTTCTCATTTCCCACTATCAAAGACCACGGGAAGGGGAGCAGATGTCACCTGGTTGTAGATCATGTACAAACTCCCGTTAAATGTTCTCGATCCGTCTCTGCTCCATCTATGGCTGGATCGTCTCGGTTACGCACTACCAAATTCATACACAGCGGACCCATGGTTAATGCTTGCTACCGAGTGATACGGGTTTAGGACCGAGTTGGCCGAGTCGAGAATTTTAGGCATCATTAATCCATGGTTATCGATGGGCCATTAGACCCTGGTTATGGAATCTATTTCAAACTTCTAAATAAGAGTAGGGTACAACCTTCCTAACGATATCAGGTACGATGTTTATACAATGTAGGGTACGGGAAAACTCAGCTCCAAAATAGGTTCGGTCCTCAAAAGGTATGTCTTATAGGCCAAAGTGGACCCCTAAGTCTCAGATGGTACTCACTAGATTCCAGTAGCATAATAATTGAATAGGTCTCGAGAATTAGAACCCATTATTGCCAGTATTGCGACAAGTCGGAGTCCGGACCGCAAGTTTGCGATCGATGCAAGATCGACTAAACAGGGCCCCGCTGTAGGGGGATTTTGGTAACTATGACTAGTATGGTCCAATCTACTATCAACAAGTAGGTCTCGAAGTTTGGAATTCATTGCCAACGATTTCATGGCAATCGGGGTCTGATCCTAAAAGCTATGGTCGATGAAAGATTTGCTGAACCGGACCCCAAGTAGGGGCATTTTGGTAATTACGTTTGGTCATTGTCAACCCATCGCCAACGGATAGGTCTCTAAGAACCGAGTCCAATGCCGCCAGTTTTGTTGTATTCCGACATTAGACGGCAAAATGATAGCTAAAACCGTTTCGGTAACTATTTACCACTTGGTGGTGGGACCCGGCCACCTTGAGTGGGGCCCACCCACCAAGTGAAACCCAACTACTTAGGTAGCTGTTAAGGGCAGCCCATCTAACTATACATAACACCCTATATACACAACTCTTATTTTAATTTTTATACTATTATTTTATTACCATTTAACCCGGGACAAATCCGACAATGACGGATTTGTCCCTTTCTTCTCCAACGAACCGAACCAGAGCCATGGGGGTTTTGCACCGTGCCGGCTCCACCTCCGGTCCTCGATTGTCGTTCCCAGTGCCATCGACGTGAAGTGGGCACCAAGGGGTACCACTGGAGAGCGACCGCTCGCGCCGGGATGGTTTAGTTTCTTGCCGCAAGTGCCGTGGTGTGGATGTGCATGGTGCATGCATGTGACGCTCGCAGGAGTGCACGCATAGAAAGGGAAATTCGATAGAGTGTAGGGGCTTACCTTGGGGTGTCGGGAAGAAGCTGTCGGAGTTGGGTTTGGGGTCACCGTGCGCTCCGTCTGCGGTGCCGTCACCGAGGGCCGCCGGTTTCGTCGCCGTTGGTGTGCGTAGGTGGTCGGGGCTCGGCTGTCGTGCACCTTCCACTCCTCTCCTTCTTCTTCTTTTCTGTTGACCGGAAATGGGGTGAAGGGGGCTCGCCGGGGTCGCCGACACCACCGCGACGGAGGAGGAGACCGGGATTCTCTGCCGGCGCCGCCGCCGGCACTCCTGCCGCCGGCACCGCCGCCGCCGCTTGCTGCTGCTCCGCCTCCCCCTCTCTTCTCCGATCTCTCTCTCTCTTCCTCTCTGACTTCTCTCTCTTTCTCCTCTCTGGTTCTCCCTTCTCTCTTCTTCTTTCACTGAAGTGGGGGAGGGGGTCGGTTTAATGGGACGGGGAGAGGAGCTGGGGTTTTAAAGAGGAAAAGGGGCGGCGGGTAGGGCGGTATGGTAGGGGCGGCTCGGCGGGATTCGCGGCGGCGGTGGCAGCGGGATTCGAGGAGGCAGTGGCAGCGGGATTTGAGGCGGGGGCGGCTGCGGCGTCGCCGGGTTTGGGGGGTTGAGGAGAGAGAGCGAGAGAGGGGTCGGCTGAGAGGGATGAAGGCCAGGGGACGGCTGTGATGGGTTAGAGAGGGAGATGGTTCGGTTGGATGGGGTTTGAAGGGGTTTGGTTGAAGGGGTTGGCTGAATGGTTTGGATGAGATTGTAGAGAGAGAGAGAGAAAGAGAGAAAGAGAGAGAGAGAGAGAGGCTCAGTGTGAGTGGAGAAGGGGGGCTGATGTGTTTTTTTTTTTTTTTTTTTAAATTGGGGGAGGAGTTTGGGTCGTCGGATCGGGGTGAAATGGACAACTGTGATTGAAGGGATGGGGCCACAGCTTCTTCAACGAAGAAGCCTATTTCAACACTTGCTCATATCCTCTCTTCTATTATTATTTTATTACCTTTTTATTTATATTTATTAATCTATTGATCTATACTAATGAATCCATTGTAAATTAGTTTTGAATTCGAAAATTATAATTTTTTTTTTTCTAAAAATCTAAAAAAAAGAAACAGTTGTTATGAGTCGCACACGGGTATCTATTGGGAAGGTTTCAAAATACGGAATTACGTCCGGTTCAATTTAGGAGAAATTCGGATTCCGTCGTCTTCATCAAAAATATGCAAATGGCTGTAACTATTCCTCCGTAAGTCAAAATTGAGTGAAACAAGATCTGTTAGAATCCTATCGATGATGCGGACACTAAAGCACTAGAATTAAATATTATCTCATTACAAGGATCATGATTTATAATATTTTTAAAATTTACGGTCGTTACACCATATCCTGAGGGAGATCACTAAGTTGCTTGGTATGGAAAAACACAGCTCTCACCCGAGGGGGTTGTTGAGTTATGCCCTCCCACCCGAGCATAAAGTGATTGGCCGTGGAGGCCAGAGGATCTCTAAAAGTCCTCTCTTGCATCCCTTATTAATTTTTAGGGTTATTTTATACAAGTATGAGTGTATACTAAGGTCACGACAACCTATACACTAGACCCTGGTCATACCGTGCTCCCACTAGCGTTTCAAGCCTTTCGTGAAGCATTAATCGATCTCGGAATATCATAGGCCCTGCCTCAAGTGGATTTCTCCACTCAATGGTCACATTACATATCCCAAGAACATCGATGCTTCGCAAACTTGGCTATCACACTAATGCCCTGGAGCCTAACCTAAGGTCAGACTAACTGGAAAGGACTTCCACTACCATGGCGCCTCGCTTATAAATTTGATGAATGATGTCATAGTAGAATTCCAACTCATTCTAGGTTTCGATACTGGCCAAATAGGCACACCCGACTAATCGGGTGTTGACCTAATGGTGGCATAACCAAATGTGAGGAATTCTTGCTATCATCAAGGGTCAATTAAATAATAGGTATCACTAGTGGAATCCTATCCTAATAAGGTCGCTTGGACCCGAGGGGAAAGGGCATCCCTCTAACACAGATAATTAAATTATCGCATCGGGGTTTTTTACAGAAATATAAAGAACTACTAAAAGAAACAAGCACACAACTGAATCAAGTTCAGGGTCCGACCCCTGAACCTGACTGGCACAGCGTAGGCTCTCTGTCTCCTTCGCAAGGATCCTCGATCCGGTGCATGCCTCTGTATACGATCTCTTGACGCTTTCTGCCCTTTGCCGTCATCGTGTATGCTTCGCCGGATCGCCATCGTCCCCCAAGGTTTCGCTCATCCTTCTGGTGGTGGATCTCCACGGTAAGTCCTCCTCTTCAATCTGTAATCGAAAAAGCTCTAGTACGCTTCAAGCAAGTGCTCGCTCGTACACAATTTCCTAGAACGAAAAGGAAAACAAACCTAGCAAAAAGCCTGGGAATCAAGGGTGGTCAACTTCTACCGCTTGCCCGACTATGGCTCTATAACCAATCCACACACAGAAGAAAAAACCATCCAGACAATATTTGCTAACACGGGATCCGACCCCCGATAGCAAGCAATCACATATCTAAATTATTTTTAGAAGTGGCGCCCTGTAAGAACGATTCATAGAACACACAAAATATACTATGCATGATCTACTCGTAGAACCCCGATGGTGGCACATATTATTCATGCGCGCACATGACGGTTTCATAAAAAAACATAAAACACACACCACTAGCGTGGCTCTGATACCAATTGTCTGAAATAAATCCATGGTAGAGGTCCGCAGCGGAAGCAAAGAATAGGTCTGAGGACCATAGGCGGTGTGCGTTACATATCAAAATTTTCATCGAAAAGATCTACACGTGCGTGTATGAATCTAGCATGGCAACTACGCGAACCTCTAACGTCGATCTAACACGAAAGAACAATCTAGCATGCATGCATGTTCTAATTATGTTAGATCTACTTGTTAGAGATCATACCTGCGTGCGGATTCTTTCATCGCGACAAATTTCTTCTTTGCCGATGGAGACGGGCTCGGATCTGCTCGACATAGCTTCGGTACGATGGCCATAACTTTTCGCTCCGAACTCCGATTGGGCTGAAATTTGGACTGCAGATAGCCAACTTCGAGACACAACCTTTGCAATAAGTTTCATCTCGTTTGGACTTCTGTAGCTTTCAGAATCGTAGAAATAATATTGATTTTCTATACATATTCTGGACAGCAAAAGGTTGCGGGAGATGCCTTCTAGTTCACCCGATCTCACACGATGCACGGCACCTCGTCGATGGATCTATGAGTGCCTCCATACGACGAGCCTTCTCCTTCTACGAAACACCACGCGAGGAAGACGAGTCTCCATCCAATGGCGCAAGCGAGGGAGAGAGAGACGAGAGGGGAGATACGAAGAGAAGAGAGGGGGCGGCTAGGGTTTCCCCATGGCTTGCATGGCCGGCCCTAGGGCTTGCCCATGCATCTAATTTCGTCCTCTCCTCTCTCCTTCTACCTTATATAGGGCCGGCCTTATCCTTATGGATAAGCCTAGCGGATAAGTTTGATAAATTCAAACCTCTCCCTATATATCTCTTCATTTAACTCTATCTTTTACTTGTTTTTGAAAACGATCAAAACTAACCCGTTTTCTGCACCTCATGACCGGCCCTTTCATCGGAGGCAACAACCTCCTGAAACCAATAGGGCCGGCCTTGACCAGTCTCTCAACACTAAGGGCCGGCCCCCCTAGTACATAGTGACGCATGGTATGACCAAAACGCCCTTATGTCACTAGTTGGCCGTTCCTCGTGTACGAGACTTTGCAAGGCACACATAAGTGAAGTACACCAGTGATTTCACTATTCTCTGAGGTTCCCGTAGGGTGCCTCTAGTAAAGTTAACTAGTCAACTCGCAATATGTCCCGGTGCATCGCACCCATATGGCAAAGTCCACTTATGACAAGGAATTGCTACATGCGTCTCTGCACTAACCTAGGGTTTCCCCTTAGTGCACACACGTAGCTACGCATCTACCATACACTAGTGCAAAGCACTCACGAAGTGTATGCTTGGACTTCTCGCTTTCTCTAACTACGTTCTGTGTTTCGATGAGATAGTATAAGAACCGTACATAATGTCGATAAGGTGGAACCTTCAGGGACCAGGGTTCATGGCTTCCAACTTAGACTCGATCGACACACTACCCGAGTGTACCATCGATCCTCTGAGTCTGAGTTAACCTGCGTAGCCACCCAGAGTGTGACGCAGGCTGCACTTCAATTCCCTCGGACTTACTATGTTCTCCCTCATACCCCTGCTCTCCGCTTAATATGGTAAACTCGCTGTCCCTCCATCTGGTGCCATGACGCAACTCGAGCGGTAGAGAATACCGTCAGACTCGAGTGCTCATATGACTCGGTTCCTTCCAGGTTGACCACATACATCGTACCTCCGATTACTCTGCCGAGTAACCGAATCCGTCACCAGTCCAACTGATGACCACCTGGACAGGGTTTAATACGACGTAGGTCAGACCAAGGAACGCACCTCCCGTTAGGGGTGTGGATAGTCTGCAGGAGTGACACGTTGATGCAACGCCAGCCGGGTAACCCAGTACACCGTGGTTTTGGATCATTGCATCTGGATCCTCACATATTGGTGCGCCAAAGCACCACACAACTGGTTAGTCCATCAGACATGGTTCCTCAGGGTTTAGGATCGTTTTACCCTAAGCAGAAACACGGTTTAGTGCACGATGTCTGCTCACCGATCTGTGCACCGTGTTGGTTCCGTTCGGGCACAGACACTGTGCCTGATAATGACCGTGGTGGAGACACCCATGCTCTGTCATCCCAACAGCTTATCCTGATAGGGCGATCAACCCTAAACAGAGCTGCGAACGTATTTAGGTTACATGGGACCAGTCTCTTGAGTCTCCCACTCAAGTGGATTACCATGTAGCCATGGCTCTCTGTTCTGTAATCAGAACACGTACTAAGGTATGTACCAATATGCAATCCTATACTATCAACCATACAAAGCTAAACACTAGGTTTTTACGAGCTATAGACCTCACCAATTCTAACAACCACCACACCGACCCGTAGGCCAGGATCATTGCCACGTACAACGACGTACACCACCACCGTCAGCACCGTGTACAGGTCATATATGCCACGAGATCATGTTGCTCCCTTCCCGGCGTGGCGGTGCTCTCGGCGGCAGACACAGTGGCATGCGTCGTAAATAGCAAGAAGCGAAGGGATTTCTCTCCCTGTTTTTTTCTACAGTAAATGGAGCTCTG
This sequence comes from Chamaelirium japonicum, assembly GCA_947650365.1. Taxonomy (NCBI): domain Eukaryota; kingdom Viridiplantae; phylum Streptophyta; class Magnoliopsida; order Liliales; family Melanthiaceae; genus Chamaelirium; species Chamaelirium japonicum. The sequence continues at coordinate 12,503,971 of OX393559.1, read as the reverse complement.
TTTCCTGATTTGGGAAAGGAGAAAGGGAGGGGGAGCTGAAACGGGGAGTGAGATTTAGCGAGGAAAGTGTAAAAGGTGGTGTGGGTGTAAACTATTGATTTAGCACATGATCGCAGGGGCGACTAAGGGCGTGCAGACTTGGACTCTTTCTAGGCGAGCGAGAGAGAGCGTTAGGGGGCCTAGCAAGATTCAGCTGTATTGCTCTATACAACAAACAGAGACGGGATCGGCAACTAGCACAGGCGAGCAGCTTCGGCGGCGGCGGTTTGATGGTTCGGTTGAGGTTCCTAGGTCTAGGGTTCATTTCGTGGCCTTTAGATCTTAGGGTTTGGGTTAGGTTTAGGTTTGGTGCGGTTCGGCGGCGATGAGGTTTGTTGTTTCGGTTCGGTGGTAGCGTGTAGATGTATTGATGTCGATGGCGACCGCTTAGGTGACAGCGAATGTCCCAACAGTGACCGTTGTTAGTGGTGTCAGGGTTGTCGGTATGTCAGGACGGACTGGTGTTGCCACCGAAAGTATTTTGTTGCCGAAGGCAGTCAGGTGTGTTGTCGTCGAATACGACGATGTGAGTGGGGGTGGTGATGCGCCCGGGGGGTGTTTTGCCGCCGTAGGTGGTCCGTTGCATTGTCGATAACTGTGTTGCCGTCGAAGGCAGCATGTTGCAGTGCCGACAGACACGGATATGCACTAGTGGATATACATTATGAGAAAACCCACGTGCGGATGAGGGCCGCACGTGAGGATTGATAGCTTGATATACATTCTCAGAGAACGATAGACTCACGTGAGGCAATTGGTGTCGAGGTTAGGGATGGGGAGGGCGACGCTGCAGCTCCCAATGACGTCGCGAGCCGCCTGGGGGGTGATCAGCGGGATCTGAGCTAGCACGGTCTGGAGGCACTGGCACACCGCGACCTTCCCGGGTGGTGAGCTGGCGACCGTCGCGAGGAGCGTGGCCCCCTGGCAGCACATGTGTGAGAGCTCGTCGGTGCTGTTCCGAGTGAAGGCGGCGCCGAGGCAGGGCGCCAGTGGTGCGGCGAGGACGTAGCAGGGGTTCACGTCGCCGATGTCGGCATTGGTGGGGGAGTTCAGGAGGAAGAGGAGGAGGAGGAGGATGAGGGAGAGAATGGTTGCAGCAGGAGCGGAGGCCATAGTGGTCTGATTGGAGGGTCGTGGTGCTCTTTGCTGGTTGTGGGACTGTTGAAGGTCTAGTGTGTTGGTGGGGTATAAATAACGATGAGAGAGAGAGAGAGAGAGAGAGAGAGAGAGAGAGAGAGATTTGGTCGTATAGGACAGTGAACGATGGGTCTCAGCCGTAACGGAACGGAGGCAAAGAGGCATTGCACCAATGAAAGATGGGACGGGCAGCAGCAGACCAACGCCAACGGAACCATCAGTTAGGTGTAAAAAACATGAAATCGATACAAGCCCTACCCATGTTAGCTTCCGTTTTTGGACAAGAAACAATACTCGGCTGCTACAGTGTGTGCCGGTAGGGTTTGGACTCCTCTCCGCTGATGATCGTCTTCCCTTTCAGTCGCTGACGATTTGGAGCTAGAGCAACACGTGACGATATCGATTCTTTTTTTTTTTTTTTTTGAGAAATCCCTTTCTGCAGGGGGGGTTAGGCATGGACCCTGATCGGTTTATTAAGCCAAAGAACGATTAGATCTCACAAGAACCTGACACAGAAAAGAACCCTAGCGCTCGGGTTTAATTTTAGCCTTGGCTGATGAGCAATCATGCCACAGCTGAAGGAGGGGGAGCCAACCCTCGAGATTAGAAGATCGATCGGAAGAGATCGATTTTCCTGTGAAAATCCTTTTGTTCCGCTCAAGCCAAATGGACCATGCCACTACAATGGCGATCATATCCCAACCCGGTCGTAGAGGTTTGGGGGCAGAAAATAATCTCCAGGATGTCCACAAGGCGCAAAGCGTACTGGGCCCACCCCCAGGCCTAATGCCTCTCTGAAGGTCTAGATGGGAGTAGCAGAGGGACAAGTCAGAAGTAGGTGATTGGTGGTTTCGTCCTCGCTCCCACAAAGAGGACAGGTAAGATTTGAGATGCTCTGGTTCCGCTTTAGGAGGTTGGCCTTGGTTAGATTAATCTTATCATGGATGCATGGCGAGCCAGTTGATGATTTTGCATTTCTGGGACGCCGTGGAACTCCATAGGTGAGCCACGAAAGAGCAAGAGAGACCTCCCGAGTTTAAAAATAAGTAGAAGGAGTAGACCGAGAACAACCCCGAGGCATGCCATCTCCAGGAGGCTGAGTCGTGGGCTTTAGAAAGTCGAACATGACTCAGAGAATCGATCAAGGAGATCAATCAATATATTGCCTCGATAGATTGGGGAAAATTGTTGAAAGGAAGCGCGGTCTCCACAGCATGGTCCCCTACCGAAAGTAGTTTATTGGGATCTGGAGGGCATTGGGGTTTGAGGCCATAATGAACAGATCTGGTAAAATAGCACAAACAGGTGCCTCGTCGAGCTAGATGTTGAGCCAGAATATGGTGTCCTTACCGTTGCCCACCAAGATACGGTTGTCACACTTGAAAACCTTGCCCACCTGAGTGACCCCTCTCCAGAATGGGGAGATCCTGCCTGCCCTCCTGCATGTGACTTGAGAGGCCTAAAACGTCTGGAAGTACACGTACTACACCAATTTACGAAATAAATTACATAAATAAATGACGGATAAAGTTTGTCTTTTAATAAACGACGATCAATTCATATTTTTTAAGTGGTAAAAAACGACAGGCATTAAAAAATGACAGACTAAAAAACGACATACTGAAAAACGATGGTCATTGCCCATTCTTCTTTAACAGTATTGGTGTAGTGGTAGCGTCCGCAGATGACACACACCCATCTGTCCCCGGAGCCACATTGAAGCCTCCACCAACATTGCCTGAGTAGGGAAATGTTGAAATCGAAGAGATTGAGGACCCCAAGTTCCCCTTGGTCCTTGGACTTGCAAACCTTCCCCCACCTCATGAGTGGTACGTAGGAGTCCCCCTCAACATCGACCCCTTTTCAAAGGAAGATTCTCATGATTTTGTCAATCTTGCAAACCATCCACTTTGCGAGAAAGATTGAAGGACATGTAAAACGAGAGGATGGCCGATAGGATGGAGTTAATCAACAGCAGCCTTTTGCCCAAGGAAAAGGCCGGCCTTGTCTTTTCAGGATAAGAGCCTATGGTGTACATGCTCAATCAGGAAGTTCCAATCCTCTCGTTTCAAGATCCTTGCCCCAACCGGGAGCTCGAGGTACTTGAATGGGAGAGAGGACAGGGTGCAGTTGAGGAGGCTATCGAGAAACCTACCCTTCCCATCGTCATTGCCCAAGTAAAACACCACACTCTTCACGAAATTGACCTTCAAACTCAAGGTCAGCTCGAAGGAGTAGAGAAACATTTGGAGGCTGATGATCTTCTCAATCAGCGCTACAAAATAGAAGGGTGTCATTCGCAAAATGGAGGTTGGTGGTATCCCAAGGCCGCTCACCAATACTCGCAATGTGCCCTTTGGCCGCCGCCCTTGATAGGATGGAGTCGAGGATGTCCACCGTGAGAATGAGTAACATGGGGGAGAAGGCTAGCTAGGGGCATCCCTGCTTCAACCCTCTCTTCATCTTGAAATGGTTTCCGACCTCACCGTTGAGCAGGCAAGAGAGCTTGGAGGTGAGGATGCTGTTGCTGATCCACTTAAGTCATCTGGGTGAGAACCCTTTAGCATGGAGCACATCAAAAAGGATGTCCCAACGCAACTAATGATGAGATACCAAGTCATATGGTTAGCAAAGAGTAGAACCCTTTAGCATTGGGGAGAGGGGACACGATTGATGAGATACCAAGTGGTCCAGTTTATCATGAGAATACCCTAGAGCTAATGGAGTTTATCAACAATTATCAACGAATCCGAAGCAGACAAATTAACTCATTTCATACTCCAAAGGAACCTGATCGAGCAACAATGACAGCTACATGAAAAGTTTTAATTAAGGTTGGTTACTGAGTATTGGCTTATGTAATTGTCTCGATGGCTTATCCTAATGTAATTGCATTTACATCTTCAATAATGAAAGAACTTATTCTTTCTATATAAGTTTACAAGTCACTAATATGCATATAATAATTTCATTAATCAAAACATGTAACATAATATAACGTACTTCATTCTAGTAACAAATCACATCCCTTTGTTCGCAATCTTTGACTTGCGATGACAAAATTATGTCGCGAGGTTGGGGGACATTGAGCTGATGTCCATCAGCATGATCCTCCCATCCTCGGTGTATTGTTTGACTTGGAATTTCGCTTGTTCAATGGCAATCTTTGTGGCCTTAAACTTAATCTTCGCCTATTCTTGCTCTTAGTGCTTCTGAAGTAACTCGAGCTTCTTTTATGAATATTTTTCATGCTTGTTGAATTTCTCCTTGAATAAGTTCATGATTTTTTGTCCATGCCCTCGTTGGATCGAGCTTTTCCCTTGCACTTATGGACCGATCTCCTTTGAGGCCTTCCTACCCGTCAGCCTCTTAATACCGATATGTTACTCGCCAGAGCCCTCATCAAGACTCACCACGTTTGGGGTCGCTAGAGAAAATGTAGCGGGATATGAATCACTGCTAGCCTTTACAACTTTCTTTTTCTTAGCTTTTTTCTTCTCAATTTGTTTCTTCTCCCAGTACTCGTGGATCTATTTTGGGTGATGGCGAAACTCATTCCAAGCGTAGTAGAATTGGAATGTAACCCTTTGCTCCCTTACACTTGGGATCCACAGAACATGTGTGGTTTTAAAATGATTTCAAATTGAGGTTTGAGGTTATATATGAACAAAAAATAGAAAGGATAGAAAGGATATATGAACAAATTACTTTTTGGCTCCCAAAAGAACCGAGCTATTCCCGACGCCTACCCCCACATAGGATGAATAGAAGCTGGTTGGAGAAGAATTTTTTCATGAGAAGTGCTATTCAACCAAATGAGTTTATAGACGACTTACGTGGCATTGATTATAGCCGTCGGTTTTCACCCAGGCCTGACCAGTGAATGGCACTCTGCTCCGACCGGCATTGCCGCTGATATGCCCTGGATAGAGACCGGAGATGGACAATAGCCTGGAAGCAAAGGCAAGCATAGTCCGTTGTTCATGTGGCCCATGGTCACAAGGATGCCCAAGACCTTCTCCATGCTAGCCTCCTCAAGGATGATTGCATCTCGGTGAGCACCAAAGGCGGCATAAACATTCTCGAGGGATGGTCTATTGTCATTGTCCCGAAACTCAACCATCAACTCTCCCCAAGATACTCGCCTCTTCCCAATATTGGTGCAATCAACGGCTGGTTCCTCATGATCCTCGTCTGTAAAAGGCCTCAACGGCCCGAGCTCGCCATTAGAGCCACTGTCCGAATCATCGACGGGCGACAGAAAAGAAACGCGAACGACCTCCTTTCTCCCCCGATGACGTTTCCCCAACACGACGGAACCTTTGACGGCTTTCATTATGAAAAGTGCAACCTGCAATGGAAGAACAAATGACAAGTCAAAAGCAAGAGCAGGTAAAAAACCCTAGGAGCATGGGGTAGAAGGGCGCTTCCTTGGTTGTTGCCAAGTTAATACCCGCACGCGACCATAGTACATTGCGAACACAATAACCAGGTACGATTGTACATTGGGTGGAGACTGGCCAACCGTCATGCGACATCAACCTAGAAAAGAAGCCCTACAAGTGTTAGCACTACCCCACACCGATAACTTCGCACATCAATGCCTCAGGAATATAACCAAAAAGTATCGATTTCAGATGGGGCTAAAATTATGAATATACACAATTTTCAGTACCGAGACTTTTTAGCCTCTCTTTGCGGCCACCACAGCCCCCTTGTTCCAAACTGAAAGAGTGAAGACTCGGCGCGACTAGTGTCAACATCAACAAATGACCCCCCTCGTCGTTAAAAACCGAGAGAGGGGGGGGGGGGGGGTCTTGGTTTCTACAGTAACCCTATCCTTCTCGATTTCGTTAAAAAACCGAGAGGGGGTGGGTCTCGATTTCTACAACAACCCCCCTTCCCCCAGGTGTCGTCAAAAACCGAGAGGGGGGGGGTTTCGATTTCAACAGCCTCCCTTTGGTGTTCTCAAAAACTGAGAGGAGGGGGGGGGGTCTCGGTTTCAATAGCCCCCCCGGTGCCGTCAAAAACTGAGAGCAGGGTCTCAGTTTCTACAGCAACCCCCTCCTCGGTTTTGTAGAAAATCAAAAAGAGGGGTGGTCTCGGTTTCTACAGCAGCCCCCCTTGATTTTGTCAAAAACTGAGAGGGGGGTTCTCAGTTTTTACAGCAACTCCCCTCCCTCGGTTTTGCCAAAAGCCGGGGGGGGCTCGCCCCGCTTCTTCTCTAAAGCCGACTGGAGGGGGGAGGATCTCTCCCCCCCCCCCCCCCCCCTCTCTTCTCCTAAACCATCCAAGAGGGGGGAGGTTTCAGTCCCCTCCTCTCCAAAAACTGACTAACATGCGGGGGGGAATCTTAGCATCAACAAGCATTCCCACCCCCCCATCGAATCCAATCAAGATAGAAGGAGACCCATCATGTTATGACAGTCGAGGGAGAGAGGAAGGAGCAAGAAACCATACTTGGCAAGCAACATCAGAAGAAGGAGCCTCGGGCAAAAAATACACTGGTTTTCAGGAAACACCCTCTTATAAAACTGAGTCTTTTCAGCCCACAGCAAGCAATAACAGGAGAAGGTGCCTCGGTCGAAAAATAAGCTGGTTTTCAAGGAACACTTAATTATAAAACCAAGACTTTTCAGCCCGAAGCAAGCAACAGCAGAGGAAGGAGCTTCGGTCGAAAAATATACTGGTTTTCAGGGAATACCCCCTTATAAAACTGAGACTTTACAGTCCACGCCAATAAGTGTAGAATCGCGACCAAATCGGTATGATGATCGCAAACATGGAAAGAAGACCACTACAAGAATCCTACACGGACGCGTTGGCCTGGCTCGTGACTCAAGCCATGACTCCGCTAACACGAATCGTAACTTTAACGGCCCTAGCCAACCATGCCAGGCTACGAAGGCATTTGCACCAGGTTATCCCAACTGACCTAGGGATCCTGACCCGACTAGGAGGGGGTAATTGTGGGTGCAAAAATTATACTGGATCGGACCATACGCATGTGGGCCCACTCAGTGGCCTAAAAAGGTAAGCCCAGGTCCATGGACCTACTCTACAGGGCCCGCAAATCAAGTCCTCCTATTGGGCCCAGACAACAGCCTAATAGAGACCCAGCTAAGAGGCCCGGATAACGAGCCACATGAAGGTCCAAGTCCGATGCCACCTCATCGCTGCCATATCAACACATACTTCAACTATAAAAGACATGTGGCTTACAGAAAATGGGGTTGGTGGGTTGATCATTGAAAGAGAGGATATTCTAGAGCCAGTGTCAGAGCTCTCTTCTTCCTTCTAGTTGCTCCGTGTAACCCCCCCATTGTATGCAGCTTCTCTTGGCCTGTCAAGAGAATGCTCGCCCCTCTTTTATTCAAATTATAGTGAAGATCAAGTGACACCTCTCGCCCGAGACATAGATCGTAAGACTGAACTTCAACAACATCCCTCGTGTCATCTCGCTCTCGCTCCCTCTTTCTCTTGCTTACTCTGCATCGCACATACCATCCTTATTCAATCAAGGCTGTGGGGTGGGGTTCCTGATCAAGGTGGCTTGAAAATTTCCCCCACAACCTCTGCCAAACTATCATAGTGGATAAAGGGCTTATTCCGAAGCCCCTTCACACCAACATGGACCTACAAGTTCATTTAGTAGTTAAATATGTTATATGCATTTATATCATATAATTGATTAAACAATGTACACAATATTACCTTAAACCAATAATAAAAAATGATCTTCTTACATATGATCATTTTCTGCTCATCATCATAAGCAAATATGCTAGAATTGTAGATAATGTCTGTAATAGTGAGGGGTTGCTTTCTTAATGTCTTCATTTGAGACTATATATAAGGGACCACCTTTAAACCACATTCTGGTAACTTCTTCACTTGTGTAAGGTAACTGGGTCTGAACCCATTATCTGCCTTCTAGTATCCACTGATGCATAACTGTACCAATGGCTCTATTAGTGCTGCATTTTTCTTAATAGTCAATGTTCTGTTACTTCGTATCTTGGCAGTTCTTTATGCAAACAAGGTATTTCCTGAATCCCCTATATTTTTATATCCAAGGTACACAAAGTTTTAATAAAACATAGTAAGTAACCCAACGTATAATTAAAACATCCTGCAAGCAATCATATTCACCTTGCAAGCATTCATATATAAAGAAGTAACTAACTTTTATTAAAACAACAAGTAAAATACTATTTAAATGTCCAAACTGTACCTCCAATAAACAAAGATTATAAAATAAGGATTAAAAGTCCCCTCCATACCAGTAAAATATCATTATGAATTCCTACTTGCCATCCACTCGTTAAATATTTGTTGTACCAAATTTGCTCTTCAAGCAGCTCATTATGGACATGAATCAACGTATGTGATTGGATCACCATGTGGCTGAGTGAAGACATTTCTATTTTCATTTAATACATTTTCCAACGGATTTGTTAGAATTTATTTTCTTATAAGATTATGAAGCAGACAATGTGCCATAATAATCAGGCATTGGATCTTGATTGAATAAAATGAAAGTCTTCTAAAGATAGCCCAACGTAATTTAAGTAGTCCAAAATACCTCTCGATGATATTTCTAGCAGTTGAATATTTCATGTTGAAAAATTCCTAGGGAGTGGTAGGTTGATAGCTATCTCTCCAATCATTTAAGTGGTATTGTTGTCCTCTATATAATGCAAGAAATCCTTCACTATTTGGATAACCAGCATATACCAAATAATAATGACATACATAAAAAGGTAATGCAATTTTAATATTAAGATATTTTCTTGGTATTAAGCAATTACCAATAACTACATAATAAATGAAAACACAATTTATCATGGGGCACCTTTCAGACCATTTCTCCTACTAACTGTATCCTTAAGTACTCGCGAATTCGCTGCAAACCCCTCCCACCACTGCAGACCCCACCCAACCAGGTAAGACATACACAAACTATATATCATGGGCGCAAACTCCAAGTACATTCTGTTAGGAGATGACTCTGGAGGAGGAGCTAGGAGATGACTCTGTAGTACCAGTGTGAACCGACTCTGGAGGAGGAGCTGCAGACCGACAAACATATACACGAGTAACAGGTGGTGGTGGAGGTGTCGAGGAAGACGGAGGAGGTGGTGGCGATGGTGATGGTGGTGATGGAGGTGGCGGGGAAGATGGAGAAGGAGTAGGCATGGATGGGACAACAGAAAATGGGGGTAGAACGGGGATGTGGAGATATGGGGAAGGCGAGGAGGGTGACGCAGGAGGCAAGGAAAGATCCCGAGACTCAGGTAAGAAGTACGGGACATCCTCAACAAAGGAAACATGACGGGAGACACGGATCCGACGAGCCAAGGGATCGTAGCACCGATACCCCTTGTGCTCCCGACTGAGCCCCAAGTGAACACACCTAACAAACCTCACAAAGAATTTAGTGCGCTCATGGGGAGGAAGAAGAACGAAGCACGTGCAGCCAAACGTGCGAAGAAGAGAGTAGTCAGGTGGGCTGGAGTGGAGGCGCTCATATGGAGTGGCACCGGACAGAGCAGACGACGGAGTGATATTGATGAGGTGGACAGCCGTTATGACAGCTTCAGCCCAGTAGGAGTGAGGAACAGACGCAGAGAGAAGCAAGGCTCGTGCAGTCTCAAGGACATGACGATGCTTGCGTTCGGCAACGCCGTTCTGCTTATGGGTATAGGGACAAGACTGTTGGTGAAGAGTGCCGTGAGACTGAAGAATCTCACGTATCTTAGAGGAGAGATACTCCTTGGCACAATCAGATCGAAAGGTCTTGATGCACCGACCAAACTGAGTGTGTATCATAGTGGTGAATCTCCTAAAGATGTGAGGTACTTCAGATCGATAACGCATAAGATAAACCTAGGTGCATCTAGAATAGTCATCGATAAAGCACACATAATACATGTAACCCGAAATAGATGCAACAGGAGCAGGACCCCAAATGTCCGAATGGACTAAATCAAATAAAGCATCAGACTGGAAAGCACTAGCAGAGAATGGAAGAGCTAGATGCTTTGCCAGTCTACAACCCGTACAAACAGAGAGGGGGAAGAAAGACGCTCGACCCAAAGTGCCCGAACGGAATACGCTTTTGAGTCAATCACTCGATATATGACCTAACCTTCTATGCCACAGGTCGGCATTAGAGGTGACAGACATGACAGACGCAACAGGAATGGAAGACACACAGAGATGGTCCAGCTGGTAAAGGCCTCCTGCTCTACGGCCCAGCCCAATCCTCTGACCCGTCCGCGAATCCTGCACAACACAAACAGAAGGGGTGAAGGTGACAGTCAGGCCAGAGTCGCAAAGAGAACTGATAGAGATTAGATTAATGTTAAGACGGGGGGGCATGATGGATATAGGATAGGGTCAGGCGACCAGAAGGGTCAGAGGTGGTAGTGATGGATCCACATTGCGGAATAGGGATGAGAGTCCCATCCGTAGTGCGAACCTCCTGGTGGGTGGTAGTGGGAGAATAGTCCGTGAGGACAGTGGAGTCAAAGGTGAGGTGACAGGAGGCATCCGAATCGAAGATCCATAGAGCAGTAGTACCAGAGGTGGCAGACAAGCCGTGAGCAGTCACGGAGCTGGTGGAGGCTAGGTGGCGAAGAAGGAGCTCCTCGAGGTGCTGAAGACGGTCCGGCTCAGGCTGAGAAGGTGCTGTGGTAGCAGTGGGGAGCATCGAAGCCTCTGCATTAGCTACTGTACCACCAAAGTGGCAGAGGGAGGACGAACCACGTCCACGGCTCTATCCACCTCGACCGCCGCGTCGATCGTCGCGGGAAGTCGACGCCCAGCGTGTGGCTCTCTTATCCGGACCCCAGCGGGGGTTGCGGGGAGGACGTGTAGGGCATTCGCGCTTCATATGACCGAGCTCTTTGCAGTAGTGACAGAACAGAAGACAGCCTTATCGGAGAACCTGGCTGCCAGGACAGTGTCGGAGCTAGGAGCAAGTGGAGGAGAACGAGCGCCCTGAGTCTGAAGGCGGGTCTCCTCGTCGACCAAGGGGAGTAGAGCATCCTCTAGCCGAGGGAGTGGCTCACGGTGCAGGAGCTGAGCAGCGATGAGAGCAAAGTCCGGCCGAAGCACTGCCAGGAACTGGTGCAGGTGGCCCTCATCGAGGTAGCGCTAGAAATTCCGAGAGCGGGGGCAAGCACACGGCTCCGGGATCAGGGAGTCCAGCTCATGCCAGTATGCACTCATCTGACTGACGATGTCTTGAATCGTGCGCTCCCCCTGACGTGCAGACTGCGAGTCACAGATAAGCTGATGCCGGCGTACGCCGTCGCGCGGGAGAAACCGGTCCCGGAGATACTCCCACATCGCGCGCGCTGTAGGAAGGTGGCCGATGGGAGCAAGGAGCGGACGAGCAACAGAATCCAGGAGATAGACCCGGATGGCCTGATCGTGACGTCGCCACGTGAAAGCGGCAGCCGTGGCTGCGATGAAAGTAGTCGGGACAGTAGCAGTCGCAGTAGAGGATGCGGCACTGCTGGTGACAGAAGAGGAGCCAGAGAGGACAGCTAGAGGAGGATCATCACCAGTGATGTGACCCCACAGATCACGACTGGAGAGCGCAGCCTCAACGATGAGGGACCAATCAGGCCAGTCGCTAGCCGATAACAACTGAAAGGCGGTCAGCCTTTAGCGGTGGAGAGATCGCAACGACGGACGGTACGGGAGTAGAAGCCATGGAGGAGGCTCAATAGAGGGGGGGAACCGGGAAGGAAGGGGTGGGAGGGCCGGTCGAGTGAAGGAAGGGGGGTCGGGGGGTGGAGAAAGGGGGGTCGGGGGGTGGAGGAGGGGGGGCCGGGGTCAGTCGTGTGGCAGAAGGGGTTCGGGGGATGGAGGAGGGGGGGCCGGGGGCTATCGGGCGGCGGAAGGGGGGGCCGGGCGGCTGTCGGGTGGAGGAAGGGGGGTCGGGGGGTGGAGGAGAGGGGGCCGGGGGCTGTCGGGCGGCGAAAGGGGGGCCGATGGAGAAGGGAGGTCGGATAGGATGTCGGGCGGCGGAAGGGGCTGTCGGGCGGCTGTAGGGGGGCTGTCGGGCGGCGGAAGGGGAGCCGGTGGAGGAGGGAGGCCGGACGGGGTGGGCCGGTGGAGGAGGGAGGCCGGGGGAGGACCGTCGTCGTCGTCGCCGCGCGGGAGAACCCTAGAGCTCTGATACCATGTTAGGAGATGACGACTAGGGTTTGGAGAGGAATAGAATACTCTCTATTGAGGGACTCAAGCCCAATATATGTACATGTATGACCATACAACCCGACTCGACTGTACATGTAAATCCGACCCATCTATATACATTAACACATTCAAAGCTATTTTATTCATTTTGGTCCGATACCTAGCATTCTCAGACTTCAGCACATGAACTCTAATGCCTGTTCCATCTAGAGTACCGAGATAATTCTAGAAAAATATATCATCAATTATGATTGTCACATATTTCAAACCTAAGATAAGAATCAATTTTATGTAAGATACAATTCAATACCTTAAACCATTTCTATCTATCATCAGTAGAGGTTTCAGACACTGCCTCGTGATTTTTAAGCAATTGTCCTTGGAGTCATATGACTCTCTCCAACACTACGTTAAAGTGCCTAGTAATCGTCTCTTCCGGTCACTGTGATCGAAATTTGATAAATGAATCTTCACATGATACGCTATGATATGCAAGAACATAGCCACCATCTCTTCCACAATGCAATGCTTAGTATCTATGAATCAACCATACATACGTAATACTTTTTTTAGAATGAAAAATGTGTGCATGTCCATTTATATTTGCGCTATACATGTAAGGTCACTAACATTGATCAATCGGTTCAAATGTTTATGTTGTGTTAATGATTTTTCAAGTCCTTCATCTTGATCTTCATATTGCTCACTTTAAACATGTTTTTGAAAATATCTTTGTAGCATGATAATTAGAAAGATACAGAACAACATCACTAATTCAATTAAACTTCTCTAGGTATAATCCATTCTATTTTGATTATTAAGTTCTTCTAACAATAGAAAAAAAAAACATCATCTTTCTCATAATGTTGTTAAGATCCATCTGTAATGAAAAAAAATTAATTTGTTTAGCTCACTCTAGATGAAAGACAATTCAAGATAAGATATTCTAAAAATAACTCATCTATATGAAAAAAAAAAAACACAACCCATAGTTTTCATTGCATATATATAATAAATATTTAAAAAAAAATACAAATATGATTGCTAATTATAAAATCATAGTCGCCAGAGTAAAATTTCTACCTATCCAAAAAAAAAACCATGTCCAAAAAAACCCATGTGAAAAAAAAAGAGAGAAGAAAATAAACGGAAACGGTTCCTCTCAATTACATCATTTCTTCGAGTTTTTGGAGTCGGGTATTGAATGAACTGTGTGTATCATTCTTTTTTGGAGCCGGTCGGCCGGTCGGTTGGTCCACAAAGGGGGCAGCACCCCCCCCCCCTCTCTTTGTAAGTCGGCATGTAGCCAAGCAAGGGGGCCGGTCGGTTGGTTCACCAAGGAGGCAGCAGCCCCCCCCCCCTCCTTGTGGGTCGGCATGTACCCAAAGGGGGGGGGGGGGCGGTCGGTTGTTTCACAGAGGAGGCAGCAGCCCCCCCCTCTGTGTGGGTCGGCAGGTACCCAAAAGGGGGGGGGGGCCGGTCGGTTGTTTCACAGAGGAGGCAGCAGCCCCCCCCCTCCTTGTGGGTCGGCATGTACCCAAAAGGGGGGGGGGCCGGTCGGTTGTTTCACAGAGGAGGCAGCAGCCCCCCCCCTCCTTGTGGGTCGGCATGTACCCAAAAGGGGGGGGGCCGGTCGGTTGTTTCACAGAGGAGGCAGCAGCCCCCCCCCCCCCTCTCTTTGTGGGTTGCCATGTAGCCAAGGGGGGCCGGTCGGTTGTTACACAAAGGGGGCAGCAGCCCCCCCCTCTCTTTGTGGGTGGGCATGTAGCCAAAAGAAAGGGGGGGGTCGGCCGGTCACCAAAGGGAAGCACACCCCCCCCCCCCTCCTTTTGAGGTCGGCATGTAGACAGAGAAAAGGGGGGGGTCGGTCGGTTGGTCCACAAAGAGGGTAGCAGCCCCCCTTCTCGACGGGATGTGTAACGAAATGAGGAGTGAAGCAGCAGTCTGACACGGCCCGTAGTGCTGACAACGCTCCGCATTTTCCGGCCCAACGTGACCAGGTGTCAACCGCGCGCCACGTCACCGCGGCGGTTGAGCTCATTGCGGGGACACGTCACTCGCCCGATTTTTCGCGGAGTGTAACCGTCACCCCGCCACTATAAAAGGGGACCTACCCCTTCAGCAAAAGGGAGAAGATTTCTGGAGGAGACGCTGCCCGTTTCGTCCCGGAATTCGCGGAGCTTCGGAGGTCGGTCGGTCTGCACCCAGAAGCTGTCTGCGGAGGTCGGTCGGTCTGCACCTAGAAGCTGTCTGCGGAGGTCGGTCGGTCTGCACCCAGAGTCTGTCTGCGGAGGTCGGTCGGTCAGCAGCCAGACACTGTTTGCAAGCGACCTGCAGACAGACGCTGTCCGCAGCGGTCGGTAGACAGAGTGAAATTACAGAGGTCGGTAGTTTGGAAGACCGGTCCTCAGGGAATGTAATTGGGGTTTAGGTGAGAGATTGTAACCGAAAGATAGTTCTAGTGCATTCTCGCCCCGCCCGTGGTTTTTTCCCCTTCGACGTTGCGAAGGGGTTTTCCACGTAATTCCCGGTTTGTTTTTATTTTGGCTTGTTGGATTGTGCTCGCCACCCGAACCGCCCGGTTCGATTCAGAACCCCCCACAATCTTGGCGCCGTCTGTGGGACAGTCTTCGAGACTTCCTACTAATAGCTTTCGACTGTAGACCCGTGGGTGTCGATCAGTCCGAAGCTACCTGCAACCAGCAGTCCACGACCACACGGTTGAAGAACGATGGCCGGTGGACCGTATCGTACTCGCTCGACGTCGCAGCTCCTGTCCGAAGCCGCACCACTCGGAGATGCGAATGACGTCGGGCGTCTTGTTCAACAGCCAACGGACACGGAGCGCGTAGTCCCGTTGGCGAATCCTGTACTGGGGGTCGGGGAGTCCAGTCAAGCTCCGGTAGCAACCCTGGCTCCTCTGACAGGGGGTCTATCGGAAGCTTTTCTGGCAACAATGATGATGACCCAGCAAGCTCTCACCACCCAGCTCCAAACGATGCAGCGCAACTACGAGGAGTTGTGTGACTTCGTGCGGGCCACGCCGGCGGGCGGTCTGCTCAACCAGGGCATGTTGGCCCAAGCGGGACAGAGTCTCCCCACTCAAGCTGCCCCACCAGTGCAAATGCAGCCGCAACCAGTGCCTCAGGTGGAGGTCAGGGGTAATCGCTCGGTGGAGGTCCAGAGTGCAAATCCCGATGGGCGAGACTCGAGCAGCCCGGAGCCTGCGGAGAGAACCAAACATGCGCGAGCGGCGTCGGCACGCTCGGATGTCTGGTCCCGGCTCGGAGCACACCCCCGACAGCCGCATGCCTCCAAGCATCACTCGAAGACGGACTCGGCACAAGTGCGTCGCCCGAAGCGAGATGAAGAATGTCATCGTCAACAGAGTGATAGTCACCACACTCGGATGACGCCAGCTAGTCGGCAGCCGGCTCATACTACTGATCGGAGGAGCGTACACGAGCGCATTCGGGTACATGCGTCGGAGCGACTCGGGGAGCGAGAGGAGATCCAGCGAGACCGACCGGGGGTCCGAGCTCCCGACCGGTTGGAGGAAGTCGCCATCCGAGGAGCCGCACGGTCGCCGCTTGTCGAGAGGCTACTCCGGGAGCCGTTCCCTCGAGGATGGAATCCTCCACACCTTCCCAAGTTTGACGGATCGAAAGACCCGGTGGAGCATGTGCTGGCTTTCCGGGATGCCTTGGTCCCGCATGAGGATGATCATATCCTCTGCCGGACCTTCGCCAACAGCTTGTCGGGAACCCCCCTCGAATGGTTCCACAAGCTTAGGCCCTCGTCCATCTCCTCCTTCTCGGAGCTGAGCACGCGGTTCATCGACCAGTACCGATGTAATCGCCGGGAGCTGAAGACTCTGGAGTCACTCTTCGGGATGAGTATGACCCAGAAGGAGACGCTCCGACAATTCTACCATAGGTTCAGGTCCGAGTACCTGAGCTTGGCGGACGCAGACGGGCAGGATCGCATGGTGATCGCGGCCTTCAAGAACGCCATCCAGCCTGCCCAACTCGTCAACGCGTCGCTCATCAAGCGGACTCCGGAGACGATCGACGAGCTGTCGCGGCGCATTGAGAAGTACATCAAGATTGAAGACGCGGACCGCAAGAGGAAGGCGGTGGAAACCAGGGTCCCGCACCAGGGCTACGCCAAGCCTGCTGCTGTGAAGAACGTCAACAAGCAGCAGGGGGATGCGACACGGCACGAGGCGAAGCGGCAAAGGCAAGACAGGCCAGCGAGGCCGCAGTGGAACAGGGAGTTCACAGTACTGAACGCCCCCATTGACCAGATTCTGGAAGCCATCAAGGGCGAACCATACTTCAAGTGGGCGCAACCGCTTGAACCTGGAGAGAGAGGAGCCAGAGATGCGTCAAGGTACTGCGAGTACCACCAGGGCCAAGGCCACACTACCCTGCAGTGTCGGGCGCTCAAACATCATATTGAGGATCTCATTGAGGCCGGCCATATTGGCTGCTTCATTGACCTCCCTCAACGCAAAGAGACTAAAGCAGTAGGGGAAGTCCAGCGAGGAGCGACGGCGCAGCGCTTACCGGGCCCTCCACCAGAAAGACGCCAGCTCCGAGAGGTAGACGCCGTCTACGGGTACCCTGGCCCTGTACCGTCGGCAAATGCCGTCGACCGACAGGTGCGACGTATTGAACAAACAAGGCAAGTCCACCATGTGGTGCTTGACCCTGTCATCCGTCCTGAGCCAAAAGTGGAAGCTGCAGTACAATTTTCGGCTGCTGATTTGGTCGGAATAGAGAGGCCTCACAACCATCCCCTGGTCATACGGCTGCAGATAGCCAATTGCCTAGTGAAGAGAATTCTGGTCGACGCCGGAAGTTCAGTTGATGTGCTCTTCCTCAGCGCCTTCGACGCCATGCAGCTAGATCGCAGACAAATGACCGAATCGTCATCGACGATAACGGGCTTCACGGGGGAGGCTGCAAGGGTGGTTGGTGAGATCACCCTCCCGATCACAACAGGGCATCTCACTAACCTCACCCGGTTCATTGTGATCGAAGCTCATTCGGCATACAACATTATCCTCGGAAGACCGTGGCTCCACCACTTGGATGCGGTCCCCTCATCGGCCCATCAGGTGGTGAAGTTTTGGACCGACAAGGGTGTGATGAGCATTCGAGGTGACCAGTCCTCGGCAGCCAAGTGCGAGCTCAGTGCCATCCATCTGAAGACGACATGCCAAATCGAAGGGGGAGAGCCAGGTGAAGGCGGCGATGAGTTGGGCATCCTCAACCTCTGGACTGCGAGGCAAAGTCGAGAAGCACCCACGCTCCAGCACCACGCCCTATCAAGCGTACGAGCGCGAGGAGACCAAGCATCTGAGAAGACCGACCTGTCAGTTGAACTTAAAGAACTGACAGTGTCGGGGGACCTGCTGAAGACCGACCTGTCGGCTGAACGTAAAGAGCTGATAGTGTCGGAAGACCTGCTGAAGACCGACCTGTCAGCTGAACGTAAAGAGCTGACGGTGTCGGGGGACCTACAGAAGACCGACCATTCAGTTGAACGTAAAGAACTGAATGCGTCAAGGAGCTTGAAGAAGACCGGTCAGTTAGCTGAACTTAAAGAGCTAACTAGCCCGAGCGACCCGATGGAGATCGACCTACCAGCTGAAGGTAAAGAGCTGAGCAGGATGACGCACCCCCAAAAGACCGACCAACCGGTTGAATTTAAAGAACCGGACGAGTTGGAGAGCCCGAACGCGGAGTGGGAGGAGTCGCCTGCCGTCGAGCCAATTCTGCCCGTGGACTTAGGAGAAGCGGGTCATCCGAGGATAACTTTTCTCGGGTCGCAGCTGCCGAAGCATCATGCCGAAGCCATGACGATATTTCTCAAGGCAAACCTGGACGTGTTCGCATGGTCAGTTGAGGACATGCCAGGCATCAACCCCGAGGTAGCCTGTCATCACCTCAATATACGAGAAGGAGCTGCGCCTGTACGTCAGAAGCCCCGGTTGCTAGCACCGGAAAAAGCAGCAGCTGTCAACATGGAGGTAGAGAAGCTGCTACGAGCTGGCATCATCAGAGAGGCTCGGTACCCGAAGTGGATCGCTAACGTGGTTGCCGTCCCCAAGAAGTCAGGAGCCATTCGTGTCTGCATCGACTTCACGAATCTCAACCAGGCGTGCCCGAAGGACAGCTACCCGCTACCACGCATCGATACCCTGGTGGATTCCACGGCGGGACACGAGAGGCTCTCGTTCATGGACGGTTACTCAGGCTATCACCAGATCCCCATGAATCCGGAAGACCAGGAGCACACGACCTTTGTCACGGGTCGAGGGCTTTTCTGCTACAAGATGATGCCTTTCGGGCTGAAGAACGCTGGAGCGACGTACCAGAGGCTGGTAAACAAGATGTTCGTCGACCAAATCGGAAGGAACGTGGAGGTCTACGTCGACGACTTGCTGGTGAAGAGTCAGGCTGAGGATACGCACATGCAAGACCTGGAGGAAACCTTCGCAACCCTGCGTAGGTACAGTATGAAGTTGAACCCGGCCAAGTGCGCCTTCGGCGTGACGTCGGGAAAATTTCTGGGATACTTGGTCACCCGACGGGGAATCGAGGCCAACCCAGAGCAGATCCGAGCTTTGGAGGAGATGCCGTCGCCCAAGTCACGAAAGGAAGTCCAAAAGCTTACCGGACGGATCAACGCCCTCAATCGCTTCATTTCCAAGTCCTCAGATCGGTGTCGGCCCCTGTTCGAGAGGCTGAGTAAGCTCGCACCTTTCGACTGGGACCAACGCTGTGAAGAGACGTTTCAAGAGCTGAAGACGTATCTTGGCCGACCCCCTATCTTGACAGCCCCCCGGCCAGGTGCAACGCTGGGGGTGTATCTTTCGGTATCGGAGGCAGCAATCAGCGCTGTACTGATATGCGAGAGTGAAGGAGTGGAGAAGCCTGTCTACTACGTCAGCCGCATCATGACGTCAGCTGAAACTCGGTACGCGCGGATCGAACAAGTTGCCCTGGCATTAGTGTACGTGTCAAGGAGGCTTCGCCCGTACTTCGTCGCTCACCCCATCGAGGTCATCACCGAGCACCCCCTGAAGGAAGTACTGGATAACTCTACTCGGGCAGGTCGGCTGAGCAAGTGGGCTGCAGAGCTGCAAGAGTTTGGTCCTCGGTATGTGCCTCGGAAAGCAGTCAAGGGCCAAGCACTTGCGGACTTCCTCAGCGATTTTTCGGCGGAAGACACTGCACCGG
Source organism: Chamaelirium japonicum (assembly GCA_947650365.1). Lineage (NCBI taxonomy): Eukaryota > Viridiplantae > Streptophyta > Magnoliopsida > Liliales > Melanthiaceae > Chamaelirium > Chamaelirium japonicum. The sequence continues at coordinate 12,484,331 of OX393559.1, read as the reverse complement.
TACCAGAGACGTTAGAAGACCTGTCGATAGCTGCCGGTCGACCCGTGGGAGTCGGTGCGGCAGCAGGACAGGAAGACGAAGAACAGGGCTGGAGATTGTTTGTGGATGGCTCGTCGTGCGCAGTCGGGAGTGGTGTGGGGGTAGTCCTAGTAACCCCCGACCACACGAAGCTCGAAAAATCAGTGCGGCTACTTTTTCCGACGACGAATAACGAAGCGGAGTACGAGGCGATGCTGACAGGACTGGAGATGGCGACAGCGCTGGGGGTGACCAGCCTGCAGGTCTACGGCGACTCCCAACTGGTAATCAATCAGATTACCGGTAGGTATGAAGCCCGCGACGCAAGGATGCAAGCGTACCTGAAGCTTGCTCGGGAGTTGATTGCCAAGTTCGAAGACATAAGCTTCAACCAGTTCCCCAGAGCGGAAAACAAGCAGGCGGATGCCCTTGCTAATCTAGCATCGGTACTCGGAGAAGACAGAGAGAAGCGGGTCTTCATCGAGGTGCAAGCTGACCCACGAACAGTCGGCCCCGCAGAAGATAGTTGCCTGACGAGGAAGACACAAGCCATTGAAGCGGCCCATACCATTGCGGTCGGAGCGGATTGGATAGGCAACATGAAGAAGTACCTACTTGATGGGATATTACCAGAGGACGTCGATGAGGCCCGAAGAACCAAGGCGCACGCTCCAAGATATACCCTCATCGACGACGAGCTGTACAAGCGCTCGTTTGGCGGACCGTACCTCAAGTGCCTCACGAAGGAACAAGCGGCAGCAATTATGAAAGAGGTACATGAAGGGGGGTGCGGGAACCATTCTGGAGGAAGAGCCCTGGCGCGGAAGATAAAGTTGCAGGGCTACTACTGGCCAACCATGGAAGCGGATGCGGGGGGGATATGCAAAAAGATGCTTGCAATGTCAAAAGCATGCCCCCTCCATACATCAACCCGCAGAAGAGCTGCACCCAGTATCCAGCCCTTGGCCCTTCCAACAGTGGGGGTTGGATATCTTGGGCCCCTTCCCGACGTCGCCCAACCGGAGGAAGTTCCTCCTCGTCGCCACCGACTACTTCACCAAGTGGGTGGAGGCAATCCCGTTGCTGAAAATCGGGGAAGTTCAAGTAGGAAAGTTCCTATGGAGCAGCATCATCTGCCGATTTGGACTGCCGCGGGCTTTCGTTGCAGACAACGGGCGACAGTTCGACACGGAGTCAATCAAGAAGTTCTGCGCCAGTAACAACATCAAGTTATTCTTCTCTACACCGCGGTACCCCCAGAGCAACGGGCAGGCAGAGTCGACGAATCGTGCCATTCTCGACATACTGAAGAAGAAGCTGGAGCAGAAGAAGGGATTGTGGGAAGAAGCTCTACCCGGAGTTTTATGGGCATATCGGACGACACCGAAGCGACCGACGGGAGAGTCCCCGTTCAGCCTTACCTATGGCTCTGAAGCAGTCCTGCCAACGGAGACCCTGGTCCCGACACAGAGAACGGTCGTAGCTGCCGACCCGAAGCTGAATGACGAACTCCTGCTTGATGGCCTGGACCTGCTGGAAGAGAAGAGGGAGAGAGCGAGGGCGCGCCTAGCTAACTACCATCAAGCCATCAAGAGGGCATATGATCGCAAAGTCAGAAGGCGGGTATTCAAACAAGGGGACCTAGTTATGCGGAAGGTCTTCGACAACACCAAGGAGCTGGGAAGTGGCAAGCTGGGAGCTACTTGGGAAGGACCGTACATCATCGATGGTATGGGGAAAAATGGAGCCTACCGCCTGAAGACTCAAGACGGCGACGCGCTGGCGAGGCCATGGAATGCAGCCAATCTCCGCAAGTTCTACCAGGGTAGTTAAATGGGCAAGATGCATGTAACCGTTTTGTAACTCTGAAGCTAGTCAATAAAAATGCATTTGCTCAACGTTTTTGTTCATGTGAATGAATAATGGTTAACCGAGGCAACCCAAACCAAGTGGTACATAACACTCCGAGCGAGTTCTACCACTTGGCCGACCGGTCGACAGGTCCCTGCGAAGGGCAAGACCGGCCGGTGAACAACTGGAAAGATCGGTCGACAGACCCTGTCAGGGTACGACCGGTTAACCAGTCTAAACCAAGTGGTACATAACACTCCGAGCGAGTTCTACCACTTGGCCGACCGGTCGACAGGTCCCTGCGAAGGGCAAGACCGGCCGGTGAACAACTGGAAAGATCGGTCGACAGACCCTGTCAGGGTACGACCGGTTAACCAGTCTAAACCAAGTGGTACATAACACTCCGAGCGAGTTCTACCACTTGGCCGACCGGTCGACAGGTCCCTGCAAAGGGCAAGACCGGCCGGTGAACAACTGGAAAGATCGGTCGACAGACCCTGTCAGGGTACGACCGGTTAACCAGTCTAAACCAAGTGGTACATAACACTCCGAACGAGTTCTACCACTTGGCCGACCGATCGACAGGTCCCTGCGAAGGGCGAGACCGGCCGGTGAACACTTGGGAAAATCGGTTAGCAAAACCCGCGGGGGAACAACCGATCAACTCACGCAAACAATCCGGGGTATATCAGCCGTGCTAATACAAGGATCGGATTTTGGTCGCGCGTCGTCGACGTGTAGTTGCGCGTCGTCGACGTGTAGTCGCGCGTCGTCGACGTGTAGTTACGCGCGTCGACGTGTAGTTACGCGTCGTCGACGTGTAGTAGCGCGTCGTCGGCGTGTAGTTACGCGCGTCGACATGTAGTTGCGCGTCGCCGGCGTGTAGTTACGTGCATCGACGTGTGGCTCAGCTTGTCGTCGACGTGTAGATACACACATCGTCGACGAGTAGTAAAAGCACAAACAGATCATCGACGTAAACTTGAGAGGCAGAGTTGATGAAAAAGGCAACAGTCATGAAGTGCAGATGAAATGTTAAGAGATCCCAGTACAAACAGGAGCTTTGTTTTATTACATCACGAAACAAAGTAAGGCAGCAAGCAAGGGTGGTCAGTCGTCGTCCTCAGCTTTCTACGATCCCGACGGGAGCTTGCCGCGCAGCTTCGCGACCTTCTTGCGCCATTCATCCGCCTGCTCCGCAAGGAGCGACTTGCAATGCGCGGTGTATTCAGCCTGCTGCCTGTCAAGCGCAGCCTTGTGGGCTGCTTCGGTCTGGTCAAGGGAAGCCTTCAAAGCGGCAATTTCGGCCTCGTGAGCGGCTTGAACGGCGTGGGCCTCTGCACGCTGTTCCCTGATCGTAGCTGCCTGCGCCTCGAACTTTGCCCACACCTCGTAGTTTTCTACCTTAGCAGAATCCAATGCTTCTTGGAGCTCGAAGGAATTAGAAGCGTTCTCCAGCGCGGCTTCGAGCTGAGCCTGGACTGCAGCGAGTTCTTCGGCGTGAACCCGTCGGGCTTCCGCCAGCTGAGCGCGTAGCCCTCTCGACTCCTGCCGAGAAGCCCGAAGGGAGACCTTAAGATGCGTCATCCTTTGCATGCCTCCCTCAACAAGTCGACAGCCCGCCTGACAAAAAAGGAGTGAAGTTAAAACATATCGTTGGCATGTAGTTATGCATATCGTCGGCGTGCAGTCATGCGCGTCGCCGACGTGCAGTCAACTCGTTAACGACTTACTTACCTCATGAAACTCGTCGAGCTGACGCTCCCAGCCAGGACTACCCACACAATCATCTTCCTCACCGCAATCTTCAGTAGCTCCGGGAGAACGGCGATGGGACGAAGCTTCAGTGGCCCTGAAGGGAGAATGGGGGGGTGGCCTGGTGGCGCCCCCAGACGCAGAGGAGCAAGGTGAAGGCAGGAACTCTCGGACCTCAGCACGATCAAGCTTTCTAGAGGCAGGGGCAGCAGTTGGTGCGACGGTAGGTGCAGCAGGGGGACCGCGGGGTGAAGCTCGCCTACGCGACCCAGCCGAGCCAGAAGGTATGGCTCGCTCGTCTCGCCCGAGGGAGGGAGAGGGACTATAACCGGGGCTCATCTCTGACTCCTCTACCTCCACGTACTGCTTGCCCGTCGACAGCACGTCCTCTACCCAGTCGTCGGGGAGGGAACGAAGGTCGTCGACGGCGGCACGTCGCGTGGAGCGAGCGAGAAAAGCGCGTCCAGCCTCTTCGTCGCTGGAAGACTCGTTCAGCAAAACTCGCCTCCTTGATTTCCCAGTAGGCGCAGCTACGTTGCGCTCGGCCGGTCGGCTGCTCTCGCTTGCAGCTTTAGTCGACTTCGCGCGCCGCCTGAAGACCACGCAGAGTTTAGATGTAGCGGTGTTTGGATTGAAGCGTCTGACGGAGCTGACGTACCTGTCAGGAAGCTCAGAAGAGTAAGAAGTGGGTTCTTCTCCCCTACCGGACGTCGCACGCTGTTTGCCCTTCTTCGAAGTGGAGCTGTAGGACCTGACGACCGGTAGCTTCGGAAACAGCTGCCGCCAGTCGTCATCGTTGTTTGTCACCTCCTTGATGAGTTGGTCCAACTCCTCTTCAACAGCTCCGGGGCACTGAAGCTGCCTGGAGGGGTAGTACTCCTCAATGGTCGCAGCGAGTTGGGAGAGACGACTAGGAACGTTGAAGCCACCCCTCCAAGGTCCCCCGACCACAATGGGGCATTCTTTCCAAGTCCTTACTGAATCAGCTAAACCCCCAATAGGAGGGCGACTGCCTACACGCGCCTGCAGGCTGAAGTATGAGAAGATGCTGCCAGGCGTCACCTTGTAGTCTTTGAGGAAATACTTCTTCAGCAGGTACGCGACGCAAAGCTGCTGCCCCGCCCGCACCTCTATCTCTTCCATGCAGCGGAGGATCCTCCAGCCGTTGCCAGCTAGCTGGCCAGGAGACACGCTCATGCGCTCCAGTAGACGACCAGAGAAACTCGCCAGGGGAAGCCGCATGCCGCAGCGAAGCTGACCGAGCGTGACGACGGTGTGGTCGTCGTCTGACGAGTCCAGAGGATCGGTAGCGAAAGAAAGCGTAATTTCATCTGGAATACCGTATGCTGCCCGGACATCCTCCATCAGTGGGAACTTGTTCGACACTGTGAACCAGGTGAAAGACATCTTCGCAGCAGGTCTTCGACGTGTATCCAAGGAGCTGACGCGCAAGCACTCGACGTGTATACAAACGAGCTGACGTGCAGGCACTCGACGTGTATACAAACGAGCCGACACGCAAGTCGTCGACGTGTATTCAGGCGAAACTCCTCCCAAATGAGCCTTCAGCCACAGAGGAAAGATCTGAAGCAGAGGAGAAAAACGAACCATCTGACTCCTATTTATAGACGAAGTTGGAGATGGGTGGGTTCGAATTTCGAAAAGGCGAGGTGGCGGCGCCCGGCGACGCCATGTGGTGAGAAGTCAGAAGAAACTCTGGACAGCTTTTTTGAGTTGCAACAGCCCCGAACTGAGGCGGGCACGCAAATCGAGGCAAATCATCCTGACCGGGCGGGACCGAAGACCGTCCGGTCAGGAGGGGGTATTGTGTGTATCATTCTTTTTTGGAGCCGGTCGGCCGGTCGGTTGGTCCACAAAGGGGGCAGCACCCCCCCCTCTCTTTGTAAGTCGGCATGTAGCCAAGCAAGGGGGCCGGTCGGTTGGTTCACCAAGGAGGCAGCAGCCCCCCCCCCCTCCTTGTGGGTCGGCATGTACCCAAAGGTGGGGGGGGCGGTCGGTTGTTTCACAGAGGAGGCAGCAGCCCCCCCCCTCTGTGTGGGTCGGCAGGTACCCAAAAGGGGGGGGGCCGGTCGGTTGTTTCACAGAGGAGGCAGCAGCCCCCCCCCTCCTTGTGGGTCGGCATGTACCCAAAAGGGGGGGGGGCCGGTCGGTTGTTTCACAGAGGAGGCAGCAGCCCCCCCCTCCTTGTGGGTCGGCATGTACCCAAAAGGGGGGGGGCCGGTCGGTTGTTTCACAGAGGAGGCAGCAGCCCCCCCCCTCTCTTTGTGGGTTGCCATGTAGCCAAGGGGGGCCGGTCGGTTGTTACACAAAGGGGGCAGCAGCCCCCCCTCTCTTTGTGGGTGGGTATGTAGCCAAAAGAAAGGGGGGGGTCGGCCGGTCACCAAAGGGAAGCACACCCCCCCCCCCTCCTTTTGAGGTCGGCATGTAGACAGAGAAAAGGGGGGGGTCGGTCGGTTGGTCCACAAAGAGGGTAGCAGCCCCCCTTCTCGACGGGATGTGTAACGAAATGAGGAGTGAAGCAGCAGTCTGACACGGCCCGTAGTGCTGACAACGCTCCGCATTTTCCGGCCCAACGTGACCAGGTGTCAACCGCGCGCCACGTCACCGCGGCGGTTGAGCTCATTGCGGGGACACGTCACTCGCCCGATTTTCGCGGAGTGTAACCGTCACCCCGCCACTATAAAAGGGGACCTACCCCTTCAGCAAAAGGGAGAAGATTTCTGGAGGAGACGCTGCCCGTTTTGTCCCGGAATTCGCGGAGCTTCGGAGGTCGGTCGGTCTGCACCCAGAAGCTGTCTGCGGAGGTCGGTCGGTCTGCACCCAGAAGCTGTCTGCGGAGGTCGGTCGGTCTGCACCCAGAGTCTGTCTGCGGAGGTCGGTCGGTCAGCAGCCAGACACTGTTTGCAAGCGACCTGCAGACAGACGCTGTCCGCAGCGGTCGGTAGACAGAGTGAAATTACAGAGGTCGGTAGTTTGGGAGACCGGTCCTCAGGGAATGTAATTGGGGTTTAGGTGAGAGATTGTAACCGAAAGATAGTTCTAGTGCATTCTCGCCCCGCCCGTGGTTTTTTCCCCTTCGACGTTGCGAAGGGGTTTTCCACGTAATTCCCGGTTTGTTTTTATTTTGGCTTGTTGGATTGTGCTCGCCACCCGAACCGCCCGGTTCGATTCAGAACCCCCCACATGAACCACGTTCGTACTTCAACAACAGAGATCGAAGAAAGGTGGAGTAGAGAGAAGTCGATCTGAAAAGAAACCCATGTCCAAATGAATCACAATAAAACCCAATCATCCTTAAAGTAATCCAAAAAACTTAATATTCAAAAGCAAGTAGTCACTACATTTATTATTTCTATGCAAAATCAATAATATTCCACTTGATCTATATAAGAATGGAACAAAAATCACGAAAATGAACAAAAAATGAAAGTATGAAGAGAGCCCATTTCTGAAACCCATACCCAATTACCCAAATACATCATAGTAGAAGAGACTCCACATAAAGTTTACTACATCTTATTAGCCACCCTTCTCTATGCTAAAAATATTCCATAGCCGCATCTTATGCGACAAGTACAAAAAATAAAAAATGTTTGAATTTTGAGATCTATCCAGATCATGAATATCAATGTATAAAGATATAAAAAGGTAAAACATTGAAGAAGTAGTGAGATGCCAGCATGGACGGCTGTTAGATGTAGTAATCCAGTTAAATTTGATGGTAAATCATTCACTAGAACTTATAAAACTCACAAAAATTCAAAATATGGATAAAAAACAACACATCAAACCGGCAAGCTATGAGGAAGAAAAAAATCAAAGATGTTTTTCCAAATACCTTAGCAGTGCAATTTATTGCCGTCGCTAGGGTTTCGGAAAGAGGAACCTTCGTTACGTGATACACAGGTTTCATATGATGGATATAATAAGATATGCTAAATGTTTTTTTTTTTTTTTGAGAAATTGGGATATGCTAATTGTTTTAAAGGGATGCAAGGCATTTAAAAAAATAGTAGAAAAAATATAAGAATCCTACCTCTTTCCCTACCGGCCATTCACATGGAAAGAAAATCCTACCTCTTTCCCTACTGGCCAATCACACTACAGGAGAAATTCTGTGCCGATTCCCCCCCCCCCCCTTTCCGTTGTTTTCTGGAGAACATTGACCCATTTTACGGCCTTTTGGTCATTTCACCATGATTAATAGAATGAAATGACATGCATGTTCTTGAAATTGACCAATAAGAGAGACGCGACGGAACAAAATCGTTCTCTGTTTTCCGGCTACAAAACACTGGCTTAACGGGGTAAATTAAACTTTACCCCCTGGGAGTTTAGTTCAAAAACACTTGAACCCCCCAGCAGTAGTCTATTTTGTTCCAAATCGCTGCCTAAAGTTTGAAATGTTAGCACAATAGCCCTTTTGTCAACTACTTAATTACCTCATTTAGTAATTTTATCTGATCAAAACTGAACTGAAGGGGGGCAAATTGTAGTTTTAAATGTTAGCACAATAGCCCTTTTGTCAATTACTTAATTACCTCATTTAGTAATTTTATCTGATCAAAACTGAACTGAAGGGGGGCAAATTGTAGTTTTAAACTATAGAGGGGTTAAATGCTTTTAGCTAATCTTCAAGGGGGCAAAGTGTAATTTAACCAAAAAAGAAAAAGCTTTATCAAAGCAAAGCCAACTCACTGAACCGGAATCCTCGCAGCCGATTAAGCGAGAAAGCAAGCTCGAGAGGCGGAGCGCGCGAGCGAGAGATGACATCAGTGGAAGCAGTGAAGCTTTTCCCGACTCGTCATCGCTGGCTTACTCTACTCTTTGCCTTGTTGTCGGTGGTGGTGCTCTTTGGTTCGAGCTGCTTCAGGTGTGAAGCTCAGCGGCTGGCCGAACAAGAAGGTACGCACCCTCTCTCCCGCCTCTTCTCCCCCCCCCCCCCTCCCCCTCTTTTCTCTTCAGATCTGAGATCGAGCAGTGTTCTGGATCCTTCCCTCCCTATTCATTCTCCAAATTCCCTTTATGTTTGGGAAAATTTCTTGTTGGGACCGCCTGCCACCATTGAGTAACATTCTACAAATCACTGTAGCTAAAGAGTAAAGATTGCAGATTGTCACTGTATCTGCTACAGTGAAATCACTGTAGTAGTCACTATACCTGCTACAGTGAAATCACTGTAGTAGTCACTATATCTGCTACAGTGAACTCATTGTAGAACAATCTGCAAAATACTGTAGTTAAAGGGTAACAATGAGATTATTCCTCTTCCATGTGATTTTTGGATTAGGGACATTTCTGTCATTTAAAGGGGAGAAAAAGTCAACAAGGGACTTGCTGTAAATGTATTTTTTTCAGGTGGGACCTGATGCAGAACTCTTATTTTTTCTCCTTCTCACCAAACGGAACTGTTGTCAGGGACCTAGCGTCCTGTTTCATGCAACACCCTTTTTTCTGTGAAATTGAACCAAGTCGTCATATTGCTGGATTAATATCCCCTACAACCCCAATTTTGGCCAGGGATCTCTGTTCTCACACCCTTCTCCCTTCTATTAGGCCACCACCAGGATTAAACGACCGGATGACAATATTATGGGGTGGCAATGGGTCAGGGTCGTAACTCGTAATCATCGCGTGTTACGACATAAGGTATCTAATAGTATAATACTACAATTGTAAAAAAAAGACAGTATAATACTAAAATGGAGCCCTCTCTCCCGTGTTGTGACATGTGGACCTTTTTGAAGACCCAAAATCCTTCTTCCGTGTGTGAACACATCTCTCTCTCTCTTATAATCCTATTAAAACTCTACTATAAAGATAATAAATACTCATTCAATGGCATTTATTGGTCATTTGATGTTAATTAGGAAAATCATTATACTATATCTTTCTCTAACAAGTCAATCGCATCACGACGAGTGAATCACACTCACTTCAGATTGCACACTTCTTCAGACGACTGTGATGTTATCTATGCCAAGTGGCGTGCATCATGTTCATCCGGGCATTGTCCGGGTTTCTTACTAATATGGAAAAAACACCCACCCAAAATCCAATCCGTTTTTTAAATGGGCCAAAATGTCAAACCCATACCCACCTGCCTAATAAACAGGTAACTTGACCCAACCCATTTAATTAGTTAAATAAATTGGTCGGGTCGGGTTGATAATTTATATGATAGAGGTGCAACTCGGGTTTGAACCAACCCGGGATAGAACCAAACTAGTTCAGTTCTACCATATTAAAACTCGACGGTCAGTAGTTGGTCTAAAAAAAGGATCATTGTCTATTTACCAGTGTTCTAAAAAGCGGCCCAAGCAGCGCCTAGGCGCTAGGCGGCCCTCCCACCGCTAAGCCTAGGTTCTAGGCGCTCCAGAAAAGTGGCTAAGCTCCCAGGTGGAGCTAGGCGGGGCAAGGCGGCCGCCTAGGCGGGATAGGCAGGCTCAGGCTAGCTAGGCGGGCTCAGGGTGGTCAGGTGGGCTTAGGCAGGCTCCTCAGCGGTTGTAACTCTCTTGATCCGGCTTTCCTCAGTGGTAGTCCCTCTCTTGGATCCAGTCTTCCTCAACGGTGGCTCGCCCCTTATTTTAAAAAGAATTAAAAAAAACAAAAATGCCTAGGTGGCTGCTAGGCGGCCCCCCACCGCCCGACTAGCACATAGCGCTTTTTAGAACCTTACTATTTACTAACAAGCCGGAGGCCCACATTATGCTTTAGGCTTTAGCCACATGTTGGGTTCTCTTGGTAGTTGATTTAACGTTAGCAAGCAACAAAAGGTTACTCGTGTGCTAGTGTGATGTAAACCCCAAGTCCAAACTCATGTCGTGACATATATATGTGGACTTATCATATGTGTGGGCTAATATATATGAGTTTGGTTCTCAGGTTGGGTCGGGTCTATTTGAGCCCCAACCCGGAATCTACTCGTATTGAGTTGGGTTCACAAAACTTAGAACCGAACCAACCTATTAGATGTAGAGTTACTATTAGTCTCACGACTCTCACCTTAGTTGTGGTATTGTAATGGTGTGCGTTCTCTCTCTATATAAGGAAAGGTAATCTTATGTAATGGGATATACAATGAGATAATACAAGGAGTTTTCTCCCCAAACCCTAGTCTCTCTCTCCCTCTCTCTTCGTAACATGGTATCAGAGTCAGGTTAGGGTTTCGGAGATCTCATCTCTGGCCTCGGCCTCCTCGGTCGCCACCGGCGATCTCGGGGAGGTCGGGCATAGTAAAATTGTTTTCTCCCGTCCTGATCTCTCTCTTGAGCAAATCCCGTGCGGCCCGATCGTGTGATCCCTGCCGATCTCTCTCCCGAGAAAACTATCGATCTCTGCCGGGACATTTTTAACTGGTTTAAGTGAATCTTTGTTGTTGTTTGGATGGCAGTGAACACACTTCGTGACATCGCTTCAAAGTTGAGAAAGAAATGGGATTTCTCAGTGGACCCCTGTAGCGGGAATGCAGGGTGGGTGGACCCTCCAAGCCTCGACATGTATGTCGTCAGCAACCTCACATGCAACTGCAATGCCACCACCAACGTCTGTCACATTACCAGCATGTGCGAATCCTATTCCTTTACTTGTTATATGTTTGTTTATTGCTCATCTATGTCAGGTTTATAGCAAGAGAGTGGTGCTATTTAGACACACACCCGACATGAACTGAGTAGTGGCCGATGCATGCCACGTTGGTGCTTATCCAGTTTTGTGTGTCGGGTGTGTTCAAGTATCATTTTCCTTGGAAAAATCTTCCTAAATATTTCTTGTACTGTATGAACCTCCTTTATTTAATTTGTTATGATCAAATGCTACTTATTTTTAAACTTATCGTGGAGAACTCCCTTGGGGAAAGAATACTCCATAAGATCCTCATTTTTAGCAGCTAACTGGAGGAGAGACTACATTCAATTTAAGGTTTAGGTACTATAGAAAATGTGTGAGCAATGATTTGCCATACACCGCGGGGGCAGCAACATGGGGGTGAGCGAGGCTGATATCACTAGGGTTAGCTCAAACTTCGTGCATGAGTGTGATTAATGACTCCCGCGGTGTGCGGCAGATGTTTGACATATGACTTGTGGGCATAGCATCACTCAATAAAAATAGCCTGGTAATATGCATGTTCGGTAATAGTAGTTAGGTCAGTGGCTAGAAAAACAAACAATTCATTTTTCAGCTGACTGGATAGTAGATCTAATTTACGTTGTCTGAGAACATGCATGCCTTTATTGTATTATAAAATGACAGTGTTGGATTTAGGTTTGGTTTCTTTTCAGAATAGATTGTTTTTTCCTCCAAACTATATATATGCTCGCTTAAGATCCACTAGCCCGTCCGGGATAAGGCTATAACCAATCATACACCTCATGAATCATTATTCATTAACCGTCTATCCACCATATGAAGTATTCTCTTTATTCGTTTTTCAATTGAAATTGATAGCAAAATGTCTCCCTATGTTTTTCTCGGATCTCTCTTACCTTTGATCTCCTAAAAAAGGTAATAATAAGTTGGTCATCCAGATGTGGGATCCTGATTCAAAAATACATATAAATATCTATTTGATAGGAATAAAAGTATAATTAACTAATAGAATGTGAGTAAATGTCAATTGATTTTCTAGATAACTTTTTCTAAAGAACATTCCACAAGCCTGGTTTGCTAGTGTAGCAGTAATGCAAATAACCGATTGAGAAGAAAACCCTACTGTTTTGGTTTTAAATAGGCCACACGATTAATTAATTAAGGACAATGGTATTGGGTATTCACCGTGAAGACTTAGTTTAGCTGTGAGAAACGTTTAAAGGCTAAATTTTTTTATCTTTTACTTAAGTGCAATTGATCTAATAGTAGCAACAGCTCTTATTAGCAGCTAAAGTAAATCCTCCTTAAGTAAGATGCAGTGATCTCTCTATTAGCAGCTGAACATGTGGGTATTAAAATAACTTTTGAGTTTTGATACAAAGATAAATATAAGATTAGTCGATTTGTCCCTCTTTTGTGAAAGTCAAGCTTTTAATTATAACAGAAAGGCAAGAAAGGTTCACATAAAATGAGAAAAAAGATAGGAAAACTCCTGCAAAAAACTTCGACTTGCATGTCTATAACAAATTTTGTAACACAGACTGCTCAAGGGCCAGAACTTGACTGGAGTGCTCCCGGATGAATTTGCTAATCTCACTTCTCTAAGTGTCATGTAAGTATGTCATGATTGCAGTGCTTCCAAATACCATCTAATGATGGGACCCTAAACTAAAGCCTTTTTGCCTCTTTTTTTTTTTCTGGTGAGACAGAGATCTCTCAATGAACTATCTCAATGGATCCATCCCAGTTACTTGGGCTTCCCTTCCTCTCACCCAACTGTAATTTTAACTTATTTTCCCCCTTCCTCCCTCTCTCCTCATAACACATATCCTCTTTTCAATTACTAAAAGCAAATAAGTTTAATGGAAGTGACTGTAATTAACTTCATTGCAGGTCCTTAGTGGGAAACCGCATATCAGGAAGCATCCCCAAGGAGCTTGGAAGCATCACCACCCTCCAATCCCTGTAACCCCACTCTTCCCACTTAACCAGCATCTTTTCTTAAGTTTGTTTGATTTCCATATACTTTCAATCGGGCCCTTTTCCTTTTTTCAACATTTTACTGCAGGCTATTGGAAGCTAATCAACTGCAAGGCCCGATTCCTGCGGACCTAGGCAACTTGGTCAGCTTAAACAGATTGTGAGTCTTCCCTGCCCCTTATTTTTACATTACAAAATCATGGGTCTCATGAAATGACTTCAATGATTTTATGCGCACATGTTACCATAAGCATCAAACCTTGTCCCATCTATATGTGTTCGGCTTTTTATAAATCATTCTTCACTGTCATTCTTGTTGAGATTTAAGATCGGTCCCGATGTCGCACACAGGTAAAAAGATCAAAGTGACCCTCTTTAGTGTGTGTGTGTGTGTGTGTGTGTGTGTGTGTGTGTGTGTGTGTGTGTGTGTGTATATATATATATATATATATATATATATATATATATATATATATATAGAGGAATGGGATGCTGCCTATCAAAGCAGCATCCCATTCCTCATATATATATATATATATATATATATATATATATATATATACTAGTTCATGCCCGTTCCGATTGGCACGAAGCGGGTGCCTTCGGCGTGACCCCCCTCCACCCTCACGCAGAGAGAGAGAGAGATCAGAGGAAGAGAGAAAGAGGGAGATCGGGGGAAGAGAGAGATGAATCCAAAGAGAAAGAGAATCACAAGATTTTTAGGGGAGAGGGATCGCAGAAGAGAGGGAGGACATGAACGGCTGTGATCAGTTTCATGGAGAAAGGATGAGAGAAATGGTTATAAGAGAGAATTAAGAGAGACATTTATGAGAGAGGGAGGAAGTACAACTGGACCATGAGAGAGTTTTAAGGGAATCGTCACCCTTTTATGGGTCCCGGATGGCTACGATCAATTGAAGAGAGAGAAAAGAAAGAGATCAAGAGAAAGATAGAGAAAGAAAATGATTACTGTGATCAGATTCAGTTAGAGTTGAGAGAGAGATCGGGGGAAGATAGAGAGAGATCGAGGGAAGAGAGAGATGGAGAGATCGGGAGAAGAGAGGATGGCTGTGATCGGATTCAGTTAGAGAGAGAGAGATGGAGAGAGTGATGGAGAAAAAGCAATTGGAAGAGAGACGGAGAGAGAGAGATATCATTGGAAGAGAGAGAGAGGGGTTGGAAGAGAGGATGGAGAGAGAGATGGAGAGAGAGCGGTTGGAAAAGAGAGAGATCGTTGGAAGAGAGACGGAGAGAGAGAGATCATGGGAAGAGAGACGGAGAAGATCGTGGGGAAAAGAGAGAGATCGGATGCATCCCACTCATATATCGATTAGATCGGATGGTTAACTTGTCTCTGTGCAATCTTGGCATAGTCAGCACAATACCACCTTAGCGCATGCCCATGCCTGTTAGCACTCGTGTAACATCCGCCCCAAACACACAAGATATTGTTCGCTTTGCCCGTGCTCGTGCGAGAACGTCCCAAGGAGGTCACCCATCCTAGTACTGCTCTCGCCCGAGCATGCTTAACTACGGAGTACTTACGAAATCCGTAGCGGCGCACGGTTTTAAAACGCGTCTTCTATGTTTGGGAGGGGAAATTATATAAGTAGCTCAGGATCTCCTTCTCTCCAGGCGATGTGGGCTAACACATGGCCTTGTACACCTCACCTCACCTCATCCATCTTGGCATTCCAGCCTCAGGAGTCTTGGCTTTTGGTTCTTGGCCTATTGGATCTTGGTCGTCACAATCCACCCCCCTTAGGGCTACATGTCCTCGTGTAGGGTGTGGGGGGAAATTTCCGAGCCGCCTTGATCGAGAATCCCACCCCCACAGCCTTGATTGAATTGGATTGTTTGTAGAGTTAGAGAGATGGGAGAATAGATAGAGAGAATAAAATGCGATGACACAGGGATTGGTGACGGAGTTCGGCCTTACGACCTACGTCTCCGGGCGAGAGGTGCCACCTGATCTTCACTATAATTTAAGTATAAAGGGTTGAGCGTTCTCTCGACAGGCCGAGAGAAGCTTCGTACAGTGGGGTTGCACGGAGCAACTAGAAGAGAACAAGGTGGGGAGAATAGAGGGCTCTGGCTCTGGCTCTAGATCCTCTCCTCCTGACCAACCCCTTTCCTGGATGCCTTGGGGGTCCTTTTATAGCGTAGGAATGAGCCCGATATGGCAGCGATGACGTGGCGATGATGATGTGGCACTGGTTCTGGTTCTCCTTGCTGGGCCCTTATTGGGTCGTTGTTCGGGCCCAATAAGGGGGGAGGGCTTGATCTACGAGCCCCGTAGAGTGGGCCCATGAACCCGGGCGGGCTTACCCACTTGGGCCGTTGCGCGGGCCCATGCCGCTCTGATCCGGTCCGGTACAATTTTTGCACCCACAGTTACCCCCTCCTAGTCGGGTCAGGACCCCCTGGGTCGGCTGGGATTCCATGGTGCAAACGCCTTGTGGTGCGAGCCAAAAAGGTCTCGGTTTTGTGTGTGGGCGTTTCCGAGGAAGCAGTGCGTTTTCCGACCGAGAGGACGCCGAGACTCCTTTGCCTTCCGCCGACGCCGAGACTCTTTTGGTTCAAGCCAAAAGTCTCGGTTTTGCGGGTGGGCGTTCCCGGGAAGTCAGTGTGTTTCCCGACCGAGAGGACGCCGAGACTCCTTTGCCTTCTGCCGATGCCGAGACTCTTTTGGTGCGAGCCAAAAGTCTCGGTTTTGCGAGGGGGCGTTTCCGAAAACTCAGTACGCTTCCCGACCGAGAGGACACCGATACTCCTTTGCCTTCTGCTGACGCTGAGACCCTTTTGGTGCGAGCCAAAAAGTCTCGGTGTTGTAAGTGGGTGCTCCCGAAAAAAAAACAAATCAGTGCCTTTTGGAATCCTACACCAAACGAATGGAGGCATACCCCACTATGAGGCCTGATGCTCGACGTTATAACAAGACAAAAGGTTTCAACGTCCTTGAGTTTGGATGTGGGTTGGATGAAGGTTGGATGTCACAGCTGATTGTTGTATGGGCTAATTCCTATTATGGCATTGGTGTCCCACTTGTAATGATCGACCATCAGAAGAGCAGCGAGCATGTGGCTTTCGTTAGGATCCCGAGCGGCGATCGAGTGGTGTGCGACCTTCGTTTTCATCCCATGCGGTGAGTGGCGTGCGGGTTTTGCTTTGATCCCGAGCAACGATCGAGTGGCGTGGGGCTTTTGTTTCCATCCCGAGCGACGAGTGGCATATGCGGCTTTTGCTTTCATCCTGAGCGACAATCGAGTGGTGTGCGGCTTTTGTTTCCATCCCGAGCGACGATCGAGTGGCGTGGGGCTTTTGTTTCCATCCCGAGCGACGATCGAGTAGCGTGGGGCTGTTGCTTTCATCCCGAGCGACGATCGAGTGTCGTGGGGCTGTTGTTTCCATCCCGAGCGACCGACGAGTGGCATGTGCGGTTTTCAGTTTCTTTTTTTGCTTTTGATTTTCTTTCCTTTTTTCACTAGTTTCCTTCTCTGCATTGTTTCTTTTCTTTGCTTTCGGTCCACGGTGAGAGAGAGCAGCGTCTCCCTCTCTCCTTTCTTTCCTTTGATTTACATGAGAGAGCAGCGCCCCTCTCTCTCTCTTTCCCTTTTTTTTTTTTTTTCGTTTCCTTTGGCCCGTGGAGGCAGCGGCGTGAGCGGAGGCCCGGGCGCAAGCGGCGCAGAGGCCGGACCGGTGCGGGGCAGCGGCGCAGGCAGGTGAGCTGCGCGCGGACTGCTGCGTGGGGCGCAGCGGCGGTGGTCGGTGGCAGGCTGCGCACAAGCTGCGGTGCGGGGCGCGCGTTGCGGTCGGCATGCGGCTTCGGGCGCGGGCCGGGGGGCTGGCCCCGATCGGGTACGAGAAGGGGGCTGCGGGCGCGAGTCGGGCGGCCCTCCCGACTGGATCGGAGGAGGAGAGGAAGAGGGGGGCTATGGGCCCCTCCTCCCCTTTTTTTTTCTTTGTTGTCGATGAGAGAGCAGAGCAGCGCCTCTCGTTTTTTTTCTCTTTTCTTGACTCTGTTGTTGTGGCCTTGCAATGTGATTGATGCAGCAAGTCAATAAGGGACTATTGGAATGGAAATCACAATTGTATATTGTTCTTTCTCTATTTGTTTCTTTCCTTCTTAGGTGCATCATGGGCTGCTTCGCTTGTTTTGTTCCTCCTCTTGTGTATGGTGGCCCACCATTGCCGTCACAAAGTCGTACGTGGTGTACCTCGGTAGGCATTCCCTCGCGCGCGGAAGAAGCTTCTCCGCTCTCCGACTCCCACGTTGCGCTGTTGGGGTCGGTTTTTTTTTTTTTTTTTTTTATGCCGACCACCCTTACCCTCTCCGACGAACGCGAAACCGAGGGGGGGCTGCTGGTGGTGTGCCGTCACCCCCTCTCCACTCGGTTTTTGTGCGAAACCGAGGGGGGGTTGCTTGTTGATGCCGACACACACCCCCTCTCGGTTTTTTGACGAAACCGAGGGGGGGTTGCTTGTTGATGCCGACACACACCCCCTCTCGGTTTTCTGACGAAACCGAGGGGTGTGCTGATGGTGTGCCGTCACCCCCTCCCCACTCGGTTTTTGTGCCAAACCGAGGGGGGGTTGCTTGTTGATGCCGACACACACCCCCTCTCGGTTTTCTGACGAAACCGAGGGGTGTGCTGATGGTGTGCCGTCACCCCCTCCCCACTCGGTTTTTGTGCGAAACCGAGGGGGGGTTGCTTGTTGATGCCGACACACACCCCCTCTCGGTTTTCTGACGAAACCGAGGGGTGTTCTGCTGATGGTGTGCCGTCACCCCTTCCCCACTCGGTTTTTGTGCGAAACCGAGGGGTGGTTGTAGCTGATGCCAACACCCCCTCCCCTCTAGGTTTTTTGCGAAACCGAGGGCGTGGCTGCTTGTTGATGCCGTCACACCCCCCCTTACTTGGTTTTTGTGCGAAACCGAGGGGGGGCTGCTTGTTGATGCCGGCACACACCCCCTCTTGGTTTTCTGATGAAACCGAGGGGTGGGGTGCTTGTTGATGCTGGCACGCCCCCCCCCCCCCCCCTTCTCGGTTTTCTAACAAAACCGAGGGGTGGGCTGCTTGTTGATGCCGACACACACCCCCTCTCGGTTTTCTAACGAAACCGAGGGGTGGGCTGCTTGTTGATGCCGACACACCCCCCTCTCGGTTTTCTGACGAAACCGAGGGGTGGGCTGCTTGTTGATGCCGACACACACCCCCTCTCGGTTTTTTGACGAAACCGAGGGGTGGGCTGCTTGTTGATGCCGACACACCCCCCCTCTCGGTTTTCTGACGAAACCGAGGGGTAGGCTGCTAGAAGAGGCCAAAAAGTGTCGGTATTGAAAATAGTGTGTTTTTCGAATTTCAGCCCCATTCGAAACCGACACTTTTTCGGTAAAACGCTGGTGCACGGGGATGTCGGCGAGGGATAATGCTATATTCGAGGGGGTATCTTAGAGTTAATCTAGGATGACATCGCATGATGGCCAGCCGGTCTTCACCCAATGTACTACCGCACCTGGTTACTGTATTCGCCAGGTACTACGGTCACGTGAGGGTGTTGACTTGGCCAGGATCAAGGAAGCACCATTTTATCCCGTGTTACCCACCGTCGACTGCACCAGAGTGGAGACACGCACTGACAGAGTTAGACCAACCACCCCCTGACCGGTTTGGAACTGTTAGTTGTCGAGAAAAGGTGATGGCCATTGACAATCTAATGCTTGGACCTGAGTGACAAGACTAAGCTTGGACTTTTGATCGAATGTTAATATGTCGACGACGACGTATCGGACTTTATCTTTATGTGTCAAGGGTAGGGCCTTGGGATTATAGAGTGCCGAGGTGTTGGTCGCCTCGGACTTTGTCTTCGAATACCAAGGGCCGGGCCTTGGGCTTGTAGAGTGCCGAGGCGTTGGTCGCCTTGAGCTTTGTCTTCAAGTGCCAAGGGCTGGGCCTTGGGCTTGTAGAGTGCCGAGGCATTGATCGCCTCGGACTTTGTCTTCGAGTGCCAAGGGCTGGGCCTTGGGCTTGTAGAGTGCCGAGGCGTTGGTCGCCTCGGACTTTGTCTTCGAGTGCCAAGGGCTGGGCCTTGGGCTTGTAGAGTGCCGAGGCATTGATCGCCTCGGACTTTGTCTTCGAGTGCCAAGGGCTGGGCCTTGGGCTTGTAGAGTGCCGAGGCGTTGGTCACCTCGGACTTTGTCTTCGAGTGCCAAGGGCTGGGCCTTGGGCTTGTAGAGTGCCGAGGCGTTGGTCGCCTCGGACTTTGTCTTCGAGTGCCAAGGGCTGGGCCTTGGGCTTGTAGAGTGCCGAGGCATTGATCGCCTCGGAATTTGTCTTCGAGTGCCAAGGGCTGGGCCTTGGGCTTGTAGAGTGCCGAGGCATTGATCGCCCCGGACAAGTGTAATTGATAGTTTAGCTTGACCTGGATTGTCAGGAGCATTTTTATCTGACTTTCGCCTTGAAAGGGCGTAGCCAAATTGCCTTCGAGCTTCCAACTTGAATGGGCGGAATCGAAGGTCTTTGGTTGACCTGGGTTGCCAGGAGCATTTTTATCGGACATTCGCCTTGAAAGGGCGTAGCCGAATTGCCTTCGAGCTTCCAACTTGAATGGGCGGAATCGAAGGTCTTTGGTTGACCTGGGTTGCCAGGAGCCTTTTTATCGGACTTTAGCCTTGAGAGGGCGTAGCCGAATTGCCTTCGAGCTTCCGACTTGAATGGGCGGAATCGAAGGTCTTTGGTTGACCTGGGTTGCCAGGAGCCTTTTTATCGGACTTTAGCCTCGAGCGGGCGTAGCCGAATTGCCTTCGAGCTTCCGACTTGAATGGGCGGAATCGAAGGTCTTTGGTTGACCTGGGTTGCCAGGAGCCTTTTTATCGGACTTTAGCCTCGAGAGGGCGTAGCCGAATTGCCTTCGAGCTTCCGACTTGAATGGGCGGAATCGAAGGTCTTTGGTTGACTTGGTTTGCCAGGAGCCTTTTTTTTTTTTGCCTTAATATGGTGGAATCGAACTTCGAGAGATTTGATTTTGAGAAAAAAAGGACACTTTATTGATATAACAAAGTTGCAGTTACACTTTTTCAGAGGTTGCCCCGCGGCATCCAAGTATTACATTGACTTTCTTTTCTTCACTGCTGCAACCTCTCCTACTCTCGACCTGGTTCCTTATTAGCGAGGTAGCCATCGAGCCGCCCTTCTTGGATCAGGTCTTCGTTGTGATGCTTTAGCTTCCGACATGTAGAGGTTGGGTGGCCATGGCTGCGATGAAACTCACAGTAGGCTGTCGTATCTCTTGCCTGGTCAGAATTTGGAGGGAGAGGCTGTGGCCACTTGCAAAAGGGCTCGTTCTGCAGGTAGGCGAAGATGTCTTCAATGGAGGTATTCAGCTCAGTGAATACCCTTTGCTCCCTTGGAGTTCGCCTCTTCTCTGCTGGAGGGGCTTTCGGATCTTCATTGTACCTTTTGGCCTGGGCCTTTTGGTCGGACGCAGCATGGGCAGACTTCTTGTAGTGTGCTTCATTCGGGGCTTCATCATTTTTCTTATGTCGGGAGTCACGAGACTCGCGGGGCTCGCGTAATCTTCTGGCCCGCTGATTGTCTTCCACCTCTATCTCCCGCTGTACGCGCTTGAACATCGCTTCCAGGTTACTGGGAGGATGCCGGATGAAGTCGGTGTAGACGTGGAGCTCTGGCCGGATAGCATTCTGGAATGCCAGCATGATGGCCTCCTCATTATGGGACCGACCGGTGAGCTCAGAGTGCTCATTATGAAACCTCATCGTGAAGCTCCTTAGAGACTCATCGGAGCCCATCTTCAGCCGGTAGAGTGTATCAAGCTTCTTTTCCGGCTTTAAGTTTAGCCGGTAATGGTCCATGAAGAGTTCAGCTAATTCTTTGAATGCAGTCACCGTACCAGTAGGCAGTGTGTAATACCAGTCGAGGGCAGGTCCCTCGAGGCTTCCCGCAAACATACGGCAGAGAACATGGTTCTCACATTCGTAGGGCGTCAGGGCCTGCTTGTAGGCTAGGATATGGAGAGCTGGGTCTCCCTTAATGCAGTCGAACTTGGGCAGACTTGGTGTTCGCCAACCCACGGGGAAAGGGGTTGCGAGCACCTCGGGATGAAGAGGCCCCGCTGAGGCGATTAGTAGCCTGCGATCTTGATGGCGTCGTCCCACATCGGTGGTTTGCCTTCGTCGATTGAGTAGCTCACGTGCATCTGACATTCTTGCACGCGAGTGAACGGGGCGTCCAGTGGACCCCGTTGATTCAGGCGACTTCTCTCGACGGTGGCTTGGAGCGCCATTGATGTTGAGACGATCCCACACCGTTTGTTTAGGTGCTTGCGTGGATGCCTGACGCTTTTCGTCATGGGTCCTCCTTGGTTCTTCGAGGTGGTGACTCGCAGCTGGGTGAGTCTTCAGTGGGCCTTCAGTCGCAGCGGGAGAGTTGAGGATCATAACCCCCGCCCTCTCAGCTGCTTTCTTCAAGGAGTCTCTCTCTTGTTCGAGGGCCGCATTTTTCTTGATGAGATTTAGCAGCTGGAAGTCAGCGGCCGAGATCTCGTATGTAGCCTGAGGCTCGTTTCCTTGAATAGCAGGTTCTTTGCCGGACCGACGCCTCGGGGATGATGGGTCTCGCCGATCGATGTGCCCTTCCGGTAGGCTGCCCTGCGGCCCCAGTCGTTCCCGAACATTTCTTCGGTTGGTTGCAACCGAGACTTCTTGTTCTTCTTCGATCAGCATATCGTTCGTTTGTTCAGCACCCGCCTTTGGTGGGTTGGTGCTGGCCTTCACCATCGAGCGTGTTGATGTCGGCGTGATGAAGGCTTCGAGGTTGATTTGGAGGAGGACTTGTGGCTCGTCACCACAAGCTGAATAGGAGTCGGTAGAGGTGTGGGTAAGACCTCTATCGATATCCCACAGACGGCGCCAAAGATTGTGGGGGGAAATTTCCGAGCCGCCTTGATCGAGAATCCCACCCCCACAGCCTTGATTGAATTGGATTGTTTGTAGAGTTAGAGAGATGGGAGAATAGATAGAGAGAATAAAATGCGATGACACAGGGATTGGTGACGGAGTTCGGCCTTACGACCTACGTCTCCGGGCGAGAGGTGCCACCTGATCTTCACTATAATTTAAGTATAAAGGGTTGAGCGTTCTCTCGACAGGCCGAGAGAAGCTTCGTACAGTGGGGTTGCACGGAGCAACTAGAAGAGAACAAGGTGGGGAGAATAGAGGGCTCTGGCTCTGGCTCTAGATCCTCTCTTCCTCTGATGGAATGACCAACCCCTTTCCTGGATGCCTTGGGGGTCCTTTTATAGCGTAGGAATGAGCCCGATATGGCAGCGATGACGTGGCGATGATGATGTGGCACTGGTTCTGGTTCTCCTTGCTGGGCCCTTATTGGGTCGTTGTTCGGGCCCAATAAGGGGGGAGGGCTTGATCTACGAGCCCCGTAGAGTGGGCCCATGAACCCGGGCGGGCTTACCCACTTGGGCCGTTGCGCGGGCCCATGCCGCTCTGATCCGGTCCGGTACAATTTTTGCACCCACATAGGGTTAAACCCCCCCCATTGCGAGGAGAACCGGCTCTGATACCATTTTATAACATCCGCCCCAAACACACAAGATATTGTCCGCTTTGCCCTGCCCATGGCCCTGTACGAGAACTTCCCAGGGAGGTCACCCATCCTAGTACTGCTCTCGCCCGAGCACGCTTAACTACGGAGTACTTACGAAATCCGTAGCGGCGCACGGTTTTAAAACGTGCCTTCTATGTTTGGGAAGGAAAATTATATAAGTAATTCAGGATCTCCTTCTCTCCAGACGATGTGGGGCTAACTCATGGCCTTGTACACCTCACCTCACCTCACCTCATCCATCTTGGCATTCCAGCCTCAGAAGTCTTGGCTCTTGGTTCTTGGCCTATTGGATCTTGGTCGTCACAACTCGGAAGGCCATCTTCGGCGGCAACACACCCTCGGCCGCCTTCGGCACTGCAGCAACTGCCTTCGATATCAAAACACTTTCGGCAAGGGCACCCACAATCGGCGAGAGGCGGCAACAAATCTTCGGCTGCCTTTGTCGATAAAACATAGTCGTCGGCCTTCGAAGTCAACACACACCACAGGCGTTGATCAGACCTCTCACCACCTCCATCGACTGTTAATTGCGTTTCTAGTGACTGATGTACTGATCACTATGATCCTTTCAAAAAAATACTAAACATTTTAAAATAAAAATCAAGATTTTGAACAACTTTCTCTCTCTTCAATATCTCTTTTCAAGATATTAAATTTAAATATCTATTCATTTAGTGATATATAAATATTTAATCACGAATCTTCCTAAAAAAATGCTCTCCAATTACGGCTCTTTGCTATCAGTCGATAGAGGTTAGATATGCACCGCATGGCCGCAAAAAGAATTGCACCAGTCCTAACCCAAATAAACCTATTTTTAGATTTTTTTTTGCGAACCAAATAAAAATAATTGGCAAGAAGCATTTAAAATATTATTAAAAAAAGAAACAACGGTTGATAAAACAATCCAACAAACAATTTTATTAAGGACTTCAATTTTAGTAGCAAAAAAATTTAGAAAAATATCACCGCTGCCTATCATCGACAAACCTTGAGAGAGAGAGAGTCCCCTCTTATGGATCAGGTGAGCCGCACCTCACCAAACATGAAACATCCCCACCCAACAGTACTCTTCGAAGCGGTGGAAGATGAACACCATCATCTGGTTCATTCTCACACAATTTGTTTAAAACAAGGTTTCTATATAGCCATTAAAACTCAAGAAGAATCCTTTTTGAACTAGGAAACACAAAGGAATCAGATTGCAGAAACAACAAAAACAATCGGTCGAATAGTCCGATCAGTTGGGCAACCCACGATTTAAGCTTCGAGAAAAATGACGTGGTGAGTAAATAAATAGATTGATCAAGAAAAAGTTAGACCTATCTTCCAGAAAATCACTTTTTTTCGGGGACAACCGATTGGTCGGACTAATACTCTGATCGATCAGACAAAAAGTTTTTCCGAAAAATTTTCTGTAGACAATTTCGATCGGTCGACCAAAACGTTTATTTTTGACAAAACCTTGAACATGAATCCAATCGGTTGGGAGTCAGGACACGCTGTTCAATCAGCCATTTTTCGAAAACTCAATTTTTCTAAATGAATTATTTAAAGAGAATCCTTTAGAGATCAAATAAACTCTCTCGAAAAAATATGTTCACGAAAAACATGATAAATCCGATATCCGAAAAACTCGATGTGTGTGTGCTCTAGCCAAAGGTTTAACTAAGGTTTTCCAAATCTCTTTTCCTTGCATCCCTTGATAAGTCTTCTTTGGATGAACTTTATTTTAAACTTGAATCTTTATCTTGGACTTCCACGGTAGAAATCAACAAGAGTTGAGAACGTATGACACACTTACAATTCAACTCGCTCTCATCAACTCATTACAATATTTGCCAACACTCAATTTCTTCACTCCCTAAACAAGCAAGAGTACTAGTGCTACATACTAGCAAACTAAATGAAACACTCCTAGACGTATTAAACATTTCAGGAGAAGGGGTATTTTAGTCTTTATATGGTGCAGTGATTGCATCTAAAAAATATCCATTAATGGAAAAAAGAGCATCATTGTAATAGTAAAAAAAAACTAAATACCCTCAATCCCTCAATTAATGTTATAATGTTTGAACATTTTCACCCATACAATAACTTCCAACTTTTTGTACTATATGTGATGTAACTGTAACTTTTTTTTAAAAAAAAACTCATATACAGTTTCATGAGGGGAAGTTTAATTCAAAACCATAACCATCAAGCCATGTCTGGTATACTTGGGGTCAGCTTTATGAATCCTTCTTCGCCATTCATTTCTATTTAGGGCTATAAGTGTTGTCAATGAAAGTTTTTCCTTGCCTTTTCTAACAACCTCCATCAATGTTATTCTAGGTCTTTCTCTCCTCCTTGGACCTTCCACACTAATATGAGGCCGCCTCTGCTCTACGTAGTACATGGTCAAGCCATCTTAATCTATTCTCCATTATCTTGTCCTCAATTAGTGCTACTACAACACTTTTCCTAATACACTCATTCCTCACTCGATATACCCCTCCTAGTTTTTGGGCACATCCACCTCAGCATCCTCATCGATGCCACACCCATCTTATGAGCTTGAGCTCTCTTTAAGAGCCAACATCTAAACAATATAACATTGCGGGTCTTACTGCTGTCTTGTAAAATTTGCCCTTGAGTCTTGAAAGGCAGGGGGAGTTTAGTACAAAAGTATTAGTAAAAGTGTTTTTTTTTGGTTGAGAAACCTAGTAAGCGAGTTATGACTGATGAAAAAATGAAAGACTTACCCTCTATTTTTGCAGCGTTGTCGGGGCGAATAACTTCTTCGGGGAGTTACCAGAGTCACTGGGCAATCTCAAGAACATGACGGACTTGTATGTCACCATCAAGGCATCACTTATTGCTCGTATAGTAGGCCCATGCCCCATGGTTTCTGTAATTACTCAATGGCTATAACTGCCATTCTTCCACACATGACCACGAGGCTTCATTAATTCTATTATTCTTAAATGTTATATGCGCCCAACATATTTGTTAGTGACACTTCAATCCAAACTCATGTTTTCAGTAGAATCGATGGAAATGCAATCTCCGGAAAAATACCTAGCTTTATGGGAAATTGGACAAATCTCCAACGACTGTGAGTAATTCTACTACTCAGGAGTGTGTGTTGATATTTTAGTTTTTGCATACTGCAATGAATCTTAGTCTGTCTACACATGTGGGTTCAGTATGGAAAATCTTGAAATATTTACAGAGACATGCAAGGAACATCTTTGGAGGGGCCATTTCCTCAAAATTTTGCCACCATGGAATCTGTAACTGAGCTGTGAGAGCCGTTCACATACCTTATGTCCATCTGTAGTCTGTACCGAGTGTTTCGGTTGGCTTTTCCAGTATTGCTTAATTATCAGGTTTTGTGATGCAGGAGGGTGTCTGATCTGAAAGGAGGGGATGGGAAGTTCCCGCCGCTGAAGAATATGAAGAACATTGTGTATCTGTAAGTGTGGATCACATGGAGTTAGTTGACAGAAAAATGTGCATATTGATGTTTGTTATGTTTGCTCAATGAGTTCATTGTTTGGTGGTGTGATCCAGGATTTTGAGGAACTTGTCAATATCAGGTGAACTTCCCGAGTACATTGGGGAAATGAAGGGTCTTAAGAACCTGTAAGTTTGAGTCCCATTGGGTATTATATTTTCCAGGCATCATTTAGTTTGCGTCAGTTGTGGGGGATTTTGTTGAAAGTTGAGCAAAAAATTAACTGGTAATCTTCCGATATATATTCAATGAGACCGATGGACAAAATGGAAATTTCACTATTTTTTGCTCAACTTTCAACATCGGTCTCATTGAATATATATCGGAAAGCTTGTGGAAAAGCTTGTTAATTTCATTATATCACCTCAGCTACCCGTGTTGGAAAAGCTTGTTTAGAAGCACTTCTCAGAGCAAAGTGCTGTATTGCCCTGTTTCGAACATGACTTGTTTCAAAACCGATTGAGTACCCCTAAGGGTAGATGATATATTGCAGTCTGGTCTTATGAAGGATCCATCTCTTTAGAGAGAAACCCAGCTGATAAGTAAAGGGAATGTGTGAACTGCTTCTGTTATTCTAAATCTAGATCTTTAAGCCTTGGCCACTTAAGTTCAAGATCCTCATCACATTGTTTTACAACAACAGCGCATTGAGAAATCATATACATATGTTATCAAAATCAAACAACAGGGTCTTGCCCAAGCGGTTTGGTACCCCTCCCCCCACAGCGGTACCCCTCCCCCCACAGAGGAAGCCTGGGTTTGAGTCTCGGTATGGAGTCCGAACTTGAATTTCTTTTGGTAGAGTAGCAGTAAGAATTGTAAGAATTGCCATTAAAAATTGAAATATGTTAGAAGTTGTAAAGGCCATGGTGTGGAGACTCTAACTTTACAAGCCATTTACATTGCAGCAATTTATTTCCTACTATGTCTCATGCCATCTATGTCTCTTGCAGAGATCTAAGCTTTAACAACCTGACAGGGCCTATTCCAAGCAGCTTTGCTGGGCTGGATAATTCAATAAATTATATGTGAGTTTTTTTTTCCTGAAATGCACACTTAGATTTATACTCTTACCATTCACTTTAAGATGTATGCTCTAAATACTTTTTACCTACCGTTTGTATCATTGTTTTTGCTTCTTTATTAATCACACACCGGTTTTGTTATTGTTCTTTGTGAAGGTTTCTTACTAATAACATGCTAAATGGGACAATACCCGATTGGATCTTAGGCAGCAAATACAACTTGTATGTTATTTCTGCTAGAAGAAATTGAGTCTTATTTCATATGGTTATTATTTATGAAGTCTTTTGTCCTTCCATAATGTCCTTGATGTCATGAAATTATGTATTGCAGGGATCTATCTTACAATAGTTTTACAGGATCCTCTGCACCACCCAGTTGCCAGCAAGGGAATGTGTAAGGATTTTGAATTTTTGAGCTCTACTCTGCTTTTAGTTTGGTTGCCGTTTATTCCAGATCTGAGTATCCTTCTCTTCTTGCTTACAGGAACTTGGTTTCTAGTTATTCATCCACAGCTAGTAACTTGTAAAGCTTTGAGTATTCTTATTTTTCCACTGCAGTTTGAACTGATTTAATTTTAATCATTTTTTTAGCTTCATAACAGTTTTCTTTTAATAGGATAGCAACGTGCTTCAGGAGAAACATTCCCTGTTCTGGACAAGCAAAAAGTGCGTACTAAATCTTGTCTACGAGGATTATGAAGATTTAAATATCAAACATCATGACATGTGGCTTCCATAATTCTTGCAGACTACAATTTGTTCATTAATTGTGGTGGTGACAAGGTGACCATTGGTGACGATGAATTTGAAGCGGACACATCAAAATTGGGTCCATCAAGATTTGCAATTTCAGATAGTGCAAAATGGGCTTATAGCAGTACAGGAGATTTTGTGGGCAATGCTAAGGCACAGTACATAGCTACCAATGCATCACTATTAAACATGACAAATCAGGAGTTATACATGACAGCTCGCCTAAGTCCTCTCTCCCTTAGATACTATGGTCTCTGCTTACAGAAGGGAAACTATTCAGTGAATCTCCACTTTGCTGAAATTATGTTCACGAATGATGAAACATATTCCAGTGTGGGAAAGCGCTTATTTGACGTATCAATCCAGGTGATTATATGTTTCTAGTTTCTACATTACTAAGTTTCATGTTGATGCATTGTGCACCTCTTATATTTTCGGAGTTTAGCGTTAGCTTCTACAACTCACAATTATTAATTTCGAATTGGTCTTCATCATGCCCAATAAAATAAGAGAAATTCCACCCGATATATTCATTTTATTTTCTCACCTCTTTTATTCCTAGTGCTTTCGCTGTCTATGTTGGGGTTCATTGTAGATTTTATGTATGTACTGGTTTCTTTTAGTCAAAACAAAGATAGCGTAATTTTCAATAGAATTGCCGAATTGTGAAAGCCTAATGGTCATATGATCCATGTATTACCATGTGTCAAAACTATGCAGGGGCAAAAGGTTTTGCAAAATTTTGACATTGCAAAAGAAGCTAATGGGACTGGTCAGGTAATCATTATGAATTTTACTACTATTGTAGATGGTACTTTGGAGATTCACTTTCAATGGGCTGGAAAAGGGACAAACTCCATTCCACAATTAGGTGTATATGGTCCTCTTATATCAGCCATCTCAGTTACACCAAGTAAACTCCTACAGATCTTTCTCTTTCCTCCTTTCTCTTTTTTATTGTTTCCATGATGATGATCCCTGATCTTTTTTCTCTGGTAGACTTCAAGCCAGATATAGAGGGAAACAAATTATCTCGTGGAGCTATTTTGGGTATCGTTGCTGCTTCTTGTGCTGTGATTGTGTCAATCTTGATCATATGTTGGTTTTTCTTCAGAAGAAAGGATGATGAAAACAGCGGTGAGATAATGAAGCAGCTCATTCTTTGTCATTTATGTGAATATCATATTGATTTCCAATTTAGGGAAAAATTGGCTGGTTTTTTTTCAAAGGACTTCATCTTTGCGGCATTGTTTCTGTTGTTGCTGCTCATAGGATCAGTATGAATCAAGGTGCGAAATCCTAGTTTTGTAGCAAATTTTGCCAGGCCTTATGAGAATGAACCAAGATGGATTCCTTTGAATGACATATTTCCATAGTGGTAGACTGACCTTACCGGGTGTTCCTCATCTTCCCGAGCTATTTGTGGACCTGGTCTCTATCAGTTAACTTATTACATCTTGGTTCATTGTCTCCTAACCTTCCTCTTGTGTTGTGCCGGATCAACGTATTGACCAAAAGATTGGGATCAGACGTAGGGTGGGGGACTATCATCTGGAGCATCTGCATGTTCCACTCTCGTCACCTCTTCTTCAGGTTTTAGCTGTAGTGCCATCATCTTGTCTCTGTCAGATTTGTGACACTTAGGTTTGGTTATGTATCTTCATCCCCTTCAGTCTGTTTCATTCGGGTGTTCAGATCAAGGTTCTTTTTCCCTTTGTTACTCTATATGGGCTGCAGGTTGGCAAAGTACGTAGCACTCCTCTTTTCATCTCGTGAAACTAATCTTTGGCTCCTTTTGATTTAGTTTACTCTGACATTGGGGTCTTGAACCTTTACTTTCTATGGGTGACTTTGCTTACTATATTTGCTTCTTTGTTGACTTCTTGCAATACACTTTGGTCTATCACATACGTCGATGTTCAGATGTTTGTCGAGTGCATCCCGACTTTGCAATTATGGTTCAAACTCGGTTT
Source organism: Chamaelirium japonicum (assembly GCA_947650365.1). Classification (NCBI taxonomy): domain Eukaryota; kingdom Viridiplantae; phylum Streptophyta; class Magnoliopsida; order Liliales; family Melanthiaceae; genus Chamaelirium; species Chamaelirium japonicum. The sequence continues at coordinate 12,454,225 of OX393559.1, read as the reverse complement.
CACTGCACCATCAAGGGGTTTTTACTTGAATGATGCACATGAGTATCTCTTTTGAGTTTGGCGATGTTTTTCTCTCCTACACACCCTTCCTCAACAGTCGTGTCCCTACACGTCTGCTCGAAACGACGTCTCTTGAGAGAAAACGATGACTTCTCCTAGAGACCGCTGACGCACTACTCTTCTCAGCACCTGTACCTCGTGAGTTCTGGGTTGAGGATGTTCTCACTGCCATCTACCTCATCAACTACATCCCGTTGTCCACGTTAGCTGAAGTCACACTGTAGACACACAAATTTTATCGAACCCGGACCCGACTCGTGTGCATCGACCCGGGGGCAAACCCGACGCGAACCCGGGGCTCGCCAGACTGACCCGAACCAAGAAAGAGGCCGGGTGGGCCCATCCTCAAGTGGGGCCCACCCGGCTCCCTTGTTGTGGAAAACCGTGCCCCCTACCCGTGGGAAGGGTGCAGCCGGCCAAGAAAAAAAAAGAAAAGAAAGAAAGAAAAGGAAGGAAGAAAGGAAAGAAAAGAAAGAAAGAAAAGGAAAGAAAAAAAAAGAAAGAAAGAAAAGGAAAGAAAAGAAAGAAAAAAATGAAGAAAAAGAAGAAAAAGGAAAGAAAATCGCCATGCGCGGGGGAGGTTACGTAGACGTCTACACAAGCGTGGATCTACGTCGATCCCTCGATCCGATAGACAAGAAACGAAGCCGGGTCGCTATCGATTTAATGTGCAAGATTCAAAATAAAAATTCAAAAATATTGGGCCATAACTACTCCACCAGAAAAGGAAAAGAATTAAACGTTTATTCCCCCCATCAATGAAGGAATGAATCTTGGGTAGTTATGGGAGAGATATTAAAGGGATTCAAATAAATATTCCCATATCTCTCCCATCCCCCTTCACCTATAAATAGAAGGGGAGGGGGAAGGCTCAAGCGGTCGAAGACGAAGACAAAAGCGAGGAAGCTCTGCAAAGAAGGAGACACGCCTTTATCGACCTAAGGCTTCACAAGGCACGGGCAAGCCTATCCCTTTGGGGCCGGCTTAGTCCATCGAAAGTCCTCATCAACGTGAAGACCCTTCCACAAGAAGATCAACCATTCGACTCTGTGCATGAAGAAGAAAGCTCGGAGAAGAAGAAACTTTCAACTACGAAGACGCCAGAAGCAAATGCCGGAGAAGATCGAAGCAGCATCACCCCGTCGTCTTCAACAAGCCTTCGACTCCGATCAAGCCCAAAAACCCGGAGAAGAAGATCGAAGAGGCATCACCCCGTCGTCTTCATCAAGCATTCGACTCCGATCAAGCCCAAAAGCTCGGAGAAGAAGATCGAAGCGGCATTACCCCGTCGTTGTCAACAAGCCTTCGACTTCGATCAAGCCCAAAAGCCCGGAGAAGGAGATCGAAGTGACATCACCCCGTTGTCTTCATCAAGCCTTCGACTTCGATCAAGCCCAAAAGCCCAGAGAAAATCGAAGCGGCATCACCCCGTCGTCTTCAACAATATCCGCTCCATCCACGAAGTAGAAAGCTTGGAGGACACCCAAAGCGCCGATACACCCGTCTTCTTCAAAACAAAGTCTTCAACTCCGATCACGCCAAAGAAGCCCGGAGAAGAGGAGAAATCAAGCCAACGCCATAACCGTCGAGGAAGCCGGAAGAGTAAGGAAGAAGTAGCCATTGTCGTTCGAGAAGAAGATCGAGTCAACACCAAAGAAAAGCCAACGCAAGAAGCAAAGGCAAAAGCACCGGTAAAGCCTGCGCCAAAGCAACGCAAGTGCCAAAGCCAAGCAACTACGACGGTCACGAGTAAAGCACCGCACATTCTAGCTGATACGACGCGATGTCCAGAAGAACTAAAGCATCGCAAGCCTCTACCTGCCTACGTTCAAGCGCAAGCGCCAAAGCAAAGCAAAAGCCAGAGCCACGCCAAAGCAAAGCCAAAGCCGACGCCAAAATCACGATCGACGTCGCGAACCGACGATCAAGGACGCCGAGATCTAGCCAGAGCCGAGGGAGACGCGAAGACTGAGGAGCGAAGCCAAAAACCCCCTAGCCAAGAGCACGAAGCACGGAAGGGACAAAAGCAACGACAACAAAATCCTTAACCTCTCAAGAAACCCTCATCCTGTAAAGATATCTGTCATGGGCAACCCCTTCAGAGCTCTCACACAAAGTAACGTGGAGACGCGGATCAAAGGGACCCTCCAGAGGATCTCTCCCACAATCTTTTGATCAAATCTTTGCCGCACCCGGCTTACCACCCCCGAGTCCCCGGGTTCCGGTCTTTGTAATCTCGTTTTGTGCAATAAAGACGACCCGAATCTTTTTCTGCGCATACGCACTCTATAAGAGCCTATACTCTTCTCATCCTACCTACAGTCACCTTCGCATCTTCGGATGCACATCTTTTGTTCTCCTTCCCCTGAGCACAAGTTTTATCTTTGTTACGATCCTTATGTTCCTTGGTTACGGATCTCGAGGCATGTCACCGTCTATAAACGGTTTCGTTTTCACTTAGGATCTCTTTTGTCGATTATCCTTCTCTTGAGTCGCCCTCTTCTTCTGTTGTTCCCTAGGACCCCTTCCCCTCCCCCTACCTTATCCTATTGCTCTAGAGTCACACTCTGAGTCTTCACCCTCCTCAAACTCCAGTGTTTCTTCTGTACTCAGCGGCCTCCTGTTCAAAAGGCTTCTCACATCGTCTTTGTTCATCTCTTGAGTCTTCCGTCTCTCCATTTTTGCCTCTTGAGAGTACCATGGTCTCCCTCTAGTCTTTCGCATATCCCAATGTTCCGCCTGAAAGTCCAGATCCGTTGATGCTCCTTCTTAGTCACCTAATTTTGACGGACTACCTGTGGATCATGTGCCTCCTTCTTGCCGCTGCCCTTAGCGTCCTAATAACCCTACTCCTGATCATTATGGTTGACTTGCTATCCACCATCACTCCTCCCATTTTCAGTGTTTTCGTTCAACCATTCATATCGGGTACCCCAGTCGTATTGAGAGGCCATTTAGATTCCAGAGTGGCAGGCAACTATGTTATACGAGCTTCATACTTTCTCGCAGACTCATACTTGAGGCTTTCTTCCCATGCCTCCCAAGAAGAATCACATTCGGTGGATCTAGAAGCTCAAGACTAGCTTTGATTGTCGTCGTACTCGTTCGAGGATAACCTCTATGTCAGAGGATGTGAGGAATATCTTTTTTCACGGTGACGTTGATAAAGAAATCTACATGCAGACTCCTTCTGGTCCTTTCCATCTTTCTAAGAAAGTTTGTCGTATTCGTTGAGCCATCCGTAGGCTCAAGCAGGCTCCTTGTGCATGGTTTGAGCGCTTTCGTTAGGCAGTTCTTGATACTGACTTCACCGAGAGCCATCACAACTTATGCCATGTTCACATGTCGATATGCTCAAGATTTGACGGCTCTCATGCTTTATGTTGATATTATCATCATCGGAGATGACATTGCTTCCATTGCTCTGCTGAAGCAGCATCTTCAACGATAGTTTGAGATGAAGGATTGTGGCCTTCTGCGCTACTTCTTAGATCTTGAGGTTGCCTTCTTCTTGAGGTTGTCGTGATCTTTGAGTGGCTCTCGCACCGCTGATACTCCTATCGAGCTCCATGTGAATCTTCGTCTGACTGATATTGAGCCGCTTTCTGATCCTACGAGGGACCGACGACTTGTGAGTAGTCTTGTCTATCTGACTATCTCCGGGTCTGATATTGCACTGTGTGGTGAGATAGTTCTTCAGTGTGGCTCACTTCGTTCACTATGCTGCATTTCTTCAGATAATCCGCTACCTCCGTGGGATAATCACTCGCCCGTTCATCTTTTACGCATTTTCTTCTTTGGAGCTTAGTGCATATGGGGTTACCAACTGGGTCAATGATCCTACCGATCGTCGTTCTATTACTGGCTTCTGCGTCTTTCTGGGACCCTTTGACATCCTTGAAAAGCAAGAAGCAAAAGATTGTATCTCGCTCCAGTACCGAGGTTGGGTATTGCATGAGTCCTAGACTACTGTCGTGGTCTTTTGGCTTCATCGTCTCCTCTCTTATCTGGGTGTTTCATTTAGTACTCCTATTCCACTTTACTGCGATAACTGGAGTGCAATTCCAATTGCTAACAATCTGCTCTTTCATGAGCGAACGTAGCACACAGTGTAACTTCTATGTCGATACTCTGTCCCTTCATTACGTCTCTTCTATTGAGCAATTCACAGACTTCTCTATCAAGACTACATATTCACGCTTTCAATATTTTCTTGGTAAACTCTGTGGTTGATCCGTTGTGAATTTGAAGATGGGTGTTAACGATACTTGTATATACCTCTGTATAGGATTGGTTAGGCTTAGATTGGTATACATGTATGGTGGACTCGTACCAGTCTTGTATATATTGCGACAATGCCCCTCCATGGAATACAATTCACTTGATTCCAAACCCTAACAATCGGCATAAATTGTGATTTTGAGAAAGCTAAAGGCTTGCATCTATTAGATACCCTTACACCCCAAAACTCGGGTCTTAAGGGGAGGTCCACAGCGGGTATATTAAGTGGGTGATGGGTGCCTCCCTCACCGATGTGGGACTATCTATTAACAGTCCTCCTCACGCGGAGTACGTGTGGCAAGGATCCTCCCACATTGAGCATGTGTGGCATGGCACGATCGATGGGGAGCACCCGGAGCAAGAGCAGGAGAAGGAGACATGCTAGCTCTGATACCATGTTAGGAGATGACGGCTAGGGTTTGGAGAGAATGAAATTCATTGAGGGACTAAGCCCAATATATATACACCATATTACATAGTGATCCCGACCCGACTGTACAGGAAACCGACCCATATCTATATATACATTAACACTCCCCCTCAAACTCACGGTGGATCATGAAACGAGAGTTTGCTGATAAAATACCGAAAACGAGCATTGGTAAGAGGTTTCGTGAGAAAGTCAACGATCTGCTCCGTTGAGTGAACGAATGGCAAGGAGATGGTGTGAGCGAGAAACTCCTGACGAACATAGTGACAGTCCACCTCTATATGCTTCGTCCTCTTGTGGAAGACTGGGTTAATGGCGATCGGAATAACACTCCGGTTGTCACAGAAAAGAGGCGTGGGCTCGGATATCGTAACACCCAGGTCGAGGAGAAGTCGACGAAGCCAGACAATCTCTACAGTCGTAGAAGCCATAGCTCTTTATTCGGTTTCAGTACTAGAACGAGCAACATACTTCTGTTTCTTACTGCGTCAAGAAATTAGGGAATTGCCAAGAAATACATAGTAGCCGGTGGTAGAGCGGCGAGTAGCAACATCTCCAGTCCAATCTGCATCAGAGTAAGCACACAGTACTAGCAGAGAGGTAGAGGGAAAGAGCAGCGAATGAGTGACAGTGCTCCGGAGATAGCAAATAATCCGAACAACCGCTGCATAGTGAACAGAGCGAGGAACCTAAACAAACTTACTGATAATGTCAACGGCATGGGCAATGTCTGGTCTAGTCATGGTGAGGTAAATAAACATCGCAACCAGCCTCTGGTATCGAGATATATCGTGGAGAGGCTCACCATCTGTAGAAATGAGCGTCAAGTTGAGTTCCATGGGTATGTCAGCAATACGAGAGTCAGTGAGAGCAATGTAGTCAAGGCGTCGCCTAGGCGTTTTGGACCCTCGACCGCCTAGGCCATGGCTAGGTGGGCGATGGAGTCTAGGCGGCCACCTAGGCCACTGCCTAGGTGCCTAGTTTTGTAATTGGTTTTTTTTTTTAAAAAAAATTAGTCGGGTTCAAATTGAGTTTTCTTAGATCTCGTTTGGTTTTATAGGTCCATGTTGTTTTATCTATGGCTAACACCATGCATCATTAATGGGAAAAAAATACTATTGTGTCCATGTTCTCAGGGTTTGAAGAGGAAAAAGTCGAAAGAGACATATAAGGATTATTCATACTAGAGTGATGATGATGTAGATGGTTAGGTGATTTAGATAAGTAATTTTAATTGATTTTTTTTGGGATACGTGGTTATGAAATGTTCCAAAAATAATAGATTATCTAATATGGTTATATTTATGCTTATGTTATTTGTTTGAATTTATGGCTATGATAGGGTTATGTTGCTCTTGCTGATATGTGATTAATACTTGCAACGTATAATCATTGTAGTTGATGCATGATTCCTATTTGATGCAATAATAATGGTTTTGTAGCTTACCATACGCTCTGGATCATACCCATTATCAAATTGTATTATTTCGACCATATCTATCTCTAGAAATTAAATTTTATTATGAATAAAATCACAAATTACTTATGTAGACATATGACTTATGTTTGTTTAATATATTTAATTTTTATCGCCTAGGCCTCACCTAGGCACCCCCTTGCCTAGACAGATCAAATCGCCTAGGCATCGCCTTGACTACACTGAGTGAGAGCAGCCTCGGCAAAGATGTCGGAGATGTACTTCTGCTGAGAGATCAACAATCCACGAGCTGACCGGTCAATCTCAAGGCCAAGAAAGTAGTGAAGAAGACCTAGATCCTTCATCTCGAACTGACTCTGGAGGTGACGCTATGGTGGCACTGTCATCCCCGGTGATGATCATATCATCCACATACAGAAGCAGAACAGCAATACCTTGACTGGAGAAGCGGGTGAATATAGCATAGCCAGAGTGTTTCTCTACAAACCCAGTGGCCATAACATCACTGTTGAATCGCTCAAACCAAGCACGAGGGGCTTGCTTAAGGCCATAAATGGCCCTTGCGCAGACAACAGATGTGGCCAGAAGGGGCAGAGACGCTCGGCGGAGGAGCCATGTACACCTCCTCTGAGAGGTTAATGTGGAGAAAAGTGTTGGTCACGTTCATCTAATGTAAAGGCCACCCTCGAGCAGCTGCCATAGCAAAAAGGGTGCGAACGGGGTCATTCGAGCAATCGGGGTAAACGTCTCCTCGTAATCAGTCCCAAACTCCTGGGAGAAGCCACGAGTAACAAGACGAGTCTTGTGCCGCTCAATGGAGCCATTAGGTCGAGTCTTGACCTTGAATATCCATTTGCAACTAACAGGCACCACACCTGAAGGACAAGGAACCAAATCCCACGTCTGGGTCCTCCGAAAGTCCTTAAGCTCCATTGTCATTGCCTGTCGCCATTCTAGGTGTAAAACTACCTCACGGTCATAGATAAAAAAATCGAAATATATTGTGAAATATATCGGAAAATGAAAAACCCGACACGAAATCAAGCCACAGTCTTGAGCGGAATGAAAAATGTCAAAAAATCGCGACATTTTGCTCGATATCTCGTGAAATGTTCTGGCAGCGAAATATCGCGGTATTTTGACGAACAGGGGGGTCCTACCTCACATGGCGTGGCAGACAGGCGCGATGTGTCGACGAAATTTTGCGGTATCTCGCGCGAAATATCGTTGATGCGAAAGAAAATAATTTCATCCGGACAGGTGGGGCCCACCTCGCGTGGGGCGGCAGACAACGACAGACCGAAACGTGATTTATCGACGATATTTCGTGCGAAATCTCGCGATCCGAAATGACCTGTCGACATCTGGGGCTCACCTCATGTGGGGCAGCGTTAAGCATCGGGCGAAACTGCTCCCGAGTAAATTTTCGTGATTTTTCACGATAAACAGGCATCCGGCTGTATTTTTTGCTGTTTCGCTGTTTTGGCCCGAAATTTCCGGCCCGATGTTTTGCTTTCAATCATTAGTCACGATGTCTTTGTCTCGAAGTTCAGCTGCTGCGAAATATTTTTTATTTAAGGCCACTCACTCCCTCTCCCACTCCCTCCCACTTTGTCTCCCTCCCTTACTCCCACAGTCCCACTTCTGAGTTCCGTCTCCCTTAGAGGTACGAATTTTGTCTCTCTTTCTCTTTCTCCCACTCCCTCTCCCACACTTTTCTTTCCATCATCAACTTGAATAGAAATTTAGTGATTTGGGAGACAGCTAGATACAATTTTTTACTTTTTCAAAATTTTTACATCATCTCTTCTTTAGATATGAGTTCTGTTTTTTTCTATATTATTTGGGAGACAGTCGAAATACTTCTAGTTTGGAAGAGTTTCTCGATCTACTTTTGTATCTATAATTTAGGCTTTACTTCAACAAAGTCCACTAACTCCGAAAATTAGTGATACGGTTGTATCCCGATTCCCGCATCAATTAGCATCTAGCACCGAAGTGGGAGAGGGAGAGGGGGAGTGATTGGGTCCCTCTCCTTTTCCCACTTCGGTACTAAATGCTAATTTTCGGTGCTAGTTTTTTCGGTGCTATCAGTGCGAAGGCCGGTTGCCAAGTACTATCGGTGCTATCGGTTCAAAATCTGATACAGTTGTATCCCGATTCCCGCATCAATTAGCATCTAGCACCGAAGCGGGAGAGGGAGTGATTGGAGCCAGCACCGAAGCGGGAGAGGGAGAGGGGGAGTGATTGGAGCCCAATCACTCCCCCTCTCCCACTTCGGTGCTAGATGCTAATTTTCGGTGCTAGTTTTAGGTGCGAATTTTCGGTGCTATCCGTGCGAAGGTCGGTTGCCAAGTACTATCGGTGCTATTAGTTTAAAATCTCTATTTTGGTGGATATTTTTAAGCTAATAGCTAGTGTTTTGGTTATTTAGATGCTATCGGTGCTAATTTTTTTTGCGAAATTTCAATGCTATCGTTGCTAGTTTTTTCGGTGCTATCGCCTATCTATGTGGTGCCATTGTTCTCTCGCTTCTCACTCTTCTCTTTTTTTGCGCTTTTAACTTTCGTTTTGGCTGTGCAAAGGTGCAAACGCCTGTGAGCCTTGGCCCTTGGATAGGAGCATAAAAGTGAAAGCTTGAGTCGTAAGAAATCTTATAACAAAGGTATGTGTATTTCTATTTAGGGATCCATTATTAACAATAGAGATCTTGCAATTTTAAACTCATCCCATAAAAAATAACATCTATTATGCACTCTGCATATTCTATAAAATCTAAATAGATAGACACATTAAAGGTGAACTTCCATTTGTAAATTATATTAGATAAAATCTAAATATTCGGTAAAATCTTAAAGTAAATAAACATTCAAGAGTTATAACGATAGAAACAACTTTTTTTAGAACATTTCTTGCACTTAGGTTTCTCGATAGAATCGACTGTAACGTTTCCACTGAATATTCCATTGATTACGGTGTCTAAGAAAAACTTGTCTAAGAAAGGTGGTATTTAAGAGAGCCTAGTGCTCTTTCATCGATCTGGAGTTGATCTGGCCGTTGTGCCTTAGACTATTCAATTGGATATCTAAAGTCGAATCTATCCTGATACCTTAATCTAGAGATTTTGGTTAGAGTTGTTGACTATTAAAATAACAAATAAATTAACTTAAAAATTAATGTCATTTTTACAGACTTACAGTAAAATGGGAAAGAAAGATATTGGATGGGAACACGGTGTTGCAGTATCTGGTGATAAGTCCAAGTCACAGTGCAATTATTGCCAAAAGATTCTAAAGGGTGGCGGGGTAGCAAGACTGAACCAACACTTAGTTGGAGGTTTTCCAAATATAGAGAAGTGTACCAAATATCCAAAATATGTTAGAGATTTAATGAGTGATGTGCTCAAAACAAGTAAAGATAAGACATTGGATAAGCAGAGGGCTGAGGAGCAATTTAGAGAGACTTTGGTTGCCCCTATCCATATTGAAGAGGGGAACTCTGACGATGATGATCCAGTCTTCAGGGAGGCATGCCATATGTCCTGTGCCGAACAGTGGGACCGGGATCAGAGAGAGGATAGAGCGTACGAGACCTGATTTTGGTCATTCTGAACGTGAGACGGGAGGTAGTTCTGGTACTCGAGGTACTAGCCATGGGGGGAAGGGTATTGGCGGCTTATGGCGCTCAATGTTTATAAGGTAAGGCAAGTCTTTACGGTCAACTTTTGATACATATGCTTGTAGAGGGTAGGACACGAGTCAACCAAAAATTCCACAAGTAGTAAATAAGAAGGGGATTAAAGCTAGACTGCACAAATTCATTGCTAGATTTGTACCCTACGGGGGTTTGCAACCTAATGCAGTGGCTAATAATCCCTTTTACCAGACGATGCTTGATGAGGCTGGTAGGTGTGGACCAGGAGCGAAAGGTTCGAGTGCATATGAGTTGATGAACCCACTCCTTGATCAGGAGGATGACGATCTCTGAGAATACATGGGGGGCTTAAAAAAAAATGGCCACAATATGGTATTACTATCATGTGTCACGGTTGGACAGGTCCCACGCGCATGTCACTAATAAATTTTATGGCATGCAGTGACAGAAAAACGATTTTTCTTAAATCAGTTGACGCGTTTGCACATAAAAAGGGCCATCAATATTTGTATGATTTGATGAAAGAAGTTGTAGATATGGTAGGAAAAGAGAATGTGGTGCAGATTGTCACTGATAAGGGCAGTGCATATCTAAAAGCTGGAAAAAAAACTCATAGATACAAGTGGCTATAACTTGTTCTGGCCCCCTGTGCTGCTCACTGTATAGACGTGATGCTTAAGGATATTGGAAAGAGGATCAAAGTAAAGAATCTGGTGTAGATGGCGAGAACAATAACAAACTTCATCTATAATCACACTTATGTGCTTTGCTATTGTTAATGTATCGAGATGGATAGGTTGCATGTATAGTCGGGTCGGGTTGTATGGGTATACATGTACATATATATTGGGCTTCAGTCCCTGAATGAGAAGTATTTCATTCTCTCCAAACCCTAGCCGTCATCTCCTAACATGGTATCAGAGCTCTAGGGTGTTCTTGTACGACGACGGTGACGACGGTAGCCATCCTCCGACCTTCCCCTCCACCCGGCAGCCATCCTCCGACCTCCATGAGCGAACAAAACATATTGAGGTTGATTGTCACTATGTTCGCCAAGAGTTTCTCGACCATACGATCTCCTTGCCATTCATTCCATCATCGGAGCAGATTGTTGATTTTCTAACGAAGCCCTTTACGATTGCTCTCTTCTGGCATTTTATCGGCAAACTCTCGGTCCATGATCCACCGTTAGTTTGAGGGGGAGTGTTAATGTATAGAGATGGGTCGGGTTACATGTACAGTCGGGTCGGGTTGTATGGGTATACATGTACATATATATTGGGCTTCAGTCCCTGAATGAGAAGTATTCCATTCTCTCCAAGCCCTAACTGTCATCTCCTAACAGCTATGATGAGGGAGAAGTGTGGGGGGGATATTGTGAGACCGGGTCTCACTAGATTTGCAAACAACTATGTTGCCCTACAGAGCTTGCTCGATAAGAAAGATAATCTTAGGGCAATGTTTACTTCTCCGGAGTGGCTGCAATACTAGGGGCGACATGCTGGTGTAGCTATTGAGGACTTGATTGGGCAGTCTTCGTTTTGGATTAAGGTCCGTGAAGTTGTCGATATTCTCGACCATATTGTGAAAGTATTGCGGATGGTGGATGGGGATAAGAAGCTCACCATGTGATATATGCATCGTGCTATTGATCTGATGAAAGATTAATTGAAAACCACTCGTTCTCCTGATTGGATATTGAAGATCATTGAGAAAAGGTGGGCAACAGTTACAACATCCCTTACATAAGGCTGGTAAGGATCTATCCCTTATGTATAATTAGAGCTTATCATTATAACTGTGATGATTATGTAATCTTTTTTGTAGCATTCTATTTGAATCCGATGTATCACTATAATCTCGATCTTGGAATTCGAGATGACCTGATTCAAGGGATTCAAGATATGGTTGCGAAGTTAGTATTAGATCCAAATGAAAAAGCGATCTGTCTTAGTGAGGTAATATTGTAAATAGATTATAAGCTTTAATTTCTATGAAATGAAGCTTTTATCTGAGTATGTTTATCTCATTAAAGCTTTAATCTCTTAATCTTGTAATTGAAGATCTTTAGGGATGTGATGTGTAGCTTCGCGACATCGGCTGCAATAAGTGAGGCAGTTAACACAACCAGATCAAACACTTAAATCGTGAATAAAAATCATACACTTTTTTTATTTGTTAAGGTTTACTTAGTGATATTTTTTTATTAATGTAGCTGAATGGTGGGTAACTTATGGCACTTCGGCCCCAAATCTATGCAAAGTTGTCGTTCGAGTCCTTTCACAAACTGCTTCATCATCCGGTTGTGAACGTGATTGGAGTACGTTTGGGTTGATCCACGCTAAAAGAAGAACAGGCTGGGGCATGAGAGGTTGGAAAAACTTGTACGCGTGCATTACAATTTACGAATGATAAGGAATTTGAAAGAAGGAGAGGACATTGACATGGGCTGATCGATCTTAGCGATATTTTCTCTGGAGACACAGAAGAGAACCCACTATATGAGAGTTGGGATCTCCAGCCATGGACACTCCATTAGGTAGACTGAGCCGCTACGTCGCATCACAGATGGGTGTAGATATTGCAGACCTAGAGACGCAGGCTCGTAGCAGTAGCACCGATGAGGACGACGATGAGTCATAGTGGTAGTGATGATGTTTCTGGCGGTGGCGGTGGGGGCAGTGGTTGTGGTGGTGCTTCGGGATCACAGAGACCGTTGAGCCCATTTACTGGAGAAGATCAGTTCGAATATGCTACTCAGGATCGTGATCATGCTGATCCACGACATAAGAGGGCGAGACATTACGAGCGTAGACGAGGTACTCCGAGACAGACTGATAGAGATAGCTCGACATCTACTCATTGGAGCCAAGAGGTTGACTTATTATCGTCTCAGTTTGATGATATGAGCACGAGCAGTGGCGGATACGGTTGGATACAATTATGGTCAGGGACATATTAGTGACCCATATAGTCAATCTTATAGCCAACTGGGCACCGGTGGGATTTTCTACTCTCCATATGGATATCTTGACCAGAGCGGTAGTTCTTATGGCTCTCAGCCTTAGCCTCAGGGTTATCAACTGTATCCATATGGATATGATCATCCGATAACTGAAAGTACAGTTGTATATCCCCATACAGATGGAGGGGTCACCATCGCTTTGTATACACAGTATCCGGTGATTGGATATTTGGTTGGTGTGTCAGGACTGGAGCATTAGCAATATGTGAGAGTTTATAGAGTGGAATCAACGGTATATGACATGACATCACTATTGTACTAAATTATCTTGCATCCATTTATCGGAGGCGAAATCCAAGAAATGATTATGAGCCGGGCCGCCGATCATTTTGGCAGTAGATTTGATGTTTTGTTAGATTTTTGATGTATTCTTAATTTTTTATGTACTTTTAGGTTTTGCGTATATAGTATGTATTTTCAATAAACTATTCTTATGAGCTGTATAGTCGTTCATCAAATTAGACTTCTTTTATAGTTCAATATTACTTATTAATTATTATCATTTACAGATGGCCTCCCAACCTCCGCCGCATAGAGATTCTGGGTTAAAAGACATAGGTTGGCAGCACGGCTTTCCCTTGGACACAAAGAAACAGAAGTCACAGTGTGCATATTGTGGCAAACAGATCGGAAGTGGAGGTGTTACATGGCTGAAGCGACACCTCGTCGGCTGCTTCCCTGATGTTGCAGAGTGTTTGAAGGCTCCGCTTGAAGTCAGAGTATCCATACGCAATCTATTGAGAAGCGGAGAATACAAAGGAGTTCAGCTTCGAACCCCTAGGCAACCCAAGAAGGGACGGATCGAGAAGTCCCGAGACTCCCGACAGACCAACACTCTATCAACAAGGAATTGTTCAGATGATGATATCGAGTACCCGCTAGATATTGAGACAGAAGAGAAGGCTCAGTATCGACAGGCGGTCTTAGATTCAAGACACTCCCAGCGGGAGCGAGCTGAGAGAGGATGGATACCGACACAGTTTGCTCATGATGCTAGTGCAAGCAGTAGTGAAGCTGGTCCGGCAAGAACTGATGATGTACCTACATGGATTACGAGTGAAAAAGAAAATGCTGATGATGATGTCATTACATGGACAAGTGATGATGAATGATTATTTTTACTTCTTCGTGAAGAAAATAATATATATATATATATATATATATATATATTATTCCAGCTTAGTTATAATTGTTCATGTAAGTTAATCAACATTATCAAATATCATTTTGCATTGTTTGGACTTTGGATATCATATCTTGAAACCCCCGAGTGAGATACATTTGTACAGCGTACATAAAAATCAGTAGCGCCTGCATAGAATACATGATATGCGAAGCTCTACCACCCTAGACAGGGTAGAAATATTATTTGAGTGTTTCAAAGTGCATCTATACTTGATTTATGACTATCCAGAGTTTCATTAAAAAATTCTATCGAAAAATCAATATTTCCACCATTTCTATAAAATTGCAATATTTCCACACTGTCGAAATATTTTCATATCCAGAATGTCAAATTTTCCACCGAAATGGAGATTTCGAACCTTCTTCACGATACGACTGGGGTTCCTGGTGGGTATGAAGGCTAGTGAGAAAGGCCTGATAGGACGGAGAGTAGGAAGCAATAGCAGAGTGTCCAGAGGTGTTAGAAGAAACAGACATAAAAGCAGAGTAGCCAAACATTTCAGGAGAGTAGTCATATCTGTCAGGAGGGTGATGTTCGCGTGCCGGGTAGCGCTGAACAGGGCCAGGATCCGCGACCGGAGATAAGGGAGTAGTTGCAGGCAAAGGAGTACCAGTGGAGACATGCTCGGTTGGAGTAACTATGGAGCGACAAACGTAGATACACGTGACAGGTAGTAGTGGTGGGGGTGGTGAACGAGACGAGGGAAGTGCAGGTGGTAGGGTTGGCAATGGGTTGGGTCGTGTTCGTGTCGTGTCTGGTCTCGTGTGATGTCCAAAACCCCTAAACCCGGACCCGGCCCATTTAACTAATCATGTCTAGACCCTAAACCCGTACCCGACCCATTTATAAACGGGTAGACTCGGTAAAACCCGGTAAGACCCGCTTAAGTATTGGGGGTGACCCGTCATCCTGCTGAGTTCGATTCAACGACCGGAAAAGAAAGAGAGGAGCTCCAGCCGGCCACCCTCCGCCCGATCTCCGATGCTCCGGCCGGCCACCCTCCGCCTATCACCGATCTTTGATGCCCAATCCCCGATCTTCGATCTTCGATCTTCGATCTTCGACGCTTTGGCCGGCCACCTGCACTGCTGCACACCAGCCACCATCTCTCTCTCTGAGTCTCTCTCATGGGTGTTCTGATCACAGCTCTTGAACCCATCAGATCGGATGCTGGGTAGACCCGACCCGACCCGATCCTTTGATTTTTAAGCGGGTCTTAAACAGATCAAACGGGTCGGAGACAAAACCCGGACACGACCCATTTACTAAATGGGTTAGTCGTGTCAACCTGTTTACGACCCAAACATGTTTAACCCGACCCGAACCCGCTAATTTAGTATCGGGTCGTGTCGGGTCTGCAGTGTTGGGTCCAAAATTGCCAGCCCTAGCAGGTGGCGACGGAGACATAGTAGGTGGGGGTGGGGTAAACGGGGGAGGAATGTGGAGGCGAGGAGGGTCCCGATGATGGTAGGGGAGACTCAACTGGGGAAGGCACAGCCGTGGGCGTGAGAGCAGGACACGAAGGTAGGAAGGGGTTGGTGAGAGGTGATGGAGACGTAGAGGGTGACGCAGGCGGTGATGAAAGATCTCGGGACTCGGTGGAAAAATATGGGACATCCTCAACAAAGGAGATATGACGAGAAACACAGATCCGATGAGCCAAGGGATCGTAGCACCGATAGCCCTTGTGCTCCCGACTGAGACCCAAGTGGACACACTTAAAGACTTAGCAGAGAGTTTAGTACGCTCATTGGGAGGGAGGAGGATGAAAGACATGCATCCAAAGGTACAAAGAAGAGAGTAGTCAGGGGATGTGGAGTTAAGTTACTCGTACGGGGTAACACCAGAGATGGTAGAGGACGGAGTGATGTTGATGAGGTGAAGACGTCAGAACAGCCTCGGCCCAGTAGGAATCAGGGTTTTAAATATCGGCCGATACCGGTACGTACCGTTTTGGCCGGTTCGAGACCGGTACTGCATCCGATCCCGATACCTGGCCCGTACCGGCCGGTACCGGTCCGTATCGGCCGGTTCAGGCCGGTACCGATCGGTACGGCCGGTACGGACCGGTACCGATAGGTTAAAGTTTTTTTTTTTTGGTTTTTTTCAAGTTTTTTTTCTCAACCGGTATCGGTCCGTATCGGCCGGTACATACCGGTTCGGGGCCGACCGATACCGTGATTTTAAACCTTGGTAGGAATATAGAGCAGAAGCAGACAGAAGTAGAGCTCGCACTGTCTCGAGAACATGGTGATGCTTATGCTCGGCGACTCCGTTCTGTTCATGGATATGGGGGCACGACTGTTGGTGAAAGAGTGCCGTGAGTCTGAAGAATCTCACGCATCTCAGATGATAGATACTCCTGGGCACAGTCAGACCGAAAGGTCTTAATACGTCGACCAAACTGGGCGTGAAGCATAGTAGTGAAGGTCCTGTAAATATGAGGAATCTCGGAGCAACGATGCATGAGATAGACCTAGATGCAGCGGGAGTAATCATCTATGAAGCTCACATAATACAGAAAACCAGTAAAGGAGGCACTGGAGCAGGACCCCACACGTCGGAATGCACTAGATAAAAAGGAGCGTTGGATCGGAAAGCACTAGCAGAAAATGGAAGAGCGAGATGCTTTGCCAATCGACAACCAGTGCAGACAGAGGGGGGAGAAACACCCGACCCAAAGCGCCAGAGCAGAAAACGCTTTGGAGTCCATCACTGGATATGTGATCTAACCGTCTGCGCCCCAGGTCGGCATCAGAGGTGACAGATAGAGCTGACGGAACAGAAGGACTGAAGGAGTGGAAGTGGGAACTTGAAGGTGATCTAACTGATAGAGTCCCCTTGCTCTACGACCCAGGCCTACTCTCTAATCCGCCTGCGGATCCTGCACATAATAAAAAGTAAAGGTAATGGTTAGGCCCGAGTCACAAAGAGAACTAACATAAATTAAATTAATGTTTAAAATGGGAGCATAGTGAACATGGGGTAAGGTCAGGCGACTAGTAGGATTGAAAGCAGAGGTGATAGATCTACACTGCGAAAATAGTTACGAGGGCTCCATTAGCAGTGCGGACCCCCAGATTGGTAGAAGCAGTGGTACAGTTGGTGAGTAAGGTAGAATCACAGGTGAGGTGTCAGGAGGCACCAGAGTTGAATATCCATGGAGCAACAGTACTAGGAGTGACGGACAGGCCGTGAGCTGTCGAAGAGCTGGTAAAGGCGAGGTGCCGGAGAAGTAGCTCCTCAAGTCACTGAAGACGGTCAGAGTCAGACCGGGACGGAGCAGTAGTGGTGACAGGAGGTGCCAGAGTAGCTGGATCGATAGCAATAACAATGTCGCCACCTAAGAAGCACTGACACTAGTACGGGAACACGGTTACGACACGACATGGGTACGCCGACACGGCAAATCCTAAAAAAAGAGGACACGGGTACGGCGGGGACACTGCAAAATAAAATAATATTTTTTATTTATATTTTATGTGTTCATAATTCATATATATTTCAATAATCGAAAAAATCTCATAGAAAACAACTAAAATGAAAATTTAATGCATACTTAATCACAACCATTAGTTACACCCAGCCCGATTGGTGAATCACATATAGCCTTAAATGGCATGGAAAAGAACGGTTTTGTTTCAGTTTTGGTTTCAACCTATCTAAAAACTCATAGGATTAGATTTAAAGCCAAAACTGAATCGTAACCATCAATTACAACCAACCTGACAAGTGAATTATACTCAGGCCCAAATGACATGCAAAAGAATGGCTGCGATTCAGTTTTGGCTTCAACCTATCTAATCCTCTAAGGCAGCTTGTGACCCGACCCTATATCGAACAACTCGTCAACCCGCCGTGTCCGGTGCGTGTCTAGCGAATGTCCGGTAAGTGTCCGACTCCCGGAAGCATGTGGGACACGGCACATGCGTGTCCGGTGCGTGTCCGACGAGTGTCCGATGAGTGTCGGTGTCCGACAAGTATCCGATACGGGTACGGGAGGCCTGGGGAAGTGTCCGTGCTTCCTAGGTCGCCACCATGGCAGAGGGGAACCTGACCACGTCCACGACTGGCTGACTCGATGGAGGGACCCGGCCCGAGAACACCCTCAAAGCGGAGTGGCGGAGGAGCCTGGCGAAAGGCTATAGTGCCAGGAGTGACCATCATCGCGCAACAGTGAAGAGACACGGAGGCGAGTGTAGAGGTGCCTTTGGAAACCCTCGACGAGAGACAATGGGGAACCGACAAAGCAGAGGGAAGAATCTGAGATGGGTATCCGCAATGGAACATCGGAGGAGATCCAACTATGACGAAGTAGAAGATGAGATCGACGGAGCAACGACCTTCATGGAGCAATTATGGCAGAGCGGAGGAAGTGATGCACTCTGAGATACATCGATCGGACTTCGCTTCAGTTGTTTATTTCAGTTATTTGTAGTAGAGACTTGTTAGTTTACTTTCGATTGTCGTTTGCTACGTTTCAGTTATTTTGAGGCCCGTTTGGATGTTTTAGGGCTTTTATATATCGTTTTCTGCATTTAATTATAGTCGTATGTCGTGGGGGATTGTCCACGACCGCTTTCGATGGCTATTCAGCGTAGATCCGGGCCTCAGGAGGTGATTCGGGACGATTCTGGCACTCCCGGGCAAATCTGGCACTCTCATAATTGACGTGGCACGTCAATTAAAGCCTATTTTCCATCCTGGCACCCCCTTAAATAACATGGCAGCCCAATGGCACCCAAAAGGGGTTTAACCCTAGCCGAACCCCCTTTCTCTCTCCTACCCGCGTCCCTCTCTCTCCTCCCGTCCTTTTTCCGCGCGGACACCGAACCGGCCCCCTCTCTCTTCCGTTCTCTCTTTTTCCCCTCTTTTCTCTCCCTTTTCCTTTCCTTTTTTGGCCCAAAGCATCCCCACCATTAATCCTCCTATTCCCCCTTGATCTAGGCCCTCCAATGCAAACCCTAGATCTCTAAATACATGAAGGAAGGAGAAGAAATTAGATCTGAATTGTTTTGAGAAAACTCTCTCCGGGAACGGCTCGTGTCTCCGATCGTCGACTTGATTCCTCGACTTTGCCTCGGGACGCTTCTTCTTCCTCGACTTCGCCTCGAGAAGGCTTGGTTTTTCTTTTCCGAAGGATCCGGTGTGTTTCGACGCTCGGCCTTGCTCCGTGGAGGGATTCCGGCACATCCTCGCATCCCAAAATGGAAACCCAAGTGGTATCATCCATTTTATCTTCATCTTTCGTCGCCTTTTATCTTTTCTTTATTTTCTTCCATCGTCTTTACCCGAACGAGATCCTCGCACCGCGCATCATCTCCAGCTTCACTTTCGCAACCGCGCCCTAACCTTTTAGATAACTTTTAGGATCCTTGCCGCCTCCGCGCAAGTCGTTACCGCAACACATCACGCACCCGCCACTACCCTTTTAAATCCCCACCTTTACCGCTGTCCTCGGCCTTTCTTTAGCCATCTTCGACGCACCGGAGTTGCCCAGAACGTTGTCCGTCGGCCCCGCGATCGATTGGTATCCTTGCTGCCCTGTTTTGCATGCTTTTCTATATAAAATCTTATTGCAGTCCTCTATTTATTATGTGCTGAATTATGTGTGGGCGTAAGGAATTGCATCTTATTGTTAGATTTTAACTAAGTATTGTACTGCATATCTACTTCAGTTCTATGATAAATAATCGTTTGTTTGATAACTAATTGGGTGTTTAGCACGCAATATTGATAATAATCCTTAGTTAGTTGATCACAAGGGTGTTAACTTAGTAATTGCAGCGGCCTAGTTAGGTTGTGCCTGTATTAAGATTGATAATAAAGACTTGCGTCAAACAGTGGGAAGTTAACGATTCCTATATGTATTTCTGCATATATATAGTTAGGTTGTGCCTAGTTAGGTTGCGCAGTACCGGCACTTCTGACTCCCAAGAAGGATGGGACATGGAGAATGTGTATAGATTGTCGTGCCATCAATCGGATAACGGTCAAGTATAGATTTCCGATTTCTCGATTGGATGATATGCTTGACATGCTACATGGTGCGAAAATCTTTTTGAAAATTGACCTTCGTAGCGGGTATCATCAGATTCGCATACGACCCGGTGACGAATGGAAGACTGCATTTAAAACCAGGAAAGGACTGTATGAATGGTTAGTAATGCCATTTGGTTTGTCGAACACACCAAGTACCTTTATGAGGTTTATGAATCAGGTGCTCAGACTATTCATCCGAAAGTTCGTTGTATACTTTGATGACATCCTTATCTATAGTATGACATTTGAACAATATGTCGAGCACTTGCGAGAAGTTTTGAAAACGCTATGGAAAGATAAGTTGTACATCAATATGAAGAAATGCACCTTTCTGACTAACAACTTGACTTTTCGAGGCTACATTGTGTGCTCAGAAGCGATACGAGTTGATCCAGAGAAGGTTGAAGCCATCAAGTCATGGCCCGTTTCCCAGAACGTTAGTGATGTGCGATGGTTCCATAGTCTAGCGTCATTTTATCACAGATTCATTAAGAACTTTAATTCCGTTATTGCACCTCTCACCAATTGTATTAAGAATGGTGGTTTTCTTTGGACCCCTAAAGTCGAAGCGAGTTTCGATCTCATCAAGACCAAGATGATGAGTGCTCCAGTTTGGCACTCCCAAACTTTGATAAGATCTTTGAGATCGATTGTGATGCCTCTCACATCGGAATATGAGTAGTCCTTAGTCAAGAGGGACGTCACGTTGCATTTTTCTGTGAGAAGCTGAACGCCGCGCGTCTGAATTACTCAACATATGATATTGACTTCTACGCGGTCGTTCAAGCCCTCAAGCACTGGAGGCATTACTTGATCCAGCGAGAGTTTGTACTTAGTTCTGACCACAAAGCACTTCGCTATTTCAAATCTCAGCGTAACTTGAACCAACGTCATACTACGTGGTCCAATTTCTTGCAAGAGTACACTTTCAACCTTCGATATAAGGCTGGAGTCATGAACAGAGCTGCGGACGCTATGAGTTGATGAGGTCTGATGCTAGTCACTTTACAGCCCGTCGTTGTTTCTTTTAATACTCTGAAAGCGATGTACGCGACTGATCCGTACTTTGGTCCCATCTGGAAATCTTGTCAGGAAACGGGCACTGATCCCACGGCATCTTATGTCATCCAAGATGGATTCTTGTTCCGTAGTACCTGATACAGTATGATCAGCACCATCGGATCATCGCCGCATCTTCAATCATCACCAGAGACTGTTTATTTCAGTCGTTTTTATTTTATGCTTGGAGGACCTTATCCATAAGAAACTAGTAGCAATCTATTTCAGTTTTTGGCTCATTTTCTATGTTTTTGGCCTAATTTCTGCACTTAGTATTAGTTGTGTTCTTGCCCAATTCATGGGGGATGTCCATGATCTCATCCAAGGGCTTTTTGGATTGAATCCGGGTCTTTTCGGGTGAGTTTGCTGCATGTTATTAATAAAATCTGGGTGTGTGTGTTTGCGGGGTACCGACGGACGAGATTAGGTCTCGAAACCGACGGTTAGATAGAAAAATCACTTAAATTTGATGACATGGCAGCAAATGGGCTTCAATTAGGGTTAAATGGGCTTATCTTAAGCCCAATAGGGCTTCCCATTGAGATGCCGCCCCACCCCTTCTCTCTTTTCCCGTGAACACGTCGCCCCCCCTTGTCCGCGCGAAACCCAAGACCGCCCGACCCTCTTCCGTCCTCTCTCTTCTCTTTCTTTTCCCCTTATTTCTCTCTTTTCCTTTCCTTTCTTGGCCATTGCATCCCCACCATTCCCCCTTATTTACCCTTTGATCTTGGCCATCCAAAAGAAAACCCTAGTTCTACAAAAAGGGAAAGAAAGAAGAAGATTTCAGATTTTGGATTGTTAGGAGACGACGGCTAGGGTTTGGAGAGGAACGGAATGATTCCATTGAGGGACTCAAGCCCAATATATGTACAGTAAACCCGACCCGACTATACAGTAAACCCGACCCATTACATTTACATTAACACTCCCCCTCAAACTCACGGTGGATCATGAACCGAGAGTTTGCCTAGAAAATGTCTGAAGCGAGCAGTCGTCAGTGGCTTCGTCAGAAAATCAGCAGTCTGCTCCGATGAGGGAATGAAAGGCAGGGAGATGATGTGATCAATAAACGCCTGGCGAACATAATGACAGTCAACTTCAATATGCTTTGTTCGCTCATGGAAGACCGGATTGCTAGCAATCTGAATAGCACTCCGGTTGTCACAGAAGAGAGGGGTTGGCCCGGATATCACCACTCCCAAGTCAAGCAGAAGACGTCGAAGCCAGACAATCTCGGCGGTGGTGGAAGCCATAGCCCTGTATTCGGCTTCGGTGCTGGAGCGAGCAACAGACTCCTGCTTCTTGCTGCGCCATGAAATCAGTGAGTCACCCAGAAACACACAGTATCCTGTAGTAGATCGACGAGTGTCTGCATCTCCTGCCCAATCTGCATCTGAGTAGGCGCGCAGTACCAACGGAGAGGTGGAGGGAAACAGGAGTGAACGGGTGATGGTGCCCCGGAGGTAGCGGATAATCCGAAGAACAGCTGCATAGTGTACTGACCGTGGAGCCTGAACAAACTGACTGACAATGCCAACAGCATGGGCAATGTCTGGCCGGGTCATGGTGAGATAGACAAGCATCCCAACCAACCTCTGGTAGCGGGAGACATCCTGGAGCGGCTCACCATCGGTAGCTAGAAGCTTCAAATTGAGCTCCATGGGTGTATCAGCAGTACGTGTGTCAGTAAGGGCAGCATCAGTAAGAATGTCGGAGATGTACTTTTGCTGGGAGACCAACAGACCACGAGCTGACCTGGCAATCTCAAGGCCCAGAAAGTAGCAAAGAGAGCCCAGGTCTTTCATCTCAAACTGACTCTGGAGGTGCCGCTGGAGAGAGGCGATGGTGGCACTGTCATCCCCAGTGATGATCATATCATCCACGTAGAGGAGAAGGACTGCAATGCCCTGACTGGAGGAGCGAGTGAACAAGGCATAGTCGGAGTGGCGCTCAACAAACCCGGCGGCCAGAACTGCACTGCGAAAGCGCTCAAACCAGGCACGAGGAGCCTGCTTGAGCCCATAGATGGCCCGGCGCAACCGACACACGTGTCCTGGAGGAACTGAAGTGCCCGGAGGAGGAGCCATGTAGACTTCCTCGGAGAGATCACCGTGAAGAAACGCATTGGTGACATCCATCTGATGGAGAGGCCACCCTCGAGCAGCTGCCACAGCTAAGAGGGTGCGCACAGTAGTCATCCGAGCAACTGGAGCAAACGTCTCCTCGTAGTCAATCCCATACTCCTGGGAGAAGCCACGAGCAACGAGGCGAGCCTTGTGCCGCTCAATGGATCCGTCAGGTCGAGTCTTGACCTTGAAGATCCACTTGCAGCTAACAGGCACCACCCCGGGGGGACAAGGCACCAACTCCCAGGTCTGGGTCTGCTGAAATGCCTCAAGCTCAACTGACATGGCCTGCCGCCACTCTGGATGTAATGCTGCCTCACGGTACGATTGGGGCTCCCGATGAGTGTGAAGAGCAGTAAGAAAGGCCTGAAAGGATGGTGAATAGGAGACACTGGCAGAGAAGCCAGAAGAGTCAGGAGAGTCAGTGGGAAAAGCAGAGTAACCAAACCTGTCAGGAGAGTAGTCGTATCTGGCAGGAGGGTGATGTTCGCGCGCTGGGTAGCGCCGAACAGGAGCAGGATCCACGACCGGGGAGGAGGGAGCAGCAACATCAGGCGAGGGAGTACCAGGGAGAACCGACTCTGGAGGGGGAGCTGCAGACCGACGTACATAGACACGAGTAATGGGTGGTGGTGGAGGTGGCGTGGGGGACTGAGGAGGTGGTGGTGGTGGTGTCGATGGATACTGAGGAGGTGGTGGTGGTGGTGTAGTAGGCGTGGATGGGGCAACAGAAACCGGGGGTAGAACAAGGATGTGGAGATGTGAGGAGGGCGAGGAGGATGACGAAGTAGGCAAGGAAAGATCCCGAGACTCAGGTGCAAAATACGGGACATCCTCAACAAAGGAGACGTGACGGGAGACACGGATCCGACGAGCTAAGGGATCATAGCAGCGATACCCCTTATGCTCACGACTGAGCCCCAAGTGAACACACCTAACAGACCTCGCAGAAAGTTTGGTGCGCTCATGGGGAGGAAGAAGAACGAAGCACGTGCAGCCAAACGTGCGAAGAAGAGAGTAGTCAGGTGGACTGGAGTGAAGGCGCTCGTGAGGGGTGGCACCGGACAGAGCAGATGACGGAGTGATATTGATGAGGTGAACAGCCGTCATGACAGCTTCAGCCCAGTAGGAGTGGGGGACAGACGCAGAGAGAAGCAAGGCTCGTGCAGTCTCAAGGACATGACGATGCTTGCGTTCGGCAACGCCGTTCTGCTCATGGGTGTGGGGACAGGACTGCTGGTGAAGAGTGCCGTGAGACTGAAGAATCTCACGCATCTCAGAGGAGAGATACTCCTTGGCACAATCAGACCGAAAAGTCTTGATTCGCCGACCAAACTGGGTGTGTATCATAGTGGTGAATCGCCTAAAGATGTGGGGAATTTCAGACCGATGACGCATGAGATAGACCCAGGTACACCTAGAATAGTCATCGATAAAACAAACATAATACATATAACCAGATAGAGATGCAACAGGAGCAGGACCCCAAATATCCGAATGAACTAAATCAAATAAAGCATTAGACT
Source organism: Chamaelirium japonicum (assembly GCA_947650365.1). Taxonomy (NCBI): domain Eukaryota; kingdom Viridiplantae; phylum Streptophyta; class Magnoliopsida; order Liliales; family Melanthiaceae; genus Chamaelirium; species Chamaelirium japonicum. The sequence goes on along the minus strand of OX393559.1, from coordinate 12,429,398 downwards.
GGGAAGTACTAGCAGAAAAAGAAAGAGCTAGATGCTTTGCCAGTCGACAACCCGTACAAACAGATAGGGGGGAGAAAGACGCTCGACCCAAAGCGCCCGAGCGGAATACGCTTTTGAGTCGATCACTCGATATATGACCTAACCTTCTGTGCCACAGGTCGGCATCAGAGGTGACAGACATGACAGACGCAACTGAAGACACATGGAGATGGTCCAACTGGTAGAGTCCTCCTGCCCTACGGCCCAGCCCAATCCTCTGACCCGTCCGCGAATCCTGCACAACACAAACAGAAGGGGTGAAGGTGACAGTCAGGCCAGAGTCGCAAAGAGAACTGATAGAAATCAAATTAATATTAAGACGGGGGGCATGATGAACATGAGATAGGGTCAGGCGACCAGAAGGGTCAGAGGTGGTGGTGATGGAGCCACATTGCGGAATAGGGACGAGAGTCCCATCCGCAGTGCGAACCTCCTGGTGGGTGGTAGTGGGAGAGCAGTCCGTGAGGACAGTAGAGTCAAAAGTAAGGTGACAGGAGGCACCCGAATCGAAGATCCATGGAGCAGTAGTACCAGAGGTGGCAGACAAGCCGTGCGCAGTCGCGGAGCCGGTGGAGGCGATGTGGCGAAGAAGGAGCTCCTCGAGGCGCTGAAGACGGTCCGGCTCAGGCGGCGAAGGAGCTGTGGGAGCAGTGGGGAGCGTCGAGGCCTCTGCAGTAGCCGCTGTACCACCAAAGTGGCGGAAAGAAGACGAACCACGTCCACGGTTCCGTCCACCACGACCGCCGCGTCGATCATCGCGTGAAGACGAAGTCCAGCGGGATGCTCTCTCATCCGGACCCCAGCGGGGGTTGCGAGGAGGACGAGTAGGGCATTCGCGCTTCATGTGACCGGGCTCCTTGCAGTAGTGACAGAAGACAGCCTCATCGGAGAACCCGGCTGCCAGGACAGAGTCGGAGGTAGGAGCAAGTGGAGGAGGACGAGCGCCCTGAGTCTGAAGGCGGGTCTCCTCGTCGACCAAGGCGAGCAGAGCATCCTCGAGTCGAGGGAGTGGCTCACGGTGCAGGAGCTGGGCAGCTATGAGAGCAAAGTCCAGTCGAAGCGCTGCCAGGAACTGGTGCAGGTGGCCCTCGTCGAGGTAGCGCTGGAAATCCCGGGAGCGGGGGCAGGCACACTGCTCCGGGATCAGTGAGTCCAGCTCATGCCAGTAGGCACTCATCTGACTGAAGAAGTCCTGAATGGTACGCTCCCCCTGTCGTGCAGACTGCGAGTCACAGATGAGCTGATGCCGGCGGGCGCCTCCGCGCGGGAGAAAACGGTCCCGGAGATACTCCGACATCGCGCGCGCTGTCGGAAGGCGGCCGATGGGAGCAAGGAGCGGACGAGCAACCGAGTCCAGGAGGTACGCCCGGATGGCCTGATCGTGGCGGCGCCACGTAAGAGCAGTAACGGTGATGGCTGTGGTAGCAGTCGCTGCAGAAGACGCAGCACTGCTGGTGACAGAGGACGAGCCGGAGTAGTCAGTGGGCGGAGGATCCTCGCCGGTGATGTGACCCCACAGATCACGACTGGAGAGAGCGGCCTCGACGGTGAGGGACCAGTCAGGCCAGTCGCTGGCCGACGACAACTGGAACGCGACCGCCTTCAGCGGTGGAGAGATCGCAGCAACGGTCGGTACAGCTGGAGAGGCCATGGAGGAGGCTGTAGGGTGTCGGGAGGGAATCGGGGGGGCTGTAGGGGATCAGGTGGGCTGTAGGGAGGGGATCGGGTGGCCTGAAGGGGGGATCGGGTGGCCTGAAGGTGGGCTGTAGGGATCGGGTGGCCTGAAGGGCTGTAGGGAGGGGTTCGGAGGGCCGGCGGTGACTGGAGGGGGTGCGGGGGAGGTCAGAAGAGGTGCGGGGTGGGCTGAAGGGGGGCGGGGGAGGTCGGCGGTGACTGGAGGGGCCGGGGGGGTTCGGGAGGGGTGCGGGTGGGGTCGGGGGGGGGGGGGGGGGGGGCGGCGGTGACTGGAGGGGCCGGGGGGGGGGTTCGGGAGGGGTTCGGGTGGGGTCGGGGGGGGGCCGGCGGTGACTGGAGGGGCCGGGGGGGGGCCGACGGTGACTGGAGGGGCCGGGGGGTTCGGGAGGGGTTCGGGTGGGGTCGGGGGGGGGGGGGGGGGGGCGGCGGTGACTGGAGGGGCCGGGGGGGGGGGCCGGCGATGACTGGAGGGGCCGGGGGGGGGGGGCCGGCGGTTGCTGTAGGCCGGAGGGGGGGCTGCCGATCAGGTGAAGGAGGCCGGAGGGCTGCCGGAGGTGCTGCCGTCGCCCTGGAGCTCTGATACCATGTTAGGAGACGACGGCTAGGGTTTGGAGAGGAACGGAATGATTCCATTGAGGGACTCAAGCCCAATATATGTACAGTAAACCCGACCCGACTATACAGTAAACCCGACCCATTACATTTACATTAACATGGATGATTGCTGAATTGCATGCCTATTCGTGAGAGCTTCCGGGAGAGACGCGTGTCCTCGACTCTCGCCGCATTCGCGACTTCGCCTTGTGAAGGCCTTGGCTTGTTCTTCCGAAGGATCCGGCTTCTCACGACGTCCGTCCTTGCTCCGTGTGCGGGATCATCGGCGCATTCTCGCATCAACCCACGGCGGAAACCCTAGGCGCTATCTATCCGTTTATCTTAATTTCCCTTCGCATCCGCATCGTTTTCCTTTGTTTTCATTGCCTTTGCTCCGCATCGCAGCCGTAACCATCCCGTTTCATCGCTAGTTGAAGCCCTGATATATGCCTAATCATTATATTTGCTATCTTTAGTCAGTTGGTAATCCTAGCAAGCATGCTTAGCCTATTTCTAGTGAAAATCTGATGCAAACCTATCTTTAAGTTTCAATATCTATTGCTACGATTTAATCTCTTATATGCTGAAATTAGTTTTCGTGATAATATTGCGTCTTATATTGTTAGATCTTAAACTATGCTTTATGTTAAATGCCTAGAACTTTAATCCTGCGTGAAATAGCTTATGTTTGCTGTCCTTTTGAGTCATACGACGCTATATTGATAAATAAATCTTAGTTGTTGACCAAAGGTAACCCTAAAGGGCTTAAGATTGTAGCGCACCTTATCGGCGCCTGCATCAAGTTGGTATCAGAACTTGAAAGAACTTGTTCGGGTTTCTTTTGAGTGCTGAATTTCAGCAAATCCTCACCTTCTTCTTTGCTGATTTTGCCTAATGCATAGTCTTGCGTGCTTGAAATTGCATCTAATGCTAGGATTGCATCGTGTGAAACATCTGCAATTGCATAATCCTTTGCATATCTCATAATTCATGGCTGATCGTACCCATCTGCACCGGAATGCCCGGAATCGGGGGCGTTTTCCTCGAGGCCCACAGCCTCGTGGTGCTTGGTAAGAAGCGACCCAAAATACTTTGAATCGACATGCAACCTTGTTGCAAGAGATCACGGATAGGCTAGGGCTACTTTTACAAGATAGAGGTGTCAACCCTCAGACCCGACCGGTCGAAGAGGACCCGGGAGGGGCAGAAACCAATCCAAATGCCGAGGTTCGTAGGGTCGAAGAGCAAGACCAAAGCCAGGGCCTAAATCGAAACCCAGTTCCAGCCCCACCTCAGAACCAGAACCAAGCCTTACCTCAGAATTACAACCGATACCAACCGCAAGAGCGAAATCGGGCTGACTATCTTGATTCGCCCCCTGAGTCTAAAGCTGAGTTGGACGAGTCCGACATAGACTTCGAACGAGAGTACGTTCAGTTCGGTCGTCCCAGAAATCCTAGAGAGCGACAGGCGCGTGATCAGCACGGCATGGAAGAGCGCCTTGTGCGTGCCCTTGAGAGATCCCAAGGTTATGGAGTTCGAGTTGACATCGATGACTTTAGGGGAAGCCATGATGCTGACGCATTCCTTGACTGGATAGAAAGCGTCGAGCACTTCTTTGAATGTAAAGATCTCCCCGATGATCGGAAAGTCAAACTCGTGGCAACTAAACTAAAAGGAGCCGCTTTGGTTTGGTGGCGAGAGTTGCAAGCAAGTCGCCTCAGAAAAGGAAAACAGAAGGTCGCAACGTGGACAAAGATGCGTGACAAGATGCGACTGAAGTACCTTCCTCCTGACTACCGTACTACGCTGTACCAGAGGTTGCTTAGTCTGAAACAAGGCAATCGAAGCGTACAGTACACTGAAGAGTTTGACATCCTGACCATTCGAAACGCCATCCCGGAAGACGATGAACAGAAAGCTGCACGCTACGTCTCAGGATTGCGCTATCAAATTCAGGATGCACTAGCAATGCAGACTATCCTCACTGTGATGGAAGCATTCAGGCAAGCTCTCAAGGCTGAGATGATTCAACAACGAGCCTTTAGGATAGAAGTTGCCCCTAGAGTACCCCCAGATGAGTACCTTCTACTAGAGTCACCCCACCTGTTCCCACTCCGACTACAACTCCATCAAGAACCCATCAACCCCCTGGTCCGGTTGAACAACCAAGTCGTGAGCGAAGTGCGATAGGGAGTCGACCACCCGGAGTGACTTACAAATGCTTCGAGTGTGGAGAAGTAGGACATCTCATCGCTCAATGCCCAAAAAGGAGACCTCAGACCCATCTGACAAAAAGTGAAGAGCCAACTGAGGAAACCCTAAACAACATGGCTGAAGAAGGGCATGATGACGATCCTAGAGATTCCGAATATCAGGAGAATGACGAAACACATCATGTCGTTGCTGAAGTTGACGAGGCAACGCATGCACGAGTCATGCACTGTGTTTTGTCAACACCGAAAGCTCCTGAACCTGATCGATGGCTTAGAAGGAACATTTTCCACACCACTTGTACCTCAAAGGGGAGGCATTGTGTCCTCATCATAGACAGTGGTAGTACCGAGAACTTAGTCGCCCAGATCATGGTTGATAGGTTAGGGCTCAAGACAGAGAAGCTGGTCAAGCCATACAACTTGTCTTGGTTTAAGAAATGATCAGATGTCGCTATTAAAGAGCGATGCCTAGTCGAATTCACCATTGGCAAAATGTATAAGGAAGCCGTTTGGTGTGACGTGGCGCCCTTGGGCATTTGTCACATTCTGTTGGGCCACCCATGCAGTACGACAGAAAGACAAAACATGATGGGGAGAAGAGCACTTACTCCTTCTGCAAAGATGACTATAATATCACCTTAGTACCTCAGAGGGAGCCACTGAAGCCACTCTCTAGCGAGCCGACACCCCCACACGCCACTCCAAAATTGCCAAAAGAGAAACCGAAGGCCCTACCAACATTGCTAACACAAGCTTGCTTCGAGGACGAGCTCAGAGAATCTCGCTCCATCGTTTTCCTAGTAGCAAAAGAGGCCACAGAGGGCCCTAGCATTCCTCATGAGATTCGAGTCCTACTTGAAGACTTCAATGATCTCATTCCAGAGGAACTACCTGACAGACTTCCACCTCTTCGGGATATTCAACATTGCGTTGACCTAGTCCCGGGAGCGACGCTACCTCACCTTCCTCACTACCGAATGAGTCCGTCTGAATATGAGGAGATACGTCGACAGGTTACCGAGTTACTGCAAAAGGGACTAATCCAAGAGAGCATGAGTCCATGCGCAGTACCTGCACTCCTAACTCCCAAGAAGGATGGGACATGGAGAATGTGCATAGATTGCCTTGCCATCAATCGAATAACGGTCAAGTATTGATTTCCGATTCCCCGATTGGATGATATGCTTGACATGCTTCATGGCGCGAAAATCTTTTCCAAAATTGATCTTCATAGCGGTTATCATCAGATCCGCGTACGACCCGGTGACGAATGGAAGACTGCATTTAAAACCCAGGAAGAACTGTATGAATGGTTAGTAATGCCGTTTGGTCTATCGAATGCACCAAGTACCTTTATGCGGTTTATGAATCAGGTGCTCATACCATTCATAGGAAAGTTCGTTGTCGTATACTTTGATGACATCCTTATCTATAGTACGACATCTGAACAACATGTCGAGCACTTGCGAGAAGTCCTGAAAACGCTAAGGAAAGACAAGCTGTACATCCATCTGAAGAAGTGCACCTTTCTGACAGACAGCTTGACCTTTCTAGGCTACATCATGTGCTCCAAAGGGATACGGGTCGATCCAGAGAAGGTCGAAGCCATCAAATCATGGCCCGTTCCAAAGAACGTTAGTGATGTGCGACGGTTCCATGGTCTAGCGTCATTTTATCGCATATTCATTAAGAACTTTAATTTCGTCATTGCACCTCTCATGAACTGTATGAAGAAGGGTGGTTTCCTTTGGACCCCTGAAGTCGAAGCAAGTTTCAATCTCATCAAGACCAAGATGATGAGTGCCCCAGTTTTGGCATGCCCAAACTTTGATAAGGTCTTTGAGATTGATTGTGATGCCTCTCACGTCGGGATAGGAGCAGTCCTTAGTCAAGAGGGACGTCCCGTCGCATTCTTCAGCGAGAAGCTGAACGCCGCGCGTTTGAATTACTTGACATACGACATTGAGTTGTACGCGGTTGTTCAAGCCCTCAAGCACTGGAGGCATTACTTGAACCAGCGAGAATTTGTGCTCAATTCTAACCACGAAGCGCTTCGTTATCTGAAGTCTCAGCGTAGCTTGAACCAACGTCATGCTAATGGTCAAATTTCTTACAAGAGTACACATTCAACCTCAGATATAAGGCTGGAGTCCTGAATAGAGCTGTAGACGCTTTGAGTCGACGAGGCCTGATGCTAGTCACTTTACAGCCCGTCGTTTTTTTTGTTGCTCTGAAAGCAATGTACGCGACTTATCCGTACTTCGGTCCCATCTGGGAATCCTGTCAGGAAACGGGCACTGATCCCACGGCATCCTATATCATCCAAGAGGGATTCTTGTTCCGTGGAACTCGCCTGTGCATCCCTGAGTGTTCCCTTCGCGAGAGTCTTGTTCAGCACACCCATGAAGGGACCTCCTCTGAGGAAAACCCTAATGAATCTTTTAGAGATACGTTAATCTACGAATTGCATGGAAGTAATTTGGGAGGTCATTTTGGCCAAAACAAAACTAGTGAGTCAGTGGAGAGACGCTACTTTTGGCCTCACTTAAGGAAAGATGTCGTCAAGTTTGTGCAACGATGTCACACCTGTCAAATGTTCAAAGGCAGGAAGCAGAACACAGTCTTTACATTCCTCTACCAATCCCTGCTCGTCCTTGGGAGGATATCACCATGGATTTCATTGTGGGTCTACCTCGAACACTTCGGCGCGTCGATTCAATCTTTTTGGTTGTAGACCGATTTTCTAAAATGACACATTTCATACCATGTAGGAAAACTTCTAATGCATCTAATGTAGCTGCGTTATTCTTTAGGGAAGATGTTTGTCTGCATGGCATTCCACGGTCATTCACATCTGATAGGGACACTAGATTTTTGAGCCACTTTTGGCGTATTCTTTGGTCAAAGCTAGGAACTAAACTTCAATACTGATGGACAAACGGAAGTTGTCAACCGTAGCCTTGGGAATATGCTTCGATGTCTAGCTGGTGAAAGGCTGAAACAGTGGGATGTAGTTTTACCACAAGCTGAATTCGCATATAATAGTTCAATTATTCGCTCAGTAGGTAAAACTCCTTTTGAAATCGTCTACGGCCATGTTATTCCCCATTTCCTGGATAGAATGCCTTACCGCCTACAGGTCCTGCAAGTGCTGATGCTGATGAATTCCTTGAACACATCAAGACCGTATAGCGAGAGTCGCTTGAGAAACTGAGTAAAAGCAATGCTAGGTATAAGGCAAGCGCAGATTTACACAGGCGAGAGCACATTTTAACCAGGGGACTGGGTCCTCGTTTACTTTCGCAGAGAGTGGTTTCCCACAGGTTCTTATGGGAAGCTGAATCAGAGGAAGTTTGGGCCCTTCCGTGTTCTCCGAGCGTTGGGACCCAATGCTTACCTGCTGGACTTGCCAGATGATATGCCGACATCGCCGATCTTCAACATCTCAGAGTTGTTCCCTTTCCACGGAGACCGGCCAGATACGCCTTCAGCGCCACAGATTCCTTTTTCAGATGCACAGGGAGACGAGACCGAGCAGATACAGGAGATAGTTGACATCAGAGAGCTTGCTACCCGCCGCGGTGTTTTCCGACGGTTCCTTGTTCGGTGGGTAGGCAGACCACTTTCAGACTGTACCTGGGTGGATGAGCGACAGTTGCGAGCACAGCAGCCCAACCTCGTACAGCAGCTGGATGTCCACTCGATGGAGCCGAGTTCTTTCTAGATCGGGGGAGTTGATGCAGTATGATCAGCACCATCAGATCATCGCCGCATCTTCAGTCATCACCAGAGACCGTTTATTTCAGTCGTTTTTATTTTATGCTTGGAGGACCTTATCCATAGGGAACTAGTAGCCGTTTATTTCAGTTTTTAGCCCATTTTCTATGTTTTTGGCCTAATTTCTGCACTTAGTATTAGTTGTGTTCTTGCCCAATTCTTGGGGGATGTCCATGATCTCATCCGAGGGCTCTTCGGATTGAATCCGGGTTTTTTCGGGTGAGTTTTCTGCATGTTATTAATAAAATCTGGGTGTGTGTGTTTGCGGGGTACCGACGGACGAGATTAGGTCTCGAAACCGACGGTTAGATAGAAAAATCACTTAAATTTGATGACATGGCAGCAAATGGGCTTCAATTAGGGTTAAATGGGCTTATCTTAAGCCCAATAGGGCTTCCCATTGAGATGCCGCCCCACCCCTTCTCTCTTTTCCTGTGAACACACCGTCCGCCCCCCTTTGTCCGCGCGAAACCCAAAACCGCCCGACCCTCTTCCGTCCTCTCTCTTCTCTCTCTTTTTCCCTTATTTCTCTCTTTTCCTTTCCTTTCTTGGCCATTGCATCCCCACCATTCCCCCTTATTTTCCCTTTGATCTTGGCCATCCAAAAGAAAACCCTAGTTCTACAAAAAGGGGAAGAAAGAAGAAGATTTCAGATTTTGGATGATTGTTGAATTGTATGCCTCTTTGTGAGAGTTTCCAGGAGAGACGCTTGTCCCTGACCCTCGCCGCATCCGCGACTTCGCCTCGTGAAGGCCTTGGCTTGTTCTTCCGAAGGATCCGGTTTCTCACGACGTCCGCCCTTGCTCTGTGTGCGGGATCATCGGCGCATCCTCGCATCGACCCACGGCGGAAACCCCAGGCACTATCTATCCGTTTATCTTAATTTTCCTTCGCATCCGCATCGTTTTCCTTTGTTTTCATTGCCTCCGCTCCGCATCGCAGCCGTAACCATCCCTTTCATCGCTAATTGAAGCCCTAACATATGCCTAATCATTATATTTGCTATCTTTAGTCTGTTGGTAACCCTAACAAGCATGCTTAGCCTATTTCTAGTGAAAATCTGATGCAAACCTATCTTTAAATTTCAATAATGATTGCTGCGATTTAATCTCTTATATGGTGAAATTAGTTTTCGTGATAATATTGTGTCTTATATTGTTAGATCTTAAACTATGCTTTATGTTGAATGCCTAGAACTTTAATCCTGCATGAAATAACTTATGTTTGTTGTCCTTTTGAGTCATACGACGCTATATTGATAAATAAATCTTAGTTGTTGACCAAAGGTAACTCTAAAGGGCTTAAGATTGTAGCGCACCTTATCGGCGCCTGCATCAGTACCCGTCTGTATATCCCTGAGTGTTCCTTTCGCGAGAGTTTTGTCCAAAACATCCATGAAGGGATCACCTCTGAGGAAACCCCTGAAGAATCTTTTAAAGATAAGTTGATCCCCGACTTGCACAGAAGTAATTTGGGACGTCACTTCGGCCAAACCAAAACTATTGAGTCGGTGGAAAGACGCTACTTTTGACCACACCTAAGAAAAGATGTCATCAAGTTTGTGAAACGCTGTCGGACATGCCAAATGTTCAAAGGCAAAAGGCAGAACGCTGGCCTCTACATTCCTCTACCCCTCCCAAGTCGACCATGGGAAGACATTGTATGCACAGAAAAAGATCCGGGTCGTCTTTATTGCAAACACACGAAGATTACAGAGGCCGGGACCCGGGGACTCGGGGGTGGTGAGCCGGGTGCGGCGAATATTCGATCAGGAGATTGTGGGAGAGATCCTCTGGAGGGTCCCTTTGATCAGCATCTCCACGTGGTATTCGTGCGAGAGCTCTGAAGGGGTTGTCCAGGACAGAGGTCTTTACAGGGGGAGGGTTTCTTGAGAGGCTAAGGAGTGTCCACCGTTGCTTTTGTTCCTTCCGTGCTTCGCGCTTTCTCGGCTAGGGGTTTTCGGCTTTGTTCCTCAGTTTTCGTGTCTTCCTCGATTCTTGCTAGACCTCGGCGTCCTTGATCGTCGGTTTGCGGCATCGATCATGCTTTTGGCATCGGCTTTGGCTTTGGCGTAGCTCTAGCTCTTGCTTTGCTTTGGCGCTTGCGCTTGAACATAGACGGGTAGAGGCTTGTGATGTTTTAGTTCTTCCGGACTTTGCGTCGTATCGACTAGAACGTGTGGTGCTTTGCTCATGACCGGCCTAGTTGCTTGGCTTTGGCACTTGCGTTGCTTTGGCAATGGCTTTACCGGTGCTTTTGCTTTGGCTTCTTGCGTTGGTTTTTGCTTCGGCATTGACTTGATCTTCTTCTCGAACGACGATGGCTACTTCAAGGCTTCTGGCTTCCTCGACGGTTAGAGCGTCGGTTTGACTTCCCTTCTTCTCTGGGCTTCTTTGGCGTGATCGTAGTTTAAGGCTTTGCTTTGAAGACGACGGGGGTGGCGCCGACTTTGCTTATCTTCTCCGGGCTTCTTTGGCGTGCTCGGAGTCGAAGGCTCCTTTTGAAGACGGCGGGGGTAGCACCGATCTCCGTGCGATGGTTGTAACGTCAGCTTTGCTTTGAAGATGATGGGTGTAGCGACGCCTCGAGTGTCCCTCTCCAAGCTTTCTTCTTCGTGAATAGAGCGGGCGTTGTTGAAGACGACGGGGTGATGCCGCTTCGTTCTTCTCCGGGCTTTGGAGCTTAATCGGAGTTGAAGGCTTGTTGGAGTCGACGAGGTAGTGCCGCTCCGATCTTTTTCTCCGGCTTTTGCTTCTGGCGTCTTCGGAGTCGAAGGGTTCTTCTTGTCCGAGCTTTCTTCTTCGTGCACGGAGTCGAAGGCTTAATCTTCTTGTGCAAGGGTCTTCACTTTGATGAGGGCTTTCAATGGACTAAGCCGGTCCCGAAGGGATAGGCTTGCCTGTGCCTCGTGAAGCCTTGGGTCGATGAAGAGCGCGTGTCCTCTTTTGCATAGCTCCGTCGCCTTGTCTTCAGCTCCAGCTCTGACCCCTTCCACCTTTTGAGCCTTCCCCCTCCCCCTCTATTTATAGGTGAAGGGGGGGAGGGGAGAGATATGGGAAGATTATTTGAATCCCTTTAATATCTCTCCCATAATTACCCAAGATTTATTCTTCCATTGAAGAGGGAAATAAACCTTTATTTGCCTTCCTTTTCTGACGGAGTAGTTATGGCTCAATCATCTTTGAATTTATTTGATTCTTGCACATAAAGTTGATGGCGACCCGTCTTCGTTTCTTGTCCATCGGATCGAGGGATCGGCGTAGATCTACGCTTATGTAGACGTCATACGTAAACTCCCCCCGCCCATGGCGGTATTTCCTTCCTTTTTCTTCTTTCATTTCCTTTTCTTTTCTTTCCTTTCTTTCCTTTCTTTTCTTTCTTTTCTTTTCTTGCATGGCCGGCCACCCCCTAAGGGGTTTGGATTTCTAGAAGGGGGGCCGGGTGGGCCCCACTTGGGGATGGGCCCACCCGGCCTCTTGTTTGGCGCGGGTCAGGTCCGGTTGCGTGTCGGGTTTTGCCTCCGGATCGGTGCATTCGAGTCGGGTCCGGGTCCGAGTGTGTGTCGGGTTTGCCTCCGGATCGGTGCATGCGAGTCGGGTCCGGGTCCGAGTGTGTGTCGGGTTTGCCTCCGAATTAGCGCATGCGAGTTGGGTTCGGATTATACACAATTTGTGTGTCTACAGACATCACCTTGGATTTCGTCATTGGCTTGCCTCAAACGGTGCGTAAGGTTGATTCCATCTTTGTCGTTGTTGATCGATTCTCCAAAATGACACATTTCATTGCATGTAGGAAAATCACAGATGCATCGCATGTAGCAAAGTTTTCTTTAGGGATAATGCGTCTGCATGGTATTCCAAAATCATTTACATTTGATAGGGACACTAGATTTCTAAATCACTTCTGTCGCACCCTGTGGTCAAAGCGCGCGATTCACCCCCAAACAGATGGTCAAACTGAGGTTGTGAATCATAGCCTAGGGGATATGCTTAGATGCCTAGCTGGTGAACATTCGAAACACTGGGATAATATTCTGCCCCAAGCTGAATTCGCATCTAATAATTCCATAAATCATTCTGTGGACAAAACTATATTTGAAATTGTCTATAGCTATTTCATTCCACACTTCTTAGATAGGACTTCTTTACCACTGTCGGGTTCTGCGAGTGGTGTTGCCGAGGATTACCTTGAGCATCTCAAGACCGTGCAGTGAAACGTACTTGAGAAACTGAAAGAGAGCATTGCCAAGTATAAGGCGAGTGTAGATTCCCATAGGCGAGAGCAGAACTTTTAGACAGAGGACTGGGTTCTTGTAGGGGTGAGCGTCGGTTTTGTCGGTCGGTTTCGGTGTCGGTTTTATTTTTTTTCGGTTTTCGAAAAATCAAAACCGAAACCGAAACAAACCGAAATGGTCGGTTTTTGTCGGTTCGGTGTGATTGGTTTTCGGTTCGGTTTCGGTTGATATGAGATATACTAGAGCCTTTGGCTCTTGAATCTTGATCGTCAGTTCGTCACAAATCAGTGGATGATTGTGTCCTTACATAGTGCCAAAATGAAAGTTCAAAGCAAAATGAACCGACGTTCACTCTTTTGAAGCATTGTTGATGTAACATAATTCCTTCATACTTGCACTTACTGGAAACAAAAGTATTATCGCCGTTGGGTTTATGATTTAAGGAGTCGGGTCGGTTTTTTCGGTTTCGGTTCGGTGTTCCATACCTGGGAGCCGAAACCGAAACCGATTTAATCGGTTTTGTCGGTTCGGTTTGTTTTCGGTTCGGTTTGATGTTCGGTTCGGTTATTTCGGTTAAATTTTGGTCGGTTTCGGTTCGGTTAGGCGGTTCGGGTCGGTTTTTGCATAGCCCTAGGTCCTTATGTACTTTCACAGAGAGGTTTCCCGTGGGTTCTTATAGGAAACTTAGCCATAGGAAGTTTGGACCCTATCACATTCTTCGAGCGTTGGATGTTTATCTGTTGGACCTTCCAGACGACACGTCGACATTGCCGATCTTCAACACATCATCGTTGTTTCCTTTTCATGGAGATCAGCCAGAGATCGCTACAGCGCCTACACTGTCGTTTTCAGAGGCTACCAGAGATGACACAGAGCAGGTTGAGGAGATAGTGGATGTTCGAGAGCTTGCTACCCTCCACGGTGTGTTCTGATGTTTCTTGGTTCGGTGGGTAGGCAGGCCACTCTCTGACAGTACTTGGATGGATGAGGCTCAGCTGAGAAGCCAGAGACCTGACTTGCTTGACAGTTTGACGGCCACTCGACGAAGTCGAGTTCTTCTGAGGCCGGGGGAGTTGATGTACCCTGAGATGCATCGATCGGACTTCGCTTCAGTCGTTTATTTCAGTTATTTGTAGTAGAGACTTGTTAGTTTACTTTCGATTGTCGTTTGCTGTGTTTCAGTTATTTTGAGGCCCGTTTGGATGTTTTAGGGCTTTTATTTATCGTTTTCTGCATTTAATTATAGTCCTATATCGTGGGGGATTGTCCATGACCGCTTTTGAGGGCTATTCGGCGTAGATCCGGGCCTCAGGAGGTGATTATTGGTTGAAATAATAAAATTCTGCATGCAGGCTAGCAACGGGAGCGTTCGGGACGATTCTAGCACTCCCGGGCAACTCTGGCACCCTCTTAATTGACGTGGCACGTCAATTAAAGCCTATTTTCCATCCTGGCTATTAACGGATAGTCCCACGTCGGTGAGGGAGGCACCCATCACCCGCTTAATATACCCGCTGTGAACCTCCCCTAAAACCCGGGTTTTGAGGTGTGAGGGTATCTAACATGGTATCAGAGCTAGCCCGTCTCCTGCTCTCGCTCCATGTGCTCCCCACCGTTAGTGCCTTGCCATGCGTGCTCCGCGTGGGAGGATCATTGCCACGCGTGCTCCATGTGAGAGGGGATGTTAACGGATAGTCCCACATCGGTAAGGGAGGTACCCATCACCCGCTTAATATACCCGCTGTGGACCTCCCCTTAAAACTCGGATTTTGAGGTGTGAGGGTATCTAACACTGGCACCCCCTTAAATGACATGGCAGCCCAATGGCACCCAAAAGGGGTTTAACCCTACCCCCCTCTCTCTCCTACTCGCGCCCCTCTCTCTCTCCTCCCGTCCTTTTTCCTCGCGGACACCGAACTGGCCCCCTTTCTCTTCCGTTCTCTCTTTTTCCCTTCTTTTCTCTCCCTTTTCCTTTCCTTTTTTGGCCCAAAGCATCCCCACCATTAATCCTCCTATTCCCCTTTGATCTAGGCCCTCCAATGCAAACCCTAGATCTCTAAATACATGAAGGAAGGAGAAGAAATTAGATCTGAATTGTTTTGAGAAAACTCTCTCCGGGAACGGCTCGTGCCTCTAATTGTCGCCTTGATTCCTCGACTTCGCCTCGGGATGCTTCTTCTTCCTCGATTTCGCCTCGAGAAGACTTAATTTTGCTTTTTCGAAGGATCCGGTGTGTTTCAACGCTCAGCCTTGCTCCGTGGAGGGATTCCGGTGCATCCTTGCATCCCACGGCGGAAACCCAAGTGGTATCATCCCTCTTTTTTTTAGAGAAATCCCTCTCAGTGTATGAGGGGGGGTTCGGCCTAGACCCCTACCAGTTCATCCCAAGTGGTATCATCCCTCTTATCTTCATCTTTCGTCGCCTTTGATCTTTTCTTTGTTTTCTTCCATCGTCTTTACCTGCACGAGATCCCCGCTCCGCACATCATCTCCAGCTTCACCTTTGCAACCGCGCCCTTACCTTTTAGAGAACCTTTAGGATCATCGCCGCCTCCGCGTAAGCTGTATCACGCACCCGCCACTACCCTTTTAAATCCCCACCTTTATCGCTGTCCTCGGCCTTTCCTTAGTCATCTTCGACTCCCCGGAGTTGCCCAGAATGTTGCACGTCGGTCCCGCAATCGTTTGGTACCCTTGTTGCCATGTTTTGCATGCTTTTCTATATAAAATCTGATTGCAGTCCTCTATTTATTATGTGCTCTATTTATTATGTGCTGAATTTCTGTGTGGGCATGTGGAATTGCATCTTATTGTTAGAGTTTAACTTTCTAAGTATTCTACTGCATATCTATTTTAGTTCTACGATAAATAATCGTCCGTTTGATAACTATTTGGGTGTTTAGTGCGCAATATTGATAATAATCCCTAGTTAGTTGATCATGAGGGTGTTAACTTGGTGATTGCAGTGGCCTAGTTAGGTTGTGCCTGCATCAGGAAGTCGGAGTAGCAAACGGCACCGGTCGGGGAGGCAACTGTGAGCAAGTGATAGTGGCTAAAGGTAGTAGTGGCTAAAGGAGGAAGCAGTGGTAGATGGCAGCGGCTAGAGGAAGTAGGGGAGGTGGCGGGAGGGTTGCGGTGGGTCTTAGGAGTCTGCGAGGGCTGTGGTGATGGGGTAGGAGGGCTTAGTGGGGCTGCGGGATGAAGGAGGGGTATCGAAGAGGGGGGTTGCGGGTGGCTGCGAGGGCTACGGTGAGGGGGGAGGAGGGCTTAGCAGGGCTGCGGGGGCTGCAAGACGGAGGAGGGGTATCGGAGAGGGGGGTTGTGGGGGCTGCGGGGAGGGGGAATCGGAGAGGGGAGCTGTGGGTGAGAGAGAGGGAGAGCGGGTGAGGGGGAGGGGGGGGTGGGGGCTGCCAGTGAGAGAGAGGGAGAGTGGGTGAGGGAGAGGGAGATCGGGTAAAGGGGGGCTGCTGGTGTGGGAGAGTGAGATTGGGTGGGGGGGGGGGCTACCGGTGAGAGAGAGGGAGAGCGGGTGAGGGAGAGGTCAGGTGAGGGTGCGAGGCCGGAAGTTTGCCAGGGATGGGCTGCCGATGAGGGGCCGAAGGAGACGCCGGGAGAGGGGTAGTCGGAGGCGGGTGAGGGGTCGGAGGGGTTGCCTTCGTCGTCGCGGGAGAAACCCTAAAACTCTGATAACATGTTAGATACCCTCACACCCCAAAACCCCGCTCGTAAGGGGAGGTCCACAGTGGGTATATTAAGCGGGTGATGGGTGCCTCCCTCACCGATGTGGGACTATCCATTAACAGCATCAATTATATTGATACCATGTGGCTTCAAGAAAGCCGAAGACTTGCATCAATTGTATTAGGGCACAAGGGCCACATATATATAGATTTAAAAAAGGTTTTGTGGGGGGTTTTTTAGTCGAACCGGGCGGTTCGGGTGGCGAGCACAATCCAACAAGCCAAATGCAAAGAAGAGACGATGGTTACGTGGAAAAACCCCTTCGCAACGTCGAAGGGGAAAAAACCACTGGCGGGGCGAGAATGCACTAAGACTATTCTTTCGGTTACAATCTCTCACCTTAACCCCAATTACATACCCTGAGGACCGGTCTCCCAAACTACCGACCTCTGCAATTTCACTCAGACTACCGACCGCTGCAGACAGCGTCTGTCTGCAGGTCGCTGCAAACAGTGTCTGGCTGCCGACCGACCCCTGCAGACAGTCTCTGGGTGCTGACCGATCGACCTCTGCAGATAGCCTCTGGGTGCAGACCGACCGATCTCCGCAGCTCCGCAAATTCCGGGACGAAACGGGCAGCGTCTCCTCCAGAATTCTTCCTCCTCTTTACTGAAGGGGTAGGTCCCCTTTTATAGTTGCGAGGTGACGGTTACGGCACTCCGCGAAAATCGGGCGGTTGACGTGTCCCCGCAATGAGCTCAACCGCCGCGGTGACGTGGCGCGCGGTTGACACCTGGTCACTTTGGCCCGGAAACCGCGGAGCGTTGTCAGCACTGCGAGACCTCCGTGTTCGACTGCTGCTTCACTCCTCGGCTCGTTGCACGTCCCATCGAGAGGGGGGGTGTGCTTCCTTGGTGACCGGCCGACCGACCCCCCCCCCTTTTGGCTACATGCCGACCCAGGAGAGAGAAGGGGGGGGGGTGTGCCTTCTTGGTGACCGACCGACCGACCCCCCCCCCTCTGGCTACATGCCGACCCAGGAGAGAGAGGGGGGGGGTGTGCCTCCTTGGTGACCGACCGACCGACCCCCCCCCCTCTGGCTACATGCCGACCCAGGAGAGAGAGGGGGGGTGTGCCTCCTTGGTGACCGACCGACCGACCCCCCCCCCTCTGGCTACATGCCGACCCAGGAGAGAGAGAGGGGGGGGGGGGTGTGCCTCCTTGGTGACCGACCGACCGACCGACCCCCCCTTCTTTCTCTGTCTGGTGACATGCCGACTCAAGTAGCGAGAGGGGGGGGTGCTGACTCCTTGGTCTGGTGACCGACCGGCTGATAGAGAAAGTACACACAATACCCCCTCCTGACCGGACGGTCTTCGGTCACGCCCGGTCAGGATCACTTCGCCTCGATTTGCGTGCAGCCTCAACTTGCACGCTAGCATCGCCTTGCGCGCCCGCACCGGTTTGCGTGCGCGTCTCGGTTTGCGTGCCCGCCTCAGTTCGGGGCTGTTGCAACTCAAAAACAGCTGTCTGGGTTTTTTCTGATTTTTCGCCACATGGCGTCACCGGGCGCCGCCACCTCGCCTCCTCGAAATTCGAACCTATCCAACTCCAACTTCGTCTATAAATAGGAGCCAGATGGTTCATTTCTTTCCTCTGCTTCAGATCTTTCCTCTGCGGCTGAAGGTTCATTTGGGAGAAGTTTCGCTTGAATACACGCCGAAGACCTGCGTGTCGGTTCACTTGGATACACGTCGAGGACCCGCGTGTCGGCTCGTTTGGATACACGTCGAGGACTTGCGGCGAAGATGTCTTTCACCTGGTTCTCGGTGATGAACAAGTTCCCTCTGATGGAGGAGGTCCTGGCAGCATACGGTATTCCAGATGTGATTTCGCTTTCCTTTGCTACCGGTCCTTTGGACCCGTCAGACGACGACCGCACTGTCGTCACGCTCGGCCAGCTTCGCTGCGGCCTGCGACTTCCCCTGGCGAGCTTCTCTGGTCGTCTGCTGGAGCGCATGAACGTGTCTCCTGGCCAGATAGCTGGCAACGGCTGGAGGATCCTCCGCTGTATAGAAGAATTAGAAGTGCTGGCGGGGCAGCAGCTCTGCATCGCGTACCTTTTGAAGAAATACTTCATCAAGGATTACAAGGTAACACCTGGCAGCGTCTTCTCGTACTTCAGCCTGCAGGCGCGCACAGGCAGCCACCCTCCCATTGGGGGTCTATCTGACTCGGTGAGGGGTTGGAAGGAGTGCCCCATCGTTGTCGGGGGACCCTGGAGGGGTCGCTTCAAAGTCCCCGGTCATATCTCCCAACTCGCCGCGACCATCTAGGACTACTACCCTTCCAGGCAGCTTCAGTGCCCTGAGGCTGTTGAGGAGGAGCTTGACCAACTTATTAAGCGGGTGACGAACAACGACGACGACTGGCGGCAGCTGTTTCCGAAGCTACCGGTCGTCAGGTCCTACAGCTCCACTCCAAAGAAAGGCAAACAGCCTGCTGCGTCCGATAGGGAAGAAGAGCCATCTACTTACTCTTCTGAGCTCCCTGACAGGTACGTCAGCTCCGTCAGACGCTTCAACCCAAACACCGCTGCCTCTAAACTCTGCGTGGTCTTCAGGCGGCGCGCGAAGTCGACTAAAGCTGCAGGCGAGTGCAACCGACCGGCTACGCGCAACGTAGCTGCGCCGATGGGGAAGTCAAGGAGGCGAGTTTTGCTGAACGAGTCTTCCAGCGACGATGATGCTGGACGCGCTCCTCCCGCTCGCTCCATGCGACAAGCTGCTGCCGACGACCTTCGCTCCCTCCCTGAAGACTGGTCGGAGGATGTGCCGTCGACGGGTAGGCAGCATGTGGAGATAGAGGAATCGGAGATGTCTTCCGGTTATAGTCCCTCTCCCTCCCTCGGGCGAGGCGAGCGAGCCATGCCGTCCGGCTCGGCTGAGTCGCATGGGCGAGCTTCACCTCGCGGTTCCCCTGCTGCACCTACTGTTGCACCACCTGCTGCCCCTACCGCTAGAATGCTCGGTCGCGAGGAGGCACGGGACTTCATGCCTTCGCCTTCCTCCTCTGCTTCTGGGGGCGTCGCCGGGCCACCTCCTCGTTCTCCCCTCGGGGCTACTGAAGCTACGTCTCACCGCCGCTCCCCCGGGCTCTCTGCTCGTCAGGGGGAGGAAGATGATGGTGTGGGTAGTCCTGGCTGGGAGCGTCAGCTCGACGACTTTCATGAGGTAAGTCTGAGTCGTTAACGAGTTGACTGCACGTCGACGACACGCGTGGCTACACGCCGACGACATGCGTAACTACACGCCGACGACATGTTTTGACTGCACGTAGTAGTAACTTTTTCCCTTAACTCTGTGGTGCATGTTGTTTCCTCCTTTGTCAGGCGGCCTGTCGAATTGTCGAGGGGGGTGTTCATAGGATGACGCGGCTGAAGGCCTCCCTTCAGGCTTCTCGGCAGGAGTCGAGAGAGCTACGCGCCCAGCTGGCGGAAGCTCGACGGGTTCACGCCGAAGAGCTTGCTGCAGTCCAGGCTCAGCTCGAAGCCGCGCTGGAGAACGCTTCTGACCCCTTCGAGCTTCAAGAAACATTGGATTCCGCTCGGGTGGAAAACGATGGGCTGTGGGAAAAGTTCAGGTCGCAGGCGGCTACGATCAGGAGGCAGCGTGCAGACGCCGAGGCCGCCCAAGCTGCTCACGAGGTCGAAATCGCCACGCTGAAGGCCTCCCTTGACCAGGCCGAAGCAGTGCATAAGGCTGCGCTTGATCGGCAGCATGCTGACTACACCGCGGAGTGCAAGTCGCTTCTTGCGGAGCAGGCGGCAGCATGGCGTAAGGTCGCGAAGCTGCGCAGCAAGCTCCCGCCGGGACCGTGGAAAGCTGGGGGAGACGCCTGACCTTTTGATGTTTTGATGTAATAAAACAACTCTCGTTTGTACTGGAACCTCTTAATGTTTCATCTGAATGCCATGACTGCCTTCTTTCTCATCGACTTTGTATCTTAAGTACACATCGACGTTGTGTTGTTGAAATCTGGTTCTCATGTTTTGACTGCACGTCGGCGACGCGCGTAACTACACGCCGACGACATGCGTAACTACACGCCGACGCGCGTAACTGCACGTCGACGACATGGGTAACTACACGTCGACGACATGCAGAACTACACGTCGACGCGCGTAACTGCACAACGACGACATGCGTAACTACACGCCAACGCGTGTAACTACACGTCGACGCCGCGCGACCAAAATCTGGCCCTTATATTAGCAGGGGGTGATATTCCCTGCCTTGCTTGCGTTGGTCAATCAGTCGTTCCCCCGCGGGTTCTGTTGATCGATTTTCCCAAGTGTTCACCGGCCGGTCTCGCCCTTCGCAGGGTCCTGTCGACCGGTCGGCCAAGTTGTAAAACTCATTCGGAGTATCACGTACCACTTGGTTTAGGTTGGTCAATCGGTCGTACCCCGGCGGGGTCTGTCGATCGATTTTCCCAAGTGTTCATCGACCGGTCTCGCCCTTCGCAGGGTCCTGTCGACCGGTCGGCCAAGTGGTAAAACTCATTCGGAGTATCACGTACCACTTGGTTTAGGTTGGTCAATCGGTCGTACCCCGGCGGGGTCTGTCGATCGATTTTCCCAAGTGTTCACCGGCCGGTCTCGCCCTTCGCAGGGTCCTGTCGACCGGTCGGCCAAGTGGTAAAACTCATTCGGAGTATCACGTACCACTTGGTTTAGGTTGGTCAATCGGTCGTACCCCGGCGGGGTCTGTCGATCGATTTTCCCAAGTGTTCACCGGCCGGTCTCGCCCTTCGCAGGGTCCTGTCGACCGGTCGGCCAAGTGGTAAAACTCATTCGGAGTATCACGTACCACTTGGTTTAGGTTGGCACGGTTATCCATTCATTCTCACATGTGAACAAGAACGCTGAGCAAATGCATCTTTATTGAATAGATTCAGAACTACAGAACGATTACAAGCATCTCTCATTTAGCTACCCTGGTAGAACTTGCGCAGATTGGTGGCATTCCATGGCCTTGCTAGCGCATCGCCGTCTTGAGTCTTCAGGCGGTAGGCTCCATTCTTTCCCATACCATCGATGATGTATGGTCCTTCCCAGGTAGCTCCCAGCTTGCCACTTCCCAGCTCCTTGGTATTGTCGAAGACTTTCCGCATGACCAAGTCCCCTTGTTTGAATACCCGCCTTCTAACTTTGCGGTCATACGCCCTCTTGATGGCCTGATGATAATTGGCTAGGCGCGCTCTCGCTCTTTCCCTCTTCTCTTCCAGCAGGTCTAGGCCATCCAGCAGGAGTTCGTCGTTCCGCTCTGGGTCGGCAGCTACGACTGATCGCTGTGTTGGGACCAAGGTTTCAGTTGGTAGGACTGCTTCGGAGCCATAGGTAAGGCTGAACGGGGACTCTCCCGTCGGTCGCTTCGGCGTCGTACGGTAGGCCCATAGAACTCCGGGTAAAGCTTCTTCCCACAAACCCTTCTTCTGCTCCAGTTTCTTCTTTAGTATGTCCAGAATGGCGCGGTTCGTCGACTCTGCTTACCCGTTGCTCTGAGGGTACCGCGGTGTAGAGAAGAACAGCTTGATGCTGTTGCTGGCGCAGAACTTCTTGATTGACTCCGCGTCGAATTGTCGCCCGTTGTCTGCAACAAAAGCTCGCGGCAGTCCAAATCGACAGATGATGCTGCTCCATAGGAACTTTCCCACTTGAACCTCCCCGATCTTCAGCAGCGGGATTGCCTCCACCCACTTGGTGAAGTAGTCGGTGGCGACGAGGAGGAACTTCCTCCGGTTGGGCGACGTCGGGAAGGGGCCCAAAATATCCAACCCCCACTGTTGGAAGGGCCACGGGCTGGATACTGGGTGCAGCTCTTCTGCTGGTTGATGTATGGAGGGAGCATGCTTTTGACATTGCAAGCACCTCTTCACATATCCCCCCGCATCTGCTTCCATGGTGGGCCAGTAGTAGCCCTGCAGCTTTATCTTTCGCGCCAGGGCTCTTCCTCCGGAATGGTTCCCGCACCCCCCTTCATGTACCTCCTTCATGATTTCTGCCGCTTGTTCCTTCGTGAGGCACTTGAGGTACGGTCCGCCAAACGAACGCTTGTACAGCTCATCGTCGATGAGGGTGTATCTTGGAGCGTGCGCCTTGGTTCTTCGGGCCTCATCGACGTCCTCCGGTAGTATCCCATCAAGTAGGTACTTCTTCATGTGGCCTATCCAATCCGCTCCGACCGCAATAGTATGGGCCGTCTCAATGGCTTGTGTCCTCGTCAGGCAACTATCTTCTGCGGGGCCGACTGTTCGTGGGTCGACTTGCACTTCGATGAAGACCCGCTTCTCTCTGTCTTCTCCGAGTACCGATGCTAGATTAGCAAGGGCATCCGCCTGCTTGTTTTCCGCTCTGGGGAACTGGTGGAAGCTTATGTCTTCGAACTTGACGATCAACTCCCGGGCTAGCTTCAGGTAAGCTTGCATCCTAGCGTCGCGGGCTTCGTACCTACCGGTAATCTGATTGATTACTAGTTGGGAGTCGCCGTAGACCTGTAGGCTGGTCACCCCCAGTGCTGTCGCCATCTCCAGTCCTGTCAGCATCGCCTCGTACTCCGCTTCGTTATTTGTCGTCGGGAAAAGTAGCCGCACTGATTTTTCGAGCTTCGTGTGGTCAGGGGTTACTAGGACTACCCCCACACCACTCCCGACTGCGCACGACGAGCCATCCACGAACAATCTCCAGCCTTTTTCTTCGTCTTCCTGTCCTGCTGCCGCACCGACTCCCACGGGTCGACCGGCAGCTACCGATAGGTCTTCTAACGTCTCTGGCACCGGTGCAGTGTCTTCCGCCGGGAAATCGCTGAGGAAGTCCGCGAGTGCTTGGCCCTTGACTGCTTTCCGAGGCACGTACCGAGGACCGAACTCCTGCAGCTCTGCAACCCACTTGCTCAGCCGACCTGCCCGAGTAGAGTTATCCAGTACTTCCTTCAGGGGGTGCTCGGTGATGACCTCGATGGGGTGAGCGACGAAGTACGGGCGAAGCCTCCTTGACATGTACACTAATGCCAGGGCTACTTGTTCGATCCGCGCGTACCGAGTTTCAGCTGACGTCATGATGCGACTGACGTAGTAGACATGCCTCTCCGCTCCTTCACATTCGCATATCAGTACAGCGCTGATTGCTGCCTCTGATACCGAAAGATACACCCCCAGCGTTGCACCTGGCTGGGGGGCTGTCAAGATAGGGGGTCGTCCAAGATACGTCTTCAGCTCCTGAAATGCTTCTTCACAGCGTTGGTCCCAGTCGAAAGGTGCAAGCTTACTCAGCCTTTCGAACAGGGGCCGACACCGGTCTGAGGACTTGGAAATGAAGCGATTGAGGGCGTTGATCCGTCCGGTCAGCTTCTGGACTTCCTTTCGTGACTTTGGCGACGGCATCTCCTCCAAAGCACGGATCTGCTCCGGGTTGGCTTCGATCCCCCGTCGGGTGACCAAGTATCCCAGGAATTTTCCCGACGTCACGCCGAAGGCGCATTTGGCCGGGTTCAACTTCATGCTGTACCTCCGCAAGGTTGCGAAGGTTTCCTCCTGGTCTCGCATATGTGTATCCTCAGCCTGACTCTTCACAAGTAAGTCGTCGACGTAGACCTCCACGTTCCTTCCGATTTGGTCGACGAACATCTTGTTCACCAGCCTTTGGTACGTCGCCCCCGCGTTCTTCAATCCGAATGGCATCATCTTGTAGCAGTAGAGCCCTCGACCCGTGACGAAGGTCGTGTGCTCCTGGTCCTCCGGATTCATGGGGATCTGGTGATAGCCCGAGTACCCGTCCATGAACGAGAGCCTCTCGTATCCCGCCGTGGAGTCCACCAGGGTATCGATGCGCGGTAGCGGGTAGCTATCCTTTGGGCATGCCTGGTTGAGATTTGTGAAATCGATGCAGACCCGAATGGCTCCGGACTTCTTAGGGACGGCGACCACGTTAGCAATCCACTTCGGGTACCGAGCCTCTCTGATGATGCCCGCTCGTAGCAGCTTCTCTACCTCCGTGTTGACAGCTGCTGCTTTTTCCGGTGCTAGCGACCGGGGCTTCTGGCATACAGGTGCAGCTCCTTCTCGAATGTTGAGGTGATGACAGGCTACCTCGGGGTGGATGCCTGGCATATCTTCAACTGACCATGCGAACACGTCCAGGTTTGCTTTGAGAAATGCCGCCATAGCTTCGGCATGATGCTTCGGCAGCCGCGACCCGAGAAAAGTTATCCTCGGATGACCCGCTTCTCCTAAGTCCACGGGCAGAATTGGCTCGACGGCAGGTGACTCCTCCCATTCCGCGTTCGGGCTCTCCAACTCGTCCGGTTCTTTAGATTCAACCGGTCGATCGGTCTTCTGAGGGTGCGTCATCCTGCTCAGCTGTTTACCTTCAGCTGGTAGGTCAGTCTCCATCGGGTCGCTCGGACCAGTTAGCTCTTTAAGTTCAGCTAACGGACCGGCCTTCTTCAAGCTCCTCGACGCATTCAGTTCTTTACGTTCAACTGAATGGTCGGTCTTCTGTAGGTCCCCCGACACTGTCAGCTCTTTACGTTCAGCTGACATGTCGGTCTTCAGCAAGTCCCCCGACACTGTCAGCTCTTTACGTTCAGCTGACAGGTCGGTCTTCAGCAGGTCCCC
This sequence comes from Chamaelirium japonicum, assembly GCA_947650365.1. Classification (NCBI taxonomy): domain Eukaryota; kingdom Viridiplantae; phylum Streptophyta; class Magnoliopsida; order Liliales; family Melanthiaceae; genus Chamaelirium; species Chamaelirium japonicum. Next base: position 12,404,486 of record OX393559.1, on the reverse strand, counting down.
CGACACTGTCAGCTCTTTACGTTCAGCTGACAGGTCGGTCCTCAGCAGGTCCCCCGACACTGTCAGTTCTTTAAGTTCAACTGGCAGGTCGGTCTTCTCAGATGCTTGGCCTCCTCGCGCTCCTGCGCTTGATAGGGCGTGGTGCTGGAGCGTTGGTGCCTCTTGACTCCGCTTCGCAGTCCAGAGGTTGAGGATGCCCAACTCAGTGCCGCCTTTACCTGGTTCTCCTCCCTCGATTTGGCATGTCGTCTTCAGATGGATGGCACTGAGCTCGCACTTGGCTGCCGAGGACTGGTCACCTCGAATGCTCATCACGCCCTTGTCGGTCCAAAACTTCACTACCTGGTGGGCCGACGAGGGGACCACGTTCAAGTGGTGGAGCCACGGCCTTCCGAGTATGATGTTGTACGCCGAGTGAGCTTCGATCACAATGAACCGGGTAAGATTAGTGAGATGCCCTGTTGTGATCGGGAGGGTGATCTCACCAACCACCCTTGCAGCCTCCCCCGTGAAGCCCGTTATCGTCGACGACGACTCGGTCATCTGTCCGCGATCTAGCTGCATGGCGTCGAAGGCGCTAAGGAAGAGCACATCTACCGAACTTCCGGCGTCGACCAGAATTCTTTTCACTAGGCAATTGGCTATCTGGAGCCGTATGACCAGGGGATGGTTGTGAGGCCTCTCTATTCCGACCAGATCAGTCACCGAAAACTGTACTGCAGCTTCCACTCTTGGCTCGGGACGGATGACGGGGTCGAGTACCACATGGTGGACTTGCCTTGCTTGTTCAATACGCCTCACCTGTCGGTCGACGGCATTTGATGATGGTACCGGGCCATGGTACCCGTAGACTGCATCTACCTCTCGGAGCTGACGCCTTTCTGGCGGAGGACCCGGCAAGCGTTGTGTCGTCGCTCCTCGCTGGACTTCCCCTACAGCCTTAGTCTCCTTACGTTGAGGGAGGTCAATGAAGCAGCCAATATGGCCGGCCTCAATGAGATCCTCGATATGATGTTTGAGCGCCCGACACTGCAGGGTAGTGTGACCTTGGCTCTGGTGGTACTCGCAGTACCTTGATGCATCTCTGGCTCCCCTCTCTCCAGGTTCAAGCGGTTGCGCCCACTTGAAGTATGGTTCGCCCTTGATAGCTTCCAGAATCTGGTCAATGGGGGCGTTCAGTACTGTGAACTCTCTGTTCCACTGCGGCCTCGCTGGCCTGTCTTGCCTTTGCCGCTTCACCTCGTGCCGTGTCGCATCCCCCTGCTGCTTGTTGACGTTCTTCACAGCAGCTGGCTTGGCGTAGCCCTGGTGCGGGACCCTGGTTTCCACCGCCTTCCTCTTGCGGTCCGCGTCTTCGATCTTGATGTACTTCTCAATGCGCCGCGACAGCTCGTCGATCGTCTCCGGGGTTCGCTTGATGAGCGATGCATTGACGAGCTGGGCAGGCTGAATGGCGTTCTTGAAGGCCGCGATCACCATGCGATCCTGCCCGTCTGCGTCCGCCAAGCTCAGGTACTCGGACCTGAACCTATGGTAGAATTGTCGGAGCGTCTCCTTCTGGGTCATACTCATCCCGAAGAGTGACTCCAGAGTCTTCAGCTCTCAGCGATTACATCGGTATTGGTCGATGAACCGCGTGCTCAGCTCCGAGAAGGAGGAGATGGACGAGGGCCTAAGCTTGTGGAACCATTCGAGGGGGGTTCCCGACAAGCTGTTGGCGAAGGTCCGGCAGAGGATATGATCATCCTCATGCGGGACCAGAGCATCCCGGAAAGCCAGTACATGCTCCACCGGGTCTTTCGATCCGTCAAACTTGGGAAGGCGTGGAGGATTCCATCCTCGAGGGAATGGCTCCCGGAGTAGCTTCTCGACAAGCGGCGATCGTGCGGCTCCTCGGATGGCGACTTCCTCCAACCGGTCGGGAGCTCGGACCCCCGGTCGGTCTCGCTGGATCTCCTCTCGCTCCCCGAGTCGCTCCGACGCATGTACCCGAATGTGTTCGTGTACGCTCCTCCGGTCAGTAGTATGAGCCGGCTGCCGACTGGCTGGCGTCATCCGAGTGTGATGACTATCACTCGGTTGACGATGAAGTTCTCCGTCTCGTTTCGGGCGATGCATTTGTGCCGAGTCCGTCTTCGAGTGATGCTTGGAGGCAGGCGGCTGTCGGGGGTGTGCCCCGAGCCGGGACCAGACATCCGAACGTGCCGACGCTGCTCGAGCGTGTTTGTTTCTTTCCGCAGGCTCAGGGCTACTCGAGTCTCGCCCGTCGGGATTCGCACTTTGGACCTCCACCGAGCGATTAACCCTGACCTCCACCTGAGGCACTGGTTGCGGCTGCATTTGCACTGGTGGGGCAGCTTGAGCGGGGAGGCTCTGTCCCGCTTGGGCCAACATGCCCTGATTGAGTAGACCACCCGTCGGTGCGGCCCGCACGAAGTCACGCAACTCCTCGTAGTTGCGCTGCATCGTTTGGAGCTGGGTGGTGAGAGCTTGCTGGGTCATCATCATTGTGGCCAGAAAAGCTTCCGACAGACCCCCTGCTAGTGGAGCCAGGGTTGCTACCGGAGCTTGACTGGAGTCCCCGACCCCCAGTATGGGATTCACCAGCGGGACTGCGCGCTCCGTGTCCGCTGATGGTTGAACAAGACGCCCGACGTCATTAGCATCCCCGAGTGGTGCGGCTTCGGATGAGAGCTGCGACGTCGAGCGGGTACGATACGGTCCACCGGCCATCGTTCTTCAACCGTGTGGTCGTGGATCGCTGGTTGCAGGTAGCCTCGGACTGGTCGACACCCACGGGTCAACAGTCGAAAGCTCTAGTAGGAAGTCTCGAAGACTATCCCACAGACGGCGCCAAGATTGTGGGGGGTTTTTTAGTCGAACCGGGCGGTTCGGGTGGCGAGCACAATCCAACAAGCCAAATGCAAAGAAGAGACGGTGGTTACGTGGAAAAACCCCTTCGCAACGTCGAAGGGGAAAAAACCACGGGCGGGGCGAGAATGCACTAAGACTATTCTTTCGGTTACAATCTCTCACCTTAACCCCAATTACATACCCTGAGGACCGGTCTCCCAAACTACCGACCTCTGCAATTTCACTCAGACTACCGACCGCTGCAGACAGCGTCTGTCTGCAGGTCGCTGCAAACAGTGTCTGGCTGCCGACCGACCCCTGCAGACAGTCTCTGGGTGCTGACCGACCGACCTCTGCAGACAGCCTCTGGGTGCAGACCGACCGATCTCCGTAGCTCCGCAAATTCCGGGACGAAACGGGCAGCGTCTCCTCCAGAATTCTTCCTCCTCTTTGCTGAAGGGGTAGGTCCCCTTTTATAGTGGCGGGGTGACGGTTACGGCGCTCCGCGAAAATCGGGCGGTTGATGTGTCCCCGCAATGAGCTCAACCGCTGCGGTGACGTGGCGCGCGGTTGACACCTGGTCACTTTGGCCCGGAAACCGCGGAGCGTTGTCAGCACTGCGAGACCTTCGTGTTCGACTGCTGCTTCACTCCTCGGCTCGTTGCACGTCCCATCGAGAGGGGGGGTGTGCTTCCTTGGTGACCGGCCGACCGACCCCCCCCCCTTTTGGCTACATGCCGACCCAGGAGAGAGAGGGGGGGGTGTGCCTTCTTGGTGACCGACCGACCGACCCCCCCCCCCTCTGGCTACATGCCGACCCAGGAGAGAGGGGGGGGTGTGCCTCCTTGGTGACCGACCGACCGACCGACCCCCCCCCCCCTCTGGCTACATGCCGACCCAGGAGAGAGAGGGGGGGGGGGGGGGGGGGGTGTGCCTCCTTGGTGACCGACCGACCCCCCCCCCCCCCCCCCCTCTGGCTACATGCCGACCCAGGAGAGAGAGAGGGGGGGGGGGGGGTGTGTGCCTCCTTGGTGACCGACCGACCGACCCCCCCTTCTTTCTTGGTCTGGTGACATGCCGACTCAAGTAGCGAGAGGGGGGGGTGCTGCCTCCTTGGTCTGGTGACCGGCCGGCTGATAGAGAAAGTACACACAGGTTTGGTCACCATGGGGGAGAATATCACACAATATAGAAATAGAAAGGGGGGCCGGCGGGGGGCTGTAGGGCGGAGGAGGGGGCCGGGGGGGTGGGCAGGTGGAGGAGGGGGGGCCGGCGGGGGGCTGTAGGGTGGAGGAGGGGGCCGGGGGGTTGGGCGGGTGGAGAAGGGGGGGCCGGCGGGGGGCTGTAGGGCGGAGGAGGGGGCCGGGGGGGTGGGCGGTTGGAGAAGGGGGGGGCGGCGGGGGGCTGTAGGGCGGAAGGGGGGCCGGGGGGCTGCTGATCGGGTGAACGGAGGCCGGAGGAGAGGTGCTGCCGGAGGGAGAAGACCGTCGTCGACGTCGCCGCGCGGGAGAACCCTAGAGCTCTGATACCATGTTAGGAGATGACGGCTAGGGTTTGGAGAGGAATAGAATGCATTCCATTGAGGGACTCAACCCATATATGTACATGTATATCTATACAATCCGACCCGACTGTACAGTAAACCCGACCCATCTATATGTACATTAACAGTATGTATACATTTATCTTAGATAGCTAATTAACTACAATTCTGATCCCTTGAAGCCTTTTGAAGGCCATACATTACTGTCATAGTGTGCTATATAATCCTATATTCAAATTGCAAATTTTACACCTGCAGAACTCAGAGGTTTAGTGTCGCAAATAGGCTACTTCAGTTTGAGACAAATCAAAGATGCCACTAACAACTTTGATCCTGCAAATAAAATAGGTGAAGGCGGCTTTGGGCCAGTTTATAAGGTATATATATCCTAATCATAATTTTCATTTCTCCTTGTTGGTTCTATCCTCATGAATCTGAATATTTACTTCTAAAACCTAGATTATCTTACAGAGCTTTGACACTAAAATGCTGGAACTTCATTATCGCAGGGTGTGTTGTCAGATGGTTCTGTCTTTGCTGTCAAACAGCTCTCATCCAAATCTAAGCAAGGGAGCCGTGAATTTTTAAATGAGATAGGAATGATATCGGCTTTACAGCACCCGAATCTCGTGAAGCTATTCGGATGTTGTGTCGAAGGAAGACAATTATTGGTGATATATGAATATATGGAAAACAATAGCCTTGCACACGCTCTATTTGGTTAGTTTTCCCCCTTTCATACTGTATATCTTATTTAAAAGTATTCTTTCCAAATGCCATGTCATACTTTATTCCTACATGTTGCGAGAATTATTATGCCACAAAACATAATGAGAGTTTGAACATTTTAAAGGTCCTGAAAGAAACAGATTGAGCTTGGACTGGCAAACAAGGCATAAGATTTGCCTAGGGATTGCGAGGGGTTTGGCACATCTCCATGAGGAGTCAAGATTGAAGATTGTTCACAGAGACATCAAGGCAACGAATGTTCTGCTTGATAAGGATCTCAATGCCAAGATATCTGATTTTGGTTTGGCTAGACTTGATGAAGTAGAGAACAGTCACATCAGCACTCGGATAGCTGGAACTTTGTGAGTAGATCATTATCAATGAACTACTATTTATTATCAGCATGTATTGACTATCTTGACTGTTAGGAGATGACGGCTAGGGTTTGGAGAGAATAGAAAATGTTCTTATTCAGGGACTGAAGCCCAATATATATGTACATGTATACACACACAACCCGACCCGACTGTACATGTAACCCGACCCATCTCTATACATTAACACTTCCCCTCAAACTCATGGTGCATCATGGACCGAGAGTTTGCCGATAAAATGCCGGAAGCGAGCAATCGTAAGGGGCTTTGTCAGAAAATCAGCAGTCTGCTCCGATGATGGAATGAATGGCAAGGAGATTGTATGCCCTCAAACAATAGGATAATGGTTTTGTGCATAGAAAATGGACATAATGTGTTTGCATTCATGAGATGAATGGGAGAGCAGGAAATCCTTAAGTAGTATAGGTGTGATTCATTTATATGAATGTTTGATTCATATATAGAGAGAGATGAATCACATGTACTAGATACTTTAAATTAGTCACAGTCGATAGTGAGACCGGATATCTCACTAGGTAGGCTGTAGCATGATTGACTCCCAATCAGGGGGTGGTTAATCTCATACCATTGGAATGATCGATTCCAAGTCAATATGCTAGTGCATAAGATGCATTGACGGATCATGAGTAAACCCAATGACATAATACTGTAAGGGACATTGTATTGTCCAAGTCATTAGGGTTCTCATAACTTACATAGCCGATATGCTCTTAATCCTGAGAGACTAGTGAACCTTTAGCTTATGCTTGACTTATCAATCAGTGAGGTCCTCAGGACCAACACCTGGATATCTTGGGTAGCTGAGTGTGGGTTATGTGGAACCCTAGATCTCAAGATGTAATCCACTCACCGTAAAAGGTTAAGTATCCCCATGAGTTGATCATTAGTTTTGATCATCGGAACCTGATCAGTCACCGGTTAGTGGATGTTCCACTAAGGTGGATGTTCAAATAGGCTTTGATCAAGCTTCATGGAGTTCAAGATGTGTCACAAGCTGGTTGGACAGTTTACCATAGGTAAACTAGCTGTGTTCACGATACACAGAGATGGAGGGGCATAATCGTAAGTTCTAAGGTTAAAGATTGTCTCGCTAACTCGGAGTGCAGTCATCACCATTTAGTGGTATTGGTGTTGACTAACTTATGACACGAGCATGACTGAAGAGCTTGGTCGGTATGCTCGAGTCTAAGTTGGAGCCGCGTTAGAAGACCCTAGGTGATCCCAACTACGGTCCAAAGCGACTCGGAGAAGAAGACCCTTCGACTCCGAAGACGCCAGAAGCAAAGGCCGGAGAAGAAGCTCGGAGCGGCACTACCCCGTCGGCTCCAACAAACCTTCAACTCCGATCAAGCTCTAAAGCCCGGAGAAGAGGAACGAAGCGTCATCACCCCGTCGCCTTCGACAAACGTCTGCTCCATCCACGAAGAAGAAAGCCTGGAGAGGACTACCTGAAGCGTCGCCACACCCGTCATCTTCAGAGAAAAGCCGACGCTACAACCGTCGCACGGAGATCGGTGCTACCCCCGCCATCTTCAAGAGTACCCTTCGACTCCGATCAAGCCAAAGAAGCCTGGAGAAGAAGCAAAGTCTAGCCGACACCTAAACCGTCGAGAAAGCCAGAAGCATTGAAGAAGTAGCCCACGACGTTCGAGAAGAAGACCGAGTTGACGCTGAAGCCAAAGCCCATGCAAGAAGCCAAAGCAAAAGCCCCGGTAAAGCCCGCGCCAAAGCAACGCAAGTGCCAAAGCCAAGCGACTACGTCGGTCTCGAGCAAAAGCACCGCACGTTCTAGCCGATATGACGCGAAGTCCGGAAGAACGAAAGCATCGCAAGTCTCCCCTGTCTACGTCCAAGCGCAAGCGCCAAGACAAAGCAAAAGCCAGAGTGATGCGATGCGGATGCTTAAATAAACCCAAGTGCTGAATTTAAACACTTAAAGATAGAATTCTGCATATAATGAATCAAATTTCAGCAAAGCTTATGGCCACAGATCATCATTCATTCATACCCAAACATATTTAATTCAACGAAGTAAATAAAACTTACAAGATAATTATTAATTTCAGATTCTAACAAACAAGTTCCAGCAATAATAACTAACACAATCTCAAATAAATAAGCCAAAGTCTCAAAGAACAACCATAGATCTAAACGGCAAATCCTAATGGATGAGATTCTTCAGAAGCCAATGATTTTGGAAACCCTAATGGAAATTCAGCAATAAGGCCGGTTGGAAAGAAAGATTTATCACACGAAAGTATCGAAGGACGATTCAAACCGTGCTTTGGTCAATGTCGGCCGCTATCAGGGGCTCCGTTGTTGCAGATGAAGGGCAGAGGAGGAGGCGTGGTCCAGAAGAAAAGGTTGAAGAAGCCGAGACGAGTTGATCTTTGAAAATGAAGGATCTCCGCGTCGATCTCCCGCGAAGTTGTAGACGAAGGCGTGGTGACGAGGTAGAAGCTTGCGGGAGGAAGAAGACTAGATGCAGGATGATTCTTCGGAATAAGTGCCGAACAAGCAAACTTGCTTCTCCGTTCTAGGGTTTTCAAATTCAATTCATCGTCCTTTTGCAATTAGGGTTTGATGGCTTTATAGGGATGAAACACAAAAGACACAAAAGGAAAGAAAGAGAGAGAGGGTCCGCGCGGGAGGAGAGAGAGAAGGACGTGCGGGAGGAGAGACAGAAGGACGCGGGCAAGGGGGCCGGCCGGGTGAGGGTTCGGTTGGCTAGGGTTTAGGGTTTTGATCTCCCTTTGAATCTCATCCATTGAGATTTGTACTGACTTAAGATCCTACGGCTAACAACCTAACATAGAAACGAGTCAGTTCGGCATCTGTGGCTCGAACCGGATGCGAGCATGGCTCGCACCTACCCAAACCAGAAAATAAAACATAAATAACTAAAGATCCGTTAGTCAGATCGACAGAAAATACAAACCAAAGTCTTAGATCATCAAACGAGCTTTCCACTGATGCAGACGGATTGACGATCGGCTTCCGGGATCTCCGTAAGGACTGAAAATACACGATCAGCTGTGAAAATCTGCACGTAGTAAGCCTCGTCTGCATCAAGTCCCCTGGACTCAAAAGAACTCGACTCCTGTCGAGCAAGGTCCTGAATCCGGTGGGGGCTCTCCGGGAAGTAGCCGCAACCTCTGCCTCTGCTCTAACTGTTCCCCCGGGTCCGGTGGCCAAGTAATCAGCCTCAAATACGCAGCGACTGCATCTGGCATCCCCTGCCCATCCATGCCAAGCGAAGACCTGAAAGCCAAAACCAACATCCTCCTCGGCACGATAAGATCGTCAAGATACTCAGATAATTTCATGTGATAGTAGGGAGATAGGTTGACATGAAATTCAAAAGACATATGAAAGAAAAGGCCGCGGGAGCATAATGTGTTGCGGGTCATCGGCTTGCACAATAAGCAATGGTTTATTTGAAAGGCCATGGGGTGCGGGTGCAATATGTGTTGCTCAAAGTGGCCTGCGCACGTGGCAAAACAAGTGGATTCTAGACGAGGAAGATATGTCATGCAATCATTGTCTAGATACAGTGAATAAAATAAGAAATTAAATAATTTATCATGCCACTTGTTATGACTTCGAAAAAGTAAAAATGATGGCCTTTTTGAAATCTGAAAGCATGGTTCATAAGTACCTTGCATCGAAAAGTGATCAAACGTGACAAAATCTTCTTTAATGTTTAACTCAACACTTGGACGATGATATGGATGCACATATGAATGATCAATGAATATAAAGATGTCAGGCAAATGATGAATACGAGTGTCATGGATGCCTACAGACTCTAAATGCGATGTGCATGCGATGGAATGCAAGATGTTGTCTAATCCCTTCTCAGATTGTAGTGAATCAGAAGAACACCCTACTAGATTATCTGCAAATGGTGGTATGGGATGGCTCTGACTCAGAAGAGCTTGAGGTGCGTGGGATCGGTGTCTCCTAAAACACGTGGGCCATAAGGTGACGTTGATGCTGTCCTTAAGGAAAGTATAGGTGTTGGCTTTTCCGTGATGTAGTGCATCGCGGTCAAACTGCCATGGACGCCCAAGGATAATATCAGCAACTTCTAAAGGAAGGACATCGCACCAAACCTCATCTCGATATTGCAGCCCAATCGACAACTTTGCCAAACAACAATGAGTCACTAACTTGCTCGTAGTGTTGTCTAGCCAGGATGTTTTGTTAGGATGAGCTAATGGTTTGACTTTCCACTTCTTGCTCCTGACTATCGCTTCATTGATCAGATTGGTGGTGCAACCTCCATCTATCAAGACGCAAAGGTCCATTCCATTGACAGTGCAGACTGTTCGGAACAGCTCGAACCTCTGGTTCTTGCAATGTGGCTTTGGGGGTCCTCCACAGAGCTCGTAGGGTAGCAACGCTTTAGGTGCTTGGGGTGATGGAGTCTGGTGAATAACTAATAGTGGCGCAGTCACGTCATCTCCCTCCAAGACTAACTCATTGAAGTGTTCGCCTTCAGACTCCTGACGATCCTCTTCATTATCCGCAAGATTTGTCTGTGGATTGAATTGACGTCGAGGACAATCGGCTGACTTGTGACCCGGCTGATTGCATTTGAAACACTTCATCATGCTCGGGTTGGGTCCTAAGACTCCTTTACCCTTTTCAGTGGGTGTAGGAACTGTACCAGCTACAGGGGAAGGTCCAGGGAGTGACCTACTAACAGATCCGGATGGTGCCCTAGTGTTGTCATATCGTCGGGATGCAGATCGGGAGTGGAGAGACTCAACTTTCTTAGCCCGACGGTGTGCATCGCTGACCTGATACAAGTCATGAAGGGACACCACCCCCTGAATTGAAGGCTTAAGACCATTGACATACCTAGCGACGCTCTGCTCTTCATCTTCATGCAGATCATTGCGAGCTTGGAGCTTGTAGAACTCGTTGGTATAATCATCCACCGATTTGTGCTCTTGTCGTAGGTTTTGAAATTTTTGGAACACACTTTGTTTAAAATCAGAAGGGAGGAACTTCTGTTGCATTTTTCCCCTCATGTGTGTCCAAGTGGAAATTTTATCTTTTCATTTTCTACCCCTAGTGGTCTACAACTGTTTCCACCAGATCAGTGCATGACCTTTCAGTTTGAGACTAACAAACTTGACTTGTTTGTTGCGGGGAATTTACTTCCACTTGAAATATTGGTCGATTCTCTCGGCCCATTCTAGGAACTCTTCCGGATCCATCCTACCCTCAAACTCAGGAATTTCTATCTTGATACCCTGATCCCAGCCCCAATGGGATCTCGTTTTCCTATGAGTTTTTCGACTTCGCCTATCAGACCCGTCAGAGGAACTGACGCTATCACCTCCTGACTCGAGATCTAACTCACTACGCTCTGGAGACGCTCTAGTCATGTGCTCTCGATGGGGTCGAGGTGGATTTTGGGAATTGGTGAAGACCAAGGTCAAGGTTTTGATCTGGGTCTGAAGCCTATCCATGTGTTCTTGTTGCCTTGTGAAGGCATCTTGCCAAGTACGGGGTGGAGAAGATCCAGCCATTCTAGATTCTCTAGAGGATGCTATTGATTCACCTTAGAGAGAAAGAGAGGATCCTAATATGGATTCGAACACACGGGATGCGAGTTTCCTAATTAATGCAACAACACAAAAACTAAAATGGAAAGAAGGAAAATAAAAAAATTCCAGCAAGCACGCGATGATGCGAATGATGCAAGTGGACCGGCCGTTGCGTAAACCATCCGCCCGACCCCCCCTTGTCCGCACGGAAAAGCCACCCGGCCCTTGCTTCCGTCCCCTCTCTTCTCTCTCTCTTCTTCCCCTTGTTTCTCTTTTTCTTTCCTTTCTTGGCACATTGAATCCCCACCATTCCCCCCTATTTCCCTGTGATCTTGGCCATCCAAAAGAAAACCCTTGCCCTACAAAAAGATGAAAGAAGAAGAGTTCAGATTTTTTATGATTGCTGAATTGCATGCCTCTTCGTGAGAGCTTCCGGGAGAGACGCGTGCCCCCGACCCTCGCCGTATCCGCGACTTCGCCTCGCGAAGGCTTTGGTTTGTTTTTCCGAAGGATCCGGCTTCTCTCAACGTCCGGCCTTGCTCCGTGTGCGGGATCATCGGCGCATCCTCACATCAACCCACGGCGGAAACCACAGGCACTATCTATCCTTTTATCTTATTTTCCCGTCGCATCCGCATCATTTTTCCTTTGTTTTCATTGACTCCGCTCCGCATCGCAGTCGTAACCATCCTGTTCATCGCTAGTTGAAGCCCTAACATATGCCTAATCATTATATTTGCTATCTTTAGTCTGTCGGTAACCCTAGCAAACATGCTTTGTCTATTTTTAGTGAAAATCTGATATAAGCCTATCTTTAAATCTCAATATCTATTGCTGTGATTTAATCTCTTATATGCTGAAATTAGTTTTCGTGATACTTTTGCGTCTTTTATTGTTAAATCTTATCGGAGCCTGCATCATTAAGTATCCCTATGAGTTGATCATTAGTTTTGATCATCGGAACCTGATCAGTCACCGGTTAGTGGATGTTCCACTAAGGTGGATGTTCAAATAGTGATGCAGGCACACATCGTCGAAGAACGATAGATGAAGGCGATGTAATCTTTTTGGTATTTTCTTTGTAAAGGGATAACTAGTGATACGGAATCACCGAGAGGGAAGTGATGGAAGGGTAAGAACCGTGACTGAGAAGAAAAGATTAGAAGCTCAGATAAGAGGGGGCCTGAAATCCATCAGAATACAAGGTAGGGGACTCAAATCTATGAGCAACGAAGGCATCTGCCATCAATTTTCATTCATCATAATCTCCTTTCAATGGTTACAATGGGGGCCTTTAAATAGGCTAAAAGCTATGCAGTCAAAGTCGGTAGTCGGCCCTAGTCGGCCAAGGGCCGACTAGGACTAGTCGGGACTAATTCGGGACTAGTCGGCCAAAACTTATTCGAACCCCTCCCCCCCTCCCTAAACATATATGATATATGAACTAGCATAAATGTCAATAAGTATATGATATTAGTCGGTTAATAACAATACATACCTTCACACTTCACAGTATGGGTATAAATACATAAGAAACAGTCTAACAGAACACAGTTGTATTAGTTTCATGCCCATGTCAAAAGACTCAGAACTAAGAATTCATCACAATATTTGTTTGATGATGTTTAATCAGTGAACAACCCCAATTTTGTTTATAGGGTTATATGGATATCAACAAATAAACTAATTATTTATCTATGTTTTTATCTGAGATTCTCAGGTGCTCAACAGATGATTACAGGGAAGAGCCATAGTTGTGAGTCTTGCGACTCAAGACTTTGAGCCAATGTAAAAAAATCTAAACAAAATTGCTTGCAAAGACTCCTTTCAAAAAAAAAAAATTTCTTGCAGAATGCTGCATGGGGACTAGTCGACAGTCGTTAGTCGGGGACTAGTCGGGTATAGTCGGGGACTAGTCGGGATTCCGCCCAGCAATGACGGAATCGAAATTAATCGGTCGGCAAAATGCCGCCCAGGGACTAGTCGGGGACTAGTCGCCGACTAGTCCCGACTTTGATAACATAGGCTAAAAGAAAAGATAAAAATGGCAACAAATTTAAAAGCCAATAAATATCCTAACAACTTGCCTAAATTAAAGATCTCAAATAAAAAAAAAGATATTAAAAGATATCACAAGAGATATCCTGCTTTATCCATCCATGGCAGGCTATGATGGGCCTTCGGGTGGGCCAATGGGCTTGGGCCCAAGTCGGATCACATCATTCGCTTCCGCTGCGAAGAACTCGCCCTCGAGTTCATACGGTAAAGCGCAATCATCATCAAGGTTTTTGCCGATGTGGTATCTGTCGTCAGGAGCTGATGGTGGAGGCCTAACAAATGATGTCTCACTACACCGAAGTCATCACCGGGGTCCCATGAGAAGGTATTATTGCCGTCGATCGAGAAACACATGTCACAGCGGTACTGGGGTAGACAACCGAGTCGGATAGTAATATCAGACCGCTGCGGTAGCTCGAACATCGGCTCGCCTGAACGGAGGTAGAGCTGAACAAACACTGTAGGCACCAAAAGTCGGTCTAGCCCAAGAAAATCAATCTGCTAAGGCTCGGCTAGGGAGACCACCTCGAAAGAATCCGCAGTAGGTGGTAGCATGGCAGGCGGCAGAAGATCCTCTGGAGGGGAGAGCTCGTCTGCTGGTGGTGGTATTGGAGGTGATGGATCCACCAAAGATACAACTGGAGGAAGCTCTGTAGGTGGTGGAGGCTCCACTGGAGATACTGGAGGTGGCGACCCATCTGAGGAAGCCGTTAGAGGTAAGGTCATTTGTTGTAGCTCCCATTCAATCTCACAAGCTATCTCATAGGCTTCGTCCAGATCCCTCCAAGATCTAGATAAAAGTTGGCCCTTTATGTTGGAGCGGAGCCCTCTAACATACTGTTTCACTGCCATGAGATCTTTCTCTGACAAACCATAGTGAATCATGCGCCGATAGAATGCTGAAGTGTACTCGTAGACGGAGTTGTTCCCTTGATGACAACGAACCAACCCTTGCATCTTGGCATCCATGTCACAATGGTGGAAGTGTGGTCCAGGGGTAAATCTGAAAATCTGTAATTATTGATTCACCAAAAATTTCTGCTGATGGTATAGATGCATAGGGCTCGGAAAGGGCTTCGATTCGGTACCAAGAACGTCCAAATCGGATGAAAAATGAGAAAGATATGGGGTTTTGAAGTTGTAGGGTCTTATCGGGTCTGTTTTTGTAAACGGGTTGGATCCGAAAATGAAAGTCGGATTTGGAATTTAAGTTGGAGGCTGAGTTGGTCTTTTTTTTTTTTTTTTGAAAAACAGTGGGAATGGGTTGTGTTTAGTGGCCTTTGGATGGATATCAAAGGGTGTGGATGAGAAGTAAAGGAAGGGATTAAAGGGGCTATAGCTTAGGTTTGTTTGGGCTCTTGTGTGCGAGTAGGGAAGAGGAAAGGGGCAAAAGGGGCGGCAGCAGCTGCAGCAAACAGCCAAGGTACGTCTCACTTTCCTTTCTCTCCTTTCCTTCTTTTCTTCCCTTTTCTTCTCTTTATTTCCTTTTTCTTTTTGTTCCCTTTCCTTCTTTTTTTTTTTTGTTCCCTTTTCTTCTTTTTCTTCTTCTTTCCTTTCTTTTCTTTCCTTCCTTTTTTTTTTGTCTTCACAGATCTGCGGCAGATCTGTTTTTTTTTTTTTTTTGGCTGCAGGGTTCGCGGGAGCACGGAACAGAGGTGGCGGTTCAGCGAGTGGAGCGAGAGGAAGGGTGCGGCCTGCAGTGGACGGGCGGGCGGCAAAGGAGAAGGGTTCGCGGGTGGGCCGGGTGGCTTGCGGTGGTTGCCTGGGCGAGCAAAGGGGTGGGTAGCGGTTGGAGGTTTCCTTTCTTTTTTTCTTTTTTTTTTTTCTCTCAACAGATCTGATCTCCTTTTTTTTTTCAACAGATCTGATCTACTTTCTTTTTGGTGGGATTGTAGGGCAACGTACCAGAAGAAGATGACGAATCAGCGACGATGGTGATGATGGAACGGCGACAATGACGATGGACGACGGCAATCGAAGCGAAGATTGTTCGTGGTATGAAAACACCACGAAGCCCAGAGCTCTGATACCAACTTGATGCAGGCGGTGGTTGCGTGGGCCCAAGTCGGATCACATCAAATAGGCTTTGATCAAGCTTCATGGAGTTCAAGATGTGACACAAGCTGGTTGGACAGTTTACCACAGGTAAACTAGCTGTGTTCACGGATACACAGAGATGGAGGGGCATAATCGTAAGTTGTAAGGCTAGAGATTGTCTCGTTAACTCGGAGTGCAGTCATCACCATTTAGTGGTATTGGTGTTGACTAACTTAGGACACGAACATGACTGAAGAGTTTGGTCGGTATGCTCGAGTCTAAGTTGGAGCCGCATTAGAAGACCCTAGGTGATCCCAACTACGGTCCAAAGCGACTCGAGACTAGTATGTGATCATGAGGGAATTATTATTATTAATTATATATATATGAGATATATATATGGGCTTTAATAATAAGAGAGTATTGGATTAAATGACCATGGGGGTGCCCTAGACACCCCAGACGTGTGCCACCATCACTCAGAGTGAGAATTAAGGGGATAAGGTTTGACCGGGTCAAATTCTAACCGCCCCCCTTGTTTATCCACCCAACACCAAGAGGATAGGGAGGGGGGGACGACCTTGACCTGTTCAAAGACTTATCCACCCCTCTTCTTATCCGGAAGGGCTTATAAAAGGGATAGGGGAGATAGGGGGTCGGCCATGCATGCCTATGCAAGCCCTAGCCGCCCCCTCCATCTCTAATGTCTCGTTCTCTCTCTCTCGTGTGCGAGGGTTTGATCTTGGAGATCAATCCTAATCCAAGGAAGCTCTATATCTCCCCGGGATTGCAAGGAAGGCCTTCCACCAGGCCAATTCTCGAGCGAAGCGAGGAATACGTGGTTGAAGATTGCGAGGAGGTTGATCGCCAACGTGCAGGAATTTTCATGCAGAATCTGCAGCAATATAGCTGCAGTGTAAGAATTGTTTCGGGAGATCTACAGATCGGATTGACTCCGTTCCACTTCGAGGATCTCCGTAACGAAGACGCCTACGTGCTTGTAAAGTTTCATACCAATCAGATCTCGGTGGAAAAACTGATGGCATTTTTTCAAGATGTCTGGACATAAAGACAGGACTGATCTGCACTCCGGGAATTGTTTTCGGAGTTGCAGAACTCCGATCAAGGTGATTCCACTTTGAGGAGTTTCGGATCGAAGTCTTCGATGTCCAGTTAAAATTTCAAGATGATCAGAATTAAGGAGAATTTATGGCAGCGATTCTACCAACTGATCTACAAAGGGTTGATCACCCCAAGGTACAATTTTATATCCGTTTAATTGATCGGGGAGATTAAAAATTTTAATCCGGTCCCATCACAAGGAACACACCGTATCCGGTAGTAGAACGGCGAGTGGCTACATCTCTTGCCCAATCTGCATCGGAGTAGGCACGCAGCACCAACGGAGAGGTGGAGGGAAAAAGTAGTGAGCGGGTGATGGTGCCTCGGAGGTAACGGATAATCCGAAGGACTACCGCATAGTGAACCGAACGAGGAGCCTGAACGAACTGATTGACAATGCCAACAGCATAGGCAATGTCTGGCTTGGTCATAGTGAGGAAGACGAGCATCCCAACCTGCCTCTGGTAGCAGGAGACATCCTGGAGCGGCTCACCATTTGTAGAAAGAAGCTTCAAATTGAGCTTCATGGGTGTGTCAGCAGTGCGAGAGTCAGTAAGAGCAGCATCAGCAAAGATGTCGGAGATGTACTTTTGTAGGGAGACCAATAGACCACGAGCTGACCGAGCAATCTCGAGGCCCAAAAAGTAGCGAAGAGAGCCCAGATCTTTCATCTCAAACTAACTCTGGAGGTGACGCTGAAGGGACGCTATGGTGGCACTGTCATCCCCGGTGATGATCATATCATCCACATAGAGAAGAACTGCAATACCCTGACTGGAGGAGCGAGTGAACATGGCATAGTCAGAGTGGCGCTGATGCAGACGAGCCCTACGTGCAGATTTTCATAGCTGATGGCGTATTTTTATTCCCTACGGAGATCCAGGAAGCCGATCGTCAATCCGTCTGCATAATTGGAGAGTTGTTTCGATTACCTATGACTTTGGTTTTTTACTTTCTGTCGATCCGACTGACGGATCTTAAGTTATTTATGTTTTTATTTCTGGTTTGGGTAGGTGCGAGCCATGTTCGCATCCGGTTCGAGCCACAGATGCCGAACTGACTCATTTCTATGTTTAGGTTTTAGCCGTAGGATCTTAAGTCGATTTAGATCTCAATGGATGAGATTCAAAGGGAGTCCAAACCCCTAAAAACCCTAACCGAACCCCCCCTCACCCGGCCGGCTCTCTCTCCGGCGGCAATACCAGTGCGGACACGCCTCGGGAAGCGTGTCGCGCCCTTCCTTCCTCTTTCCGTGCGGACGCCTCTCCCTCTCTCTTTCCTTTTTTTTCTTTTGTTGTTTCATTATCTATAAAGCCTACAAACCCTAATTGAAGAGGGACGATTGATGATAAATTGAAACCCTAGAACGGAGAAGCGGGATCGCTTGTTCGGCACCTTATTCGAAGAATCCTCTGGCTTCTAGTATTCTTCTTCCTTCCGCAAGCTTTTTCCTCATCGCCACGCCTTCGTCTACAAGATCGACGCTGAGATCATCTCTTCTACAAGATCAAATCATCTCGGCTTCTTCACCCTTTTATTCCGGACCACGCCCCCTCTTCCGCCCATTCATCTACAACAACGGAGCCTTTGATCGCGGTCGGCATTGACCAAAGCACGGTTTGAATCATCCCTCGATATTTTCATGTGATAAACATCATTCTCAATCCGGCCTATTGCTGATTTTAAATTAGGTTTTCAAAGTAATTAGCTTCTGAAGAATCCCATCCATTAGGTTTTTTATCGCTTAGATATATGTTTTATCGTTGAGACTTTGGTTTATATTTGAGATATTATTAGGTCTTTATTGCTGGAATTTGTTTATTAAATCTGGAATTAATCATTCTCATGTCAGTTTTATTGCTTCGTGGAATTAAACTTGTTTGGGCATGATTGGATGATGATTAAGGTTCTTAATCTTTGCTGAAATTGGAATCAAGACGTGCAGAATTCTATCTTTAATTGTTTAAAATTCAGCACTTGAGTTTCTTTTAGCATCTGCATGCATCAAGTTGGTATCAAAGCGTACTAGTCGTTGCATTCTTACGCAACGACCGGTCCTCTCGCATCATTCGCATCATTGTGTGCTTGATGAAAATTTTTTTATTTTCCTTCTTTTCATTTTAGTTTTTGTGTCTTTGCATTAATTAGAAAACTAGCATCCCGTGTGTTCGTATCCATATTAGGATCATCCCTTTCTCTCTGTGGTGAGTTGATAGCATCTTCTAGAGACTCTCCAATGGCTGAACCACCAAGACAATCTTCCCCACCCCGCACTTGGCAAGATGCCTTCAAAAGGCAACAAGCAAACATGGATAGGCTTCAGACTCAGATCGAAGCCTTGACCTTGGCCTTCACCACTTTCCAAAATCCACCTCGACGTCATCAAGAGCACAGGACTAGAACATCTCCAGAGCGTAGTGAGTTAGATCTTGAGTCAGGAGGTGATAGCGTTAGTTCCTCTGACGGGTCTGATAGGCGAAGTAGAAAAACTCATAGGAAAACGAAATCCCATTGGGGCTGGGATCAGGGTATCAAAATCGAAATTCCTGAGTTTGAAGGTAGGATATATCCTGAAGAGTTCCTAGAGTGGGCAGAGAGAATCGATCAATATTTTGAGTGGAAGGAAATTCCCCACGACAAACAAGTCAAGTTTGTTAGTCTCAAATTGAAAGGTCATGCACTGATCTGGTGGAGACAATTGCAGACCACGAGGGGTAGAAAGGGGAAAGATAAGATTTCCACTTGGACACACATGAGGGGAAAAATGCAACAGAAGTTCCTCCCTTCTGATTTCAAACAGAGTGTGTTCCAAAAATTCCAAAACCTGTGACAAAAGCACAAATCGGTGGATGATTACACCAATGAGGTCTACAAGCTCCAAGCTCGCAATGATCTGCATGAAGATGAAGAGCAGAGCGTCGCTAGGTATGTCAATGGTCTTAAGCCCTCAATTCAAGAGGTGGTGTCCCTTCATGACTTGTATCAGGTCAGTGATGCATACCGTCGGGCTAAGAAAGTTGAGTCTCACCAATCCCGATTTGCGTCCCGACGATATGACAACACTAGGGCACCATCCGGATCTGTTAGTAGACCAATCCCTGGACCTTCCCCTATAGCTGGTACAGTTCCTACACCCACTGAGAAGGGTAAAGGAGTCTTAGGAACCAACCCGAGCATGATGAAGTGTTTCAAGTGCAACCAGCCGGGTCACAAGTCAGCCGATTGTCCTCGACGTCAATTCAATCCACAAACGAATCTCGCGGATAATGAAGAGGACAGTCATGAGTCTGAGGGCGAAAATTTCAATGAGTTGGTCTTGGAGGGGGATGACGTGACTGCGCCACTATTAGTTATTCACCAGACTCTATCACCCCAAGCACCTAAAGCGTTACTACCCCACGAGCTCTGTGGAGGACCCCCAAAGCCACATTGCAAGAACCAGAGATTCGAGCTGTTCCGAACAGTCTGCACTGTCAATGGCATGGACCTTTGTGTCTTGATAGATGGAGGTTGCACCACCAACTTAATCAATGAAGGGATAGTCAGGAGCAAGAAGTGGAAAGTCAAACCATTGGCTCACCCTTAACATCTTGGCTAGACAACACCACGAGCAAATTAGTGACTCATTGTTGTTTGGCTAAGTTGTCGATTGGGCTGCAATATCGAGATGAGGTTTGGTGTGATGCCCTTCCCTTGGAAGTAGCTGATATTATCCTTGGGCATCCATGGCAGTTTGACCGAGATGCACTACATCACGGGAAAGCCAATACCTATACTTTCCTCAAGGACGGCATCAACGTCACCTTATGGCCCACGTGTTTTAAGAGACACCGATTCCATGCACCTAAAACTCTTCTGAGTCAGAGCCATCCTATACTACCATTTGCAGATAATTTAGTAAGGTGTTCTTCTGATTCACTAACAATTGAGAAGGGATTAGACAACATATTGCATTCCATCGCATGCACATCGCATTTAGACTATGTAGGCATCAATTGCACTCGCATTCATCATTTGCCTGACATCTTTACAGTAACAGTCCATTCATGTGTGTATCCATATTATCGATCAAATGTTGAATTGAGCATTAAAGAAGATTTTGCTATGCTTGTTCACCTTTCAATGCTGGGTACTTATGAGCCATGCTTTCAAATTTCAAAAAGCCCATCATTTTTACTTTTTCGAATTCATAACAAGTGGCTTGATGAGTTATTTAATTTCTTATTTTATTCACTGCATCCAGACAATGATTGCATGGCATATCTTCTTAGTCTAGAATCCACTTGTTTTGCCACGTGCGCAGGCCACTTTGAGCAACATATATTGCACCCGCACCCCATGGCCTCTCAAAGAAACCATAGCTTATTGCGCAAGCCGATGACCCGCAACATATTATGCTCCTGCGGCCTTTCTTTTCATGTCTTTTGAATTTCATATCAACCTATCTTCCTATTATCACATGAAATTATCTGGATATCTTGACGATCTTTCCGTGCCGAGAAGGATGTTGGTTTTGGCTTTCAGGTCTTCGCTTAGCATTGATGGGCAGGGGATGCCATATGAAGTCGCTGCGTACTTGAGGCTGATTACTTGGCCACCGGATTCGGGAGAGCAATTGGAGCAAATGCAGAGGTTGCGACTATTTCCAGGAGAGCCTCCACCGGATCCAGGACCTTACTCGACAGGAGTCGAGTTCTTTTGAGTCTGGGGGGGCTTGATGCAGACGAGCCCTACGTGCAGATTTTCACAGCTGATGGCGTATTTTTATTCCCTACGGAGCTCCAGGAAGCCGATCGTCAATTCGTTTGCATCATTCGAGAGTTGTTTCGATTACCTATGACTTTGGTTTTTACTTTCTGTCGATCCGACTGACGGATCTTGAGTTATTTATATTTTTATTTCTGGTTTGGGTAGGTGCGAGCCATGTTCGCATCCGATTCGAGCCACAGATGCCGAACTGACTCATTTCTATGTTTTGGTTTTAGCTGTAGGATCTTAAGTCGATTTAGATCTCAATGGATGAGATTCAAAGGGAGTCCAAACCCCTAAAAACCCTAACCGAACCCCCCCTCACCCGGCCGGCTCTCTCTCCCACGGCAATACCCGCGCGGACACGCCTCGAGAAGCGTGTCGCGCCCCTACTTCCTCTTTCCGTGCGGACGCCTCTCCCTCTCTCTTTCCTTTTTTTTTTCTTTTGTTGTTTCATTCTCTATAAAGCCTACAAACCCTAATTGAAGAGGGACGATTGATGATGAATTGAAACCCTAGAACGGAGAAGCGGGATCGCTTGTTCGGCACCTTATTCGAAGAATCCTCTGGCTTCTAGTCTTCTTCTTTCCGCAAGCTTCTTCCTCGTCGCCACGCCTTCGTCTACGACTTCGCGGAAGATCAACGCGGAGATCACCTCTTCTACAATATCAAATCATCTCGGCTTCTTCACTCTTTTCTTCCGGACCACTCCTCCTCTTCTGCCCATTCATCTTCAACAACGGAGCCTTTGATCGCGACCGGCATTGACCAAAGCACGGTTTGAATCGTCCCTCAATATTTTCATGTGATAAACATCATTCCCAATCAGGCCTATTGCTGATTTTAAATTAAGTTTTCAAAGTAATTGGCTTCTGAAGAATCTCATCCATTAGGTTTTCTATCGCATAGATCTATGTTTTATCGTTGAGACTTTGGCTTATATTTGAGATATTGTTAGGCCTTTATTGCTGGAATTTGTTTATTAAATCTGGAATTAATCATTCTCATGTCAGTTTTATTGCTTCGTGGAATTAAACTTGTTTGGGCATGATTGGATGATGATTAGGGTTCTTAATCTTTGCTGAAATTGGAATCAAGACGTGCAAAATTCTATCTTTAATTGTTTAAAATTCAGCACTTGAGTTTCTTTTAGCATCTGCATGCATCAGGCGCTCAACAAACCAGGCGGCCAGGACTGCACTGCGGAATCGCTCAAACCAGGCACGAGGGGCCTACTTGAGCCCATAGATGGCTCGGCGCAAACGACAGACGTGACCTGAAAGAGCTGGGACGCCCGGTGGAGGAGCCATGTATTATACCTCCTCTGAGAGATCACCGTGGAGAAATGCGTTGGTCATATCCATCTGATGTAGAGGCCACCCTCTGAAGGAAACTCGCGTTAGGGTATTAAGAAACCCTAATGCCTTTTTATAATATAATGAAGTTTCATAATTACAAATAAGTCCTCAAAGAAAACAATATTACTAATAAGGACAAACTTATTACTAATAAGGACAAACTCTCTCCAATACTCCCCCTCAAGCTTGAGCAAAGACCTCAGACATTCCCAGCTTGGAAACAGTAGTAAGAAGACGAGTAGGTCCAATAACCTTGGTAAATGCATCAGCAATCTGGTCAGCAGATGGAATGAATACTGGAGTAATGGTACCGGACAGAACATGATCCCGGAGGAAGTGAATATCAACCTCAATATGCTTGGTCCGCTCATGAAGAACAGAATCAGAAGCAAGTATAATTGCTGACTGATTATCACAGAAAAGAGTCGAACAGCCAGACGTAGGAAATCCAAGCTCTGATAAAAGAGAATGTAACCAAATCAATTCAGTGGTCCCATGTGCCATAGCACGATACTCAGCCTCAGCAGAAGATCGAGAGACAACATGCTGCTTTTTATTCTTCCATGAAATAAGTTGCTCACCATAAAATGTGCAGACGCCAGAAGTAGAGCGACGATCGGAAAGGGAACCCGCATAATCCGAATCAGTATAACAGGATAACTCGAATCCATCCTGAACCCGATAAAAAAGTCCAAGGCCAGGAGCAGCTTTAAGATAACATAGAATCCGAATTGCAGCCACCATATGGGATGTGCGGGGAGCATGCATAAACTGACTCACCACACTAACTGCAAAGCTGATATCAGGTATGTGAGTTAGATAAATCAAACAACCAACATGACGCTGATAGGAACTGGGATCAGAAAGAAGATCGCCGGATTCTGCATGTAGACGATGATTAGCATCCATCGGTGTACGAGCCGGTCGACACCCAAGAAGATTAGTATCATGCAGAAGATCAAGTGTATACTTCTGCTGAGAGATAGAGATACCCTGGCGAGAACGAGCTATCTCAATCCCCAGAAGGTAACGAAGAGGACCAAGATCCTTTACTTCAAAGGCAGCCTGAAGAGTATTCTTGACAGCAGTAATCCCAGCTGCATTATCCCCTGTAAGAATAATATCATCAACATATTCCATAACAATAGCACATCGGACATCAGCAGTGATCTTAATAAAGCAGGTTGGATCAGCATAACATCGAGTGAAACCGATACGAAGAATCACAGTACTAAAACGCTCAAACCAAGCCCTGGGAGACTGCTTCAAGCCGTAAAGTAACTTGAGCAAGCAACAAACTCGGCCTGAATACTCCCCTTGAAGACGGTACCCTAGAGGGGGGGTCCATATATATCTCCTCAGCCAGATTACCATAAAGAAATGCATTCTTGATATCAAGCTGATGAAGAGGCCAAGAGTGGCGAGCATCAAGAGAAAGCAGTAAACGAACACTGGTCAACTTGGCAACAGGAGCAAAGGTAGCACCAAACTCATCAGCAGTCTGTATAAAACCTCGAGCTACAAGCCTTGCTTTGTAACGTTCAAGAGAACCATCAGCACGATACTTTACAGTGTAGACCCACTTGCAGCCAACAGTACGCTTCCAAGGGGGAAGAGGAACCAAAGTCCAAGTGACATTCTGGCGCAAGGCAGACATCTCAACATCCATAGCGTTGACCCATTCAGGAACCGACATCCCGCGAAGAATACATCGGACAATATTCAATAGATGACGATTCTTACGCTCCGCCACACCATTTTGCTCAGGTGTATAGGGACACGAAAATTGATGAAGAGTGCCCTGTGCTGCAAGATAAGAAGTAAAAGAATAAGAAGTATATTCACTACCATTATCAGAATGAAGAACATGTATGCAAGCTCCATACTGAGTCTGAACCATTACAGAAAAGTGACAGTACATAGAAAACACATCAGACTTGCGCTTCAGAAGATAAACCCAACAACAACGAGAATAATCGTCGTCAATAAAGGTAACATAGTAACAAAAACCATCATAGGTTGTCGTGGGAGATGGGCCCCAGACATCAGAGTGAACTAACTCAAAAGCAGCAGATGACCGACTAAGAGATGGAGAATAAGAACTACGTGTGTTTACAAAGTTCGCACACATCACAATGAAAAGAAGTAAAGGAAGACTCAGGACAGACAGAAGCCACAGTGAGGGGACTGGCATGACCAAACCGATCATGCCACAGAGCACCAATCGTGGAGGGAGAGAAGCGAGCAGGAGAACCAGTAGAGGCAACAGGCAGAACAGCAGCAGCAGCAGGAGGAACAAGCGGTCGATCCAGCAAGTACAGCCCATCCTTCTCACAGCCCGAGCCAAAAGTCCTCGAAGTCAGGTCCTGAAAAACACATCCACCAGGAAAGAATGTCACAGAACAATGCAACGAATGAGTCAAACGACTAACAGATAGCAAATTGAGGGACAATTTAGAAACATGCAAAATAGAGTCAAGACTAACAGCAGAAGAAAGAAGAATAGTACCCTTGCTGAGGATCGGTGTAACTGATCCATCAGCAAGGCGCACATTTCGCTGACGATAAGGCTCAATATGGGAAAGAAAACTAAGCTCACCAGTCATGTGGTCAGTGGCACCAGAGTCGATCACCCAGGGTGAAGAACTGGGATCAACCCCTGATGCCTGGAAAGCGAACAAAGTACCTGAGGAGGAAGCAGTGGATGCGGAGGGCTGAGAAGACGAAGGCGGAAGATGCTGAAGCTGACTCATCAGTTGCTATACCTGGGAGACCATCTGACTCAAATCCGAAACACCAGGAGTCGGAGAAGGAGACGTTGACGAACTAGAGATGTCTGCAGCAGCCACAGTCGGTGAACGAAAAGCAGGTAGAGGGGTAGTACGCAGATGTGGGTACAACTGGTAACATCGGGAGCGATCATGAAACTGCTTACCACAATAGGTACAAGGACCAGGAGGACCACTAGTACCATGACAGCCAGGTAGACCACGACCACCAAATAGAGAGTGACCACGACCACGAGCGTGCGAGAGCGGAGGACGGGAACCAGAAGCAAGAGTCATATGCTCAGTCGGAAGATCACCGGAAGGAGGAACAAACATCCGTTGTGCACCAGTAAGACGAACGCGACGCTTCTGATTAGCAACCAGAGAAAAGGCGTCGAGAAGATCGGGGAGAGGTGACATCCCAATAATCTGAACACGAATAGCCTCAAACTCTGATCGAAGTCCCATCAAAAACTGGTAAGTCTCCCTTTTCTCCTGTCGGCGCCGAGCAAGCGCAGCATCAGTAGGGTCCTGGAAAGCACTCAGCGGCTCTAAATCAGACAGCTCGAGAAAACAACTCGGAAGAAAAGAGAAATAGTCTTGAACAGAACGATCGCCCTGAGTAGCGGCAGTAATTTTCCGATATACAGCATAGATCCGAGCATCAACTCGAGTGTGTCCATAAGTCCTTTGGAGAGCAGACCATAAATCAGAAACGGAATCATATCGCATGAACTGCTTATAGATTTTGGGTTCCATCGAGTATTGAAGCCAACCAAGGATCTAAAAATTTTCGGTGGTTCACTTTAAGACGTTCGGCCGCCTCTGTAGGTTTCGAGACACCAGTAAGCCATGCAAACTTATCGCGACCGGCAAGACAGACACGAACAGAGTTGGACCAGGAAAGAAAATTCTTATTATCCAAGAGAACGGTAGTAATGCGACGGACAAAACCGTCTTGAGAGCCAACAAGGGGGGCGACCTTGGAATCCATGGGGAGTGATGAAAAGAAAAAAAAAACGGACAGGGTTGATGTAGATGAAAAAGAAACAGAATCACCACCCCCAAAAAAAAGAGAAAAATTTCAGTGAAGTGAAAAATTTTGACAAGCAATCAACCATTAACAATCGGCAGAAGCACATCGGGGACGCCCAATAAAGTCAGTAGCAACAGAGGGCGTGGGAGGCTCTATAGAGGGCAGCAGGGGGTGCGGGATGCCGCAGGGGGGGGGGGGCAGGGTGGCGGCGGCAGGGGTGCAGGGGGGGTGCGGGGTGGCACGAGATGCTGTAGGGGAGGATCGGGTGCCGCAGGGGGGGCGCAGTAGCGGCGGCAGGGGCGCAAGGGGGGTGCGGGGTGGCACGGGATACTGCAGGAGAGGCGCGGGTGCCGCAGGGAAGGCGCGGGAGGGCGCAGGGGTGACCGGACGGCGAGCAGGAGTCGCGGGAGGGCGCGGGGGCGACCAGACGGCGAGCGGGAGTCGCGGGAGGGCTCGGGGGTGACCGGACGGCGAGCGGGAGTCGCGGTAGTGGCGGGCGCGGGGGCAACCGGACGGCGAGCGGGAGTCACGGGTTGTCGCGGGAGGGCTCTGATACTATGAAGGAAACTCGCGTTAGGGTTTTAAGAAACACTAACGCCTTTTTATAATATAATGAAGTTTCAGAATTACAAATAAGTCCTCAAAGAAAACAATATTACTAATAAGGATAAATTCTCTCCAATACCCTCTAGAAGCTGCCACAGCTAAGAGGGTGCGAATGGTAGTCATCCGAGCCACTGGAGCAAACGTCTCCTCGTAGTCAATCCCATACTCCTGGGAGAAACCATGAGCAACAAGACGCGCCTTATGCCACTCAATGGACCCATCCGGTCGAGTCTTGATCTTGAAGATCCATTTGCAGCTGACAGAAACCACGCCCGTGGGACAAGGAACCAAATCCCACGTTTGAGTCCCGCTAAAAGGCCTCAAGTTCGACTGTCATGGCCTGTCGCCACTCTAGGTGTACAACTGCCTCACGGTACAACTGGGGCTCCCGGTGGGTATGGAGGGTTGTAAGAAAGGCCTGGTAGGACGGAGAGTAGGAGGCAACAGCAAAGTGTCCAAAAGTGTCAGGAGAAACAGGAGAAAACACAGAGTAGCCAAACCTGTCAGGAGAGTAGTCATAGCGATCAGGTGGGTGATGTTTGCATGTAGGGTATCGCCGAACAGGGCCAGGATCCGCGACCGGGTAGAGGGGAGTAGCTGCAGGTGGAAAGGAAGTACCAGCGGAAACCAACTCGGGGGGAGGAACTGTAGAGCGACGAACGTAGACACGCGTGACAGGTGGTAGTGGTGGTGGAGGTGGCGGGGGAGACGGAGGAGGTGGTGATGGTGGAGGTGGCGGGAAGATGGAGGTGGAGGAGGCGTGGGTGGAGCAGCAGAATACGGAGGTAGAACGGAGATGTGGAGAAGTGATGAGGGCGAGGAGGGTGACGCAGGAGGCATGGAAAGATCCCGAGACTTGGGGGAAAAGTATGATACATCCTCAACAAAAGAAACATGACGAGAGACACGGATTCGGCGAGCCAAGAGATCGTAGCAACGATACCCCTTGTTTTCCCGACTGAGCCCCAAGTCAACACACCTAACAGACCTAGCAGAGAGTTTGGTGCGCTCATGAGGAGGAAGAAGAAAGAAGCACGTGCAGCCAAACGTGCGAAGAAGAGAGGAGTCAGGTGGGCTGGAGTGAATATGCTCATATGGAGTGGCACCGGACAGAGCAGAGGACGGAGTGATATTGATAAGATGGACAGCCGTCATGACAACTTCAGTCCAGTAGGAGTGAGGAACAGACGCAGAGAGAAGCAAGGCTCGTGCATTTTCAATGACATGACGATGCTTGCGTTCGGTAACTCCGTTCTGCTCATGGGTGTGGGGACAGGACTGCTGGTGAAGAGTACCATGATATTGAAGAATCTCACGCATCTCAGAGGAGAGATACTCCTTGGCACAATCAGACCGGAAAGTCTTGATACGCCGACCAAACTGACTATGTATCATGGTGGTGAATCTCCTATAGATGTGAGGGACTTCAGACCGGTGACGTATAAGATAAACCCAGGTGCACCTAGAGTAGTCATCGATAAAACATACATAATACATGAAACCAGAAATAGATGTAACAGGTGCAGGACCCCAAATGTCAGAATGTACTAAATCAAATAAAGCAGCAGATTGGGAAGCACTAGTAGAGAAGGGAAGAGCTAGATGCTTTGCCAATCTACAACCCGTACAGACAAAGAGACGGGAGAACACCCCACCCAAAGCGCCCGAACGGAAAACGCTTTTGAGTCGATCACTCGATATATGACCTAACCTTCTATGCCACAGGTCGGCATCAGAAGTAACAGACATGACAGACGCAACAGGAACATAAGACACATGTAGATGATCCAGCTGGTAAAGTCCTGCTCTACGGTCCAGCCCAATCCTCTGACCCGTCCGTGAATCCTGCACAACACAAACAGAAGGGGTGAAGGTGACAGTCAGTCCAGAGTCGCAAACAGAGCTAATAGAAATCAGATTAATGTTAAGACGAGGGGCATGATGGACATGGGGCAGGGTCAAACGATTAGAAGGATCAGAGGTAGTAGTGATGGATCCACATTGCGTAATAGGGACTAAAGTTCCATCCGCAGTGCGGACCTCTAGATGTGTGGGAGTAGAACAGTCAGTGAGTACAGTGGAGTCAAATGTGAGGTGACAGGAGGCACCCGAATCGAAGATCCATGGAGCAGTAATACCAGAGGTGGCAAATAAGCCGTGAGCAGTCGCGGAGCCGGTGGAAGCTAGGTGGTGAAGGAGGAGCTCCTCGAGGCGCTGAAGACGGTCCTGCTCAGGCGCTGAAGAAGGTGCAGTGGTAGCAGTGGGGAGCGTCGAGGGCTCTACAGTAGCCGCTGTACCACCAAAGTGGCGGAAGGAGGACGGACCACATCCACGGCTCCGTCCACCTCGACCGCCTCGTCGATCATCTCGGGAAGTAGGAGCCCAGCGTGATGTTTTTCATCCGGACCCCAGCGGGGGTTGCGTGGAGGACGTGTAGGACATTCACGCTTCATGTGTCCAGGCTCCTTGCAGTAGTGATAGAAGACAGACTCATCGGAGAACCCAGCCGCCAAGACGGTGTCTGAGCTAGGAGCAAGTGGAGGAGGACGAGTACCCTGAGTCTGAAGGCGAGTATCCTCATCGACCAAGGCGATCAGGGCATCCTCTAACCTAGGGAGTGGCTCACGGTGCAGGAGCTGAGCAGCGATGAGAGAAAATTCTGGCCGAAGCGCTACCAGGAACTGGTGCAGGTGGCCCTCATCAAGGTAGCGCTGGAAATCCCTAGAGCGTGGGCAAGCACACCGCTCCGGGATCAGGGAGTCCAGCTCATGCCAGTAGGCACTCATCAGACTGAAGAAGTCCTGAATCGTACGCTCCCCCTGACGAGCAGACTGCAAGTCACAGATAAGCTGATGCCGGCGTGTATCGCCGCGCAGGAGAAACCAGTCCCGGAGATACTCCCACATCACGCGCGCTGTAGGAAGGCGAACGATGGGAGCCCAGAAGATAGACCCGGATGGCCTGATCGTGGCGGTGCCACGTGAGAGCAGCAGCCGTGGTAGTAGTCGTGATGGTAGTAGTCGCAGCAGAAGACGCGGCGCTATCGGCTGCGCTACTAGTGACAGAAGAGGAGCCGGAAGAGGCAGCTAGAGGAGGATCATCACCGGTGATGTGACCCCAAAGATCGCGACTGGAGAGCACGGTCTTGACGGTGAGCGACCAATCAGGCCAGTCGTTGGCCGAGGACAACTGAAAGGTGACCGCCTTCAGCGGTGGAGAGATCGCAACGACGGACGGCACAGTAGGAGATGCTATGTAGGAGATGCAAAGGAGAGGGGAACTGGGAGAGGGTTTGCGGGTGGAGGGTAGGGGCCGGGGGGGACTATCGGGCGGAGGGGAGGGGTCGGGGGTGGCTAGCGGGTGGAGGGGAGGGGCCAGGGGTGGCTATCGGACGGAGGGGAGGGGTTGGGTGGGGGTGTCGGGCGGAGGAGAGAGGCCGGGGGGGCCTGTCGGGCGGAAGAGAGGGGTCGGGGGGCCAGTTGGGTAGAGGAGAGGGGTCGGGGGGGTTATCGGGTGGAGGGGAGAGGCCGGGGGGGCTGTCGAGCAGAGGAGAGGGGTCGGGGGGGGCGGTCGGGTGGAGGAGAGGGGTCGGGGGGGGGGGGGTGATCGGGTGGAGGGGAGGGGGATGAGGGGGGCTGGGGGGGGGTTATTGCGCGGAAGGGAGGCCGGAGGTGGGCTGCCGGGTGGAGGGGGGAGGCCGGAGGTGGGCTGCCGGGTGGTGGGGGAGACTGAAGGTGGCTGCCGTCATCACCATCGTCGCACGAGAAACCCTAGAGCTCTGATACCATGTTAGGAGATGACGGCTAGGGTTTGGAGAGAATAGAA
Organism: Chamaelirium japonicum; assembly: GCA_947650365.1. Lineage (NCBI taxonomy): Eukaryota > Viridiplantae > Streptophyta > Magnoliopsida > Liliales > Melanthiaceae > Chamaelirium > Chamaelirium japonicum. The sequence goes on along the minus strand of OX393559.1, from coordinate 12,373,846 downwards.
AATGTTCTCATTCAGGGACTAAAGCCCAATATATATGTACATGTATACACACACAACCCAATCCGACTGTACATGTAACTCGACCCATCTCTATACATTAACATTGACAAACTCAATGTTATTGCCATAATAAAAATGAAATTTGGAAGCTCAATTTTGGAATTTAAACTTGTGAAAAGATCTCATATGTTAATGGGTAAATAAATTTGACGTACAATAGAAGAAGAAACGTTGTACCGAAATTGTGGCAAAGGCAGAAATAGAACTATCTTTTGATTTGATCTTTCATTTTTTGTTAAGATAATTACCTTTTCAAGCAATAGTAGTCGCCGATAGGACCGAGTGAATCCATTATATGGCTTCAGAGTGAAAAAAAACTAAATGTTAGTACCGAAAAAAAAATCTAGGTGTTCTTACTTTACAATGTCTCAAATTGAATAACTAGCCTTGAGTATTTCATTTTTTTGCTGGTTTTTTCATGTATTTAATGCCTCATGATTTTTATACTGATGATCGTTGCAAGCAGAGGATACATGGCTCCAGAATACGCAATGAGGGGTTACTTGACAGACAAAGCAGATGTTTACAGCTTCGGAGTTGTCACATTGGAGATTGTCAGTGGAATGAGCAACACCAATTATAGGCCTACGGAGGATGGTGTGTATCTTCTTGATTGGGTAAGAATTATTCGATTTTCATGATCCAAAAAAACTCTTTGATTTTATATATTAACCATAAAGCTTTGTTTACACACTCAATAGTTGAAGCATTAAACTACAAATTCCTAATTAATAAGTAACTAAAGTTGAAGATAACAACAGCTATGGCTTAGTAAATGTAAATCCTTGCATTTTTGTCATTTCTAAATCTGTCTCTCTACTTATGAATCTGATCACTATCATCTACATGCTACATCTTGTGCATAAGCATTACGTTTGTTAGGAGATGACGGCTAGAGTTTGGAGAGAAATGAATCAAACCTTCATTGATGGAACAAGCCCAGTATATATGTACATCAATACATCTAAAACCCGACCCGACTGTATATAGAACCCGACCCATCTCTATACATTAACACTCCCCCTCAAATTCACGGTGGATCATGTACTGAGATTTTGCCGATAAAATGCCGGAAGCGAGCAATCATAAAGGACTTCGTGAGAAAATCAGCAGTCTGCTCCGATGATGGAATGAAGGCCAAGGAGATGGTGTGGTCGAGAAACTCCTGGCGTACATAGTGATAGTCAACCTCGATATGTTTTGTCTACTCGTGGAAGACCGGGTTGCTAGCAATCTGAATAGCACTCCGGTTGTCACAAAAGAGAGGTGTAGGCCCAGATATCATAACTCCCAAGTCGAGTAGAAGGCGGCGAAGCCAGACAATCTATGCGGTGGTGGAAGCCATAGCCCTGTATTCGGCTTCGGTGCTAGAGCGAGCAACAGACTCATGTTTCTTGCTGCGCTATGAAATGAGGAAATCACCGAGGAACACACGGTATCCAGTAGTAGAACGGAGAGTGGCTACATCTCCTGCCCAATCTGCATCGGAGTAGGCACGTAGCACCAACGGAGAGATGGAGGGAAAAAATAGTGAGCGGGTGATGGTGCCTCGGAGATAGCGGATAATCCGAAGGACCGTTGCATAGTGAACAGAACGAGGACCCTGAACGAACTGACTGATAATACCAACAGCATGGGCAATGTCTGGCCGGGTCATGGTGAGGTAAACGAACATCCCAACTAGCCTCTGGTAGCGGGAGACATCCTGGAGAGGCTTACCATCTGTAAAAGGAGCTTCAAATTGAGCTCCATGGGTGTATCAGCAGTGCGAGAGTCAGTGAGCAGTATCGGCAAAGATGTCGGAGATGTACTTTTGTTGGGAGATTAACAGTCCATGAGCTGACTGGGTAATCTCAAGGCCCTGAAAGTAGCAAAAAGGGCCCAGATCCTTCATCTCGAATTGACTCTGGAGGTGACGCTGAAGGAATGCTATGGTGGCACTGTCGTCCCCAATGATGATCATATCATCCATATAGAGAATGAAAACTGCAATACCCTGATTGGAGAAGTCCGCTGAAAAGCCTCAAGTTTGACTGTCATGGCCTGTTGTCACTCTAGGTGTGCAACTGCCTCACGGTACGACTGGGGCTCCCGGTAGGTGTGAAGAGCTGTGAGAAAGGCCTGGTAAGACGGAGAGTAGGAGGCAACAACAGAGTGTCCAGAAGTGTCAGGAGAAACAGTAGTAAACGCAGAGTAGTCAAACATGTTAGGAGAGTAGTCATATCTGTCAAGAGGGTGATGTTCGCACGCAGGATAGCACCGAACAGGGGCAGGATCCGCGACCAGGGAAGGGGGAGCAGCTGCAGGTGGAGAGGAGGTACTAGTGGGAACCGACTCGGGAGGAGGAACTGTAGAGCGACGAACGTAGACACACGTGACAGGTGGTGGTGGTAGTGGTAGTGGCGGGGGAGACGGAGGAGGGGAAGATGGAGGTGGAGGAGGCGTGGGTATGGTAGCAAGATACGGAGGTAAAACGGGGATGTGGAGAAGTGGTGGAGACATAAAGGGTGATGCAGGTGGCGAGGAAAGATTCCGGGACTCAGGGGAAGAGTACAGAACATCCTCAACAAAAGAGATGTAACAAGACACGGATCCGGCGAGCCAAAGGATCGTAGCACCGATAGCTCTTGTGCTCCCGACTGAGCCCTAAGTGAACACACCTAACAGACCTAGCAAAAGGTTTGGTGCGCTCATGGGGAGGAAGGAGAACGAAGCACGTGCAGCCAAACGTGCGAAGAAGAGAATAGTCAAATGGACTGAAGTGGATGCGATCATACGAAGTGACACCGGAGAGAGCAGAGGATGGAGTGATATTGATGAGGTGGACAGTCATCATGACAGCTTCAGCCCAGTAGGAGTGAGGAACAGAAGCAGAGAGAAGCAAGGCGCGTGCTGTCTCAAGGACATGACGATGCTTGCATTTGGCAACTTCGTTCTACTCATGGGTGTGGGGACAAGACTGCTGGTGGAGAGTGCCGTGAGATTGAAAAATCTCATGCATCACAGAAGAGAGATACTCCTTGGCATAATTAGACCGAAAGGTCTTGATGCGCTAGCCAAACTGAGTATGTATCATAGTGGTAATCTCCAATAAATATGAGGAACTTCATACCAGTGATGCATAAGATAAACCCAAGTGCACCAAGAGTAGTCATCGATAAAACACATATAATACATGAAACCAGAAATAGATGCAACAGGCGCAGGACCCCAAATGTCAGAATGCACTAAATCAAATAAAGCGACAAATCGGGAAGCACTAGCATAAAAGGGAAGAGCTAGATGATTTGCCAATCTGCAACCTATATAGACAGAGAGATGGGAGGACACACGACCTAAAGCGCCCGAATGGAAAACGCTTTTGAGTCACTGGATAAATGACAACCTTTTGTGCCACAGGTCGGTATCAGAAGTAACAGACATGGCAGACGCAACAGGAACAGGAGAAACATGGAGACGGTCCAGCTGGTAAAGTCCGCCTTCTCTACAGCCTAGCCCAATCCTTTGACCCGTCCATAAATCCTGCACAACATAAATAAAAGGGGTGAAGGTGACAGTCAGTCCAAAGTCATAAAAAGAGCTGATATAAATCAGATTAATGTTAAGACGGGGGGCATGATGGGCATGTGATAGGGTCAAGTGGCCAGAAGGATCGAAGGTAGTAGTGATGGATCCACACTGCGGAATAGGAACAAAATTCCATCCGCAGTGCGGACCTCTAGGTGGGTGGGAGTAGAACAGTCAGTGAGCACAGTAGAGTCACACGTGAGGTGACAGGAGGCACCCGAATCGTAAATCCATGGAGCAGTAGTACTAGAGATGGCAGACAATCCGTGAACAGTCGGGGAGCCGGTGGAGACTAGGCGGTGAAGGAGGAGCTCCTCGAGGCGCTGGAGACGATCTAGCTCAGTCGGAGAAGGCACAGTAGTAGCAGCGGGGGATGCCAGAGTCTCTACAGCAGCAGCAGTACCACCAAAGTGACGGAAGGAGGACTGACCACGTCCATAGCTTCGTCCACCGCGTCGATCGTCCCGAAAAGTAGAAGCCCAGCATGGTGCTCTCTCATCCGGACCCCAACGGAGGTTGCGTGGAGGATGTGTGGGATATTCATGCTTCATGTGTCCGGGTTCCTTGCAGTAGTTACAGAATACAGGCTCATCGGAGAACCCGGCTGCCAGGACGCTGTCTGAGCCAAGAACAGGTGGAGGACGAGTACCCTAAGTCTAAAGGCGAGTCTCCTCATTGACCAAGGCGATCAGGGCATCCTCTAACCGAGAAAGTGGCTCACGGTGCAGGAGCTGAGCAGCGATGAGAGCAAAATCTGGCCGAAGCGCTGCCAAACCTGTCAGGGGAGTAGTCATATCTGTTAGAAGGGTGATGTTCATGCGAAGGGTAGCGCCGAACAGAACCAGGATCTGCGATCGGAGAGGTGGGAGCAGCTACAGGAAAAGGAGTATCAGTGGAGACAGTCTCGGTGGGAGGAACTGTGAAGCGACGAACGTAGACACGCATGACAAGTGGTGGTGGTGGAGGTGACGGGGGAGGGGGAGGTGGTGGGGACGGGACGTGAGGAAGGTAGAGGAGGCTCAACCGGGAAGGTGGGCGTGGGAGCAGTATACGGAGGTAGGAAAGGGATGGTGAGAGGGGGTGAAGGCATAGAGGATGATGTAGGTGGTGAGGGAAGATCCCGGGACTCAGTGGAAAAGTATTGGACATCCTATACAAAGGAGACGTGACGAGAGACATGGATCCGGCGAGCCAAGGGATAGTAGCACCGATATCCATTGTGCTCCCGACTGAGTCCTAAGTGAACACACCTAACAGACCTAGCAGAGAGTTTGGTGTGCTCATGGGGAGGGAGGAAGACGAAACACGTGCACCCAAAGGTACGAAGAAGAGTGTAGTCAGGAGATATGGAGTAAAGCCACTCGTACGGGAAAATACCAGAGAGGGAGGAGGACGGAGTGATGTTGATGAGGTGAACAACGGTCAGGACAGCCTCAGCCCAGTAGGAATGTGGAACAGAAGCAGACAGAAGTAGAGCTCATGCTGTCTCAAGGACATGGCGATGTTTGTGCTCGGCGACTCCGTTCTGTTCATGGGTGTGGGGACACGACTGTTGTTGAAGAGTGCCATGAGTCTGAAGGATCTCACGCATCTCAGAGGAGAGATACTCCTGGGCACAGTCAGACCGAAAAGTCTTAATGCACCGACCAAACTGGGTGTGAAGCATAGTAGTAAAGGTCCTGTAAATATGAGGAATCTCGGGGCGGTGACGCATAAGATAGACCCAGGTGCTGTGAGAGTAATCATCTATGAAACTCACATAATACAAAAAACCAGTAAAATAGGCAACTGGAGCAGGACCCCACATGTCAGAGTGCACGAGATTAAAAGGGGCGCTGGAATGGAAAACACTAGTAGAAAAAGGAAGAGCAAGGTGCTTTGCTAATCGACACCCAGTGCAGACAGAGAGGGGAGAACACCCGACCCAAAGCACCAGAGTGAAAGATGCTTTGGAGTTGATCACTGGATATGTGACCTAACCTTCTGTGCCACAAGTCGGCATTAGAGATAACAGACAGAGCTGATGGAGTGGAAGTGGGAACCTAAAGGTGATCTAACTGATAAAGTCCCCCTGCTTTACAACCCAGCCCAACTCTCTAATCCGTCTGCGGATCCTGCACAGAACAAGAAAAAGAATTAAATATAACGATCAGGCCCGAGTCACAAAAAGAACTAACAGATATTAAGTTAATGTTTAAGCAGGGAGCGAGGTGAACACGAGGTAAGGCTAGGCGACCAGTGGGATCGGAGGCAGGTTGATGGATCCACACTGCGAAATGGGTACACGAGTTCCGTCAGCAGTATGGATCCCCAGGTGGGTGGGAGCAGGGCTACAGTCCATGAGTCCAGAAAAATCGGAGGTAAGATGGCAGGAGGCACCCGAGTCGAAGATCTATGGAGCAGTAGTACCCGGAGGGGCAGATAGGCTTTGATCTGTCGAAGAGGAATGGTGGAGGCGAGGTATCAAAACAGTAGCTCCTCAAGGCGCTGAAGACAGTCGGAGTAAGACCGAGACTGAGCAGGAGTGGTGACAGGCGGTGCTGGAGTAGGGAGATCAGCGGCAGCAACAGTCCGACCATCATGGCGGAGGGGACCCTGACGACGTCCACAGTCGATTAACGTGGTGGAGGGACGTGGCCCGAGGATACCATCAAAACAAGGAAACAGAGGGACTCGACAATCAGCTACTGTGTGCAGGTAGTACGGGAGTCGAGAGATGTTGTAGGAAACCATACCCCTGAAGTACGGGGGCGAGCCGACACAAGGGAGGTCCTGGGCAGTCCGGTACAGAGGAGACGGGCCGGAGGGGGGGCCTGCGGTGGAAGAGAAGGTGGGGGGGGGGGGGGCTGTGGCGGGAGGAGGTCGGGGGAGGAGCCGACATAGGGGGGACTATGGTGAAGAGGAGACCGAGGGGTGGAGGGGGGGCTGTAGGAGGGGGCGGCGTGGGTTACACGGGGGCAGGAGGGGGCGTTGGGGCTTCAGGAGGTGCAGGAGGGGGCTGCGGGTGCTTTAGGTGGTGCAAGAGGGGGCGGCGGTTGCTTCAGGAGGTGTAGGAGGGGCGGTGGGGGCTTCAGGGGGTGCAGGAGGGGGCGAGGGGGGCTTCAGAAGGTGCAGTGGGGCCGTTGGGGGCTTCAGAAGGTGTAGGAGGGGGCTAGAGGGGTTGTCGGAGGGGGGAATCGGTGCAGGAGGGTGTTGGAGGGCTGCCAGAAGGGGGAATCGTGTGTAGGAGGGGGCTAAAGGGGCTGCCGGATGGAGGAATCGGGTGTTGGAGGGGCTGCCGGTGCGAGAGGAGCAGCTAGGGAGCTGCCGGAAGGCCGGAGGAGGTGTAAGCCGGAGGAGGAGGAGGTCGGTGCCGGAGGAGTCGCCTTCACCGCAGAGAAACCCTAGAGCCTGATACCATGTTAAGAGATGATGACTAAAGTTTGGAGAGAATGGAATTGCCTCTATTGAGGGACTAAAGCCCAATATATAGGTACATCAATAGCCCATGAACCCGACCCGACTATACATAAAACCCGATCCATCTCTATACATTAACAGGTCAGTTGGTCTATCTTTGCATCTCTCGGCCTGATATTGCACATGCTGTTAGCATCCTTAGTCAGTTTGTGGTTGCACCTCGCTCCTCTCATTATGGTGCTCTTCTACGGACTCTTCGGTATCTTGGGAGAACCATTACTTGGTTGCTTCGCTTCTCGACCTCTACTCTTGTTCTTCGTGCCTACTCAAATGCTGATTGGGCTGGTGACCCCACTATTCGCCGGTCGACTACTGGATACTTCCTGTTTCTTAGTGACTCTTATCTCCTGGAAGAGCAGAAGGCTGGTAGTTGTCTCTTTCTCCAGTATCGAGGAAGAGTTTAGGGCCATGGCTACTACCACTAAGGAGACTGTTCACCTCAAACGACTCCTTGGTGATCTAGGCATTGAGATTTCTGGTCCTACAACCCTTCATTGTGATAACAAGAGTGCTATACAGATTGTCACCAATCCGTTATTTCATGAGAGGACAAAGCACATCGAGCTCAACTGCTACTTCTCCAGGGAGATGTACGATGTTGGGACTATCTATCTTCCCTATGTCTCCTCTACAAAGCAGATTGCCGACTTCTTCACTAAGTCACACTCTTTGCCCCGTTTTCGGTTTCTTATTAGCAAATTCCCAGTGTTTGACCCACCGTGAGTTTGAGGGAGGGTGTTAGTATATTATAATGTCTCCCCAGCACAGAGGATTCCTCTATTACTGAATGTTATTTCTTGTTGAGGAGAGGTGGAAATCTTTCGAATTAGATCAGTCATTCAAGAGCACCATTAAGGCTCTTGTTGGGAGCTAAGTCAGATGACATACAACATTGAATACAAAGATGAACATTTACCTCAACTTGATCTTTGTGTATCTTTTCCTTTGCAATATCTTCTTTCCTATTATGTCTGTCAATTACTTGATGTAAATGTAATGATCAGATGCTGATTATTCCTTGCTCACAAACTGCAGGCCTACGTCCTAGAAGAGCAGGGAAACCTTCTAGAGCTCGTCGATCCAAACCTCGGTTCGAACTACTCAAAGGAGGAGGCAGCACAGATGCTGAGTCTGGCCCTCGAATGCACCAACCCATCCCCAACTCTTAGGCCCCCGATGTCCACCGTGGTGGCCATGCTTGAAGGCAGAACTCCGGTGCAGGTCTCGACCGTGGAACATATGGTGTCCGAGAGTGAGGATTCGAGGTTCGAGGCACCCCACTCCTCTTCTTTGGTCCAAAGCAGTAGGGAGGAAAGTACTTGATGTTATTCCTCAGCAAGCAAGCTTCTCTCTGAGTGCTCAGAGCAGTCTTAAACCCTCATCCTTAATGTTCTGACGTTTCTTTGAAAGATGTATTTATGTAATAAATCCACTCTCTCTCTCTCTCTCTCTCTCTCTCTCTCTCTCTCTCTCTCTCTCTCTCCCCCCCCCCCCCCCCCCCCCTTCCTTTTCAAATTAAAGGCCAGGTTTGCAATGTACTTCTTTATTTCCTTTCTTCTTTTGTACTGTACTATTTTATTTTACAGCAATTTTTAAAAAACAGATTAAAAAATAATTTATTTGAAAAGAACAGTTCCAAAACCTTTAATTTATCAATAACGGACTTATACAGTAATTCAATTGCCATATAAGCAGTTTAATTGATGCATGTCCCGATATATGGTAGTTGAATTGCCGTATAAGTCTGTTGCTGCTAAATTAAAACTTTTGGGTCCGTTCCTTCCAAATAAATTATTTTTTAATCTGTTTTTTAAAAATTGCTGTTTATTTTATTAAAGGCAAATTAGAGGTAGGTCCCTGGAGTAGATGCTTTGTTACGTCAAGGACAGGCTTAAGCTGCTTTTAGCGTTAAGTCCCTTTATAACTATTTTATAAAGTGACCATTTTACCCCTACATGCAGCTACAGGCACTCTTATGTGTAAACCAATCGAATTATTACTCTTACTGTCGAATTATTACTGTAGCAATTGTTATTTTTTGTACTTATATTTATTCTTTTTTGCTATTTTTCTGCATAAATAATTAAAAGAAGCTAACAAAGTATATTAAAAGAGAGCAATTTTGTCACCGTCCCTCATCTGAACCGTCGGTCAATGGATGTGCTCGAAAAAAAAGTGTTGAATGGGATGTACGGGTCGATGTTGCCCGTTGAAGTGCATCCAATGGCTAGGAAGGGGAGGTAGTGCTCACACATAGACAAAATTGTTTTTGATACAACACCAAGTTTGAGTATGAAGAGAACAATTAATTGCAAGCATGATTATTTAAGATCATCAAAGCAACAACCCTTATAAAAAGAATAGACAAACCCAGAAGATTTATTGCAAAAAAAAAAAAACCCAGATGTACCCAAAAAAAAAAAAGACAAACCCAGAATATTTCCACTGCTGGTGAATGAGTCCACAGTGTCCTGGTCTCTTCTATAGAAGTTCATACATTGCCATTATTCAGGGTGCAGAGGTACTCGAGGTAGCAGAGAAGGCAGAGGGTTCGGAAATATAATGCTTAAGGTGCATCTTGAGACTCTGAAGGTGATTCGTCTTAGCAGTGGTGGCTCAGCAACAGCAGTAGTGGGTTGACCACGGCTAGGTGGCTCGGCACGCTTCTCTGGATAAAGCTGCCAATAGGAGTCAACTGTGTGTCTTGGCTTGCCACAGTAGGTGCACCTCTGAGTGTCAGGCATGCTGGAGAAATGAGAGGGTCCCCGAGAGAACGTAGTAATAGTGGTTCTCCAAGGTGGAGCAGCAGTTAGAGCACCCTCAAAACTGGAGGGTACAGAGCTCCGACCACACGGAGATGGGTCTCCTTGGCAATAAGCTCAGCTACAACAACATCGAGACGAGGAAGAGGATCCATATAAATCAACTGTCCCGCAAGGGGAGAAAACTCAGGGCGAAAAGCCTTCAGAAATTGGTAGAGTTGTCGTCGTTCTCGAAAGAACTATAGCTTGCACCAGGAGGCACTGACTCTGGACACCTCCAACAAAGGGGTTTCCAAAGCCCGGAGCTCACTCCAGTAGTCACACATGAGGCTGTAAAACTACTGGATCGTCTGCTCTCCCTGCTAAGCAGACTAGGCCTGAGACAGAAGCTGGTACTCATGAGCCTCGTTTTGCTCCACAAAGCACTCCGTTAGATGAGCCCAGAGCTCTGTTGCAGTAGTGTATGCACAGAAAAAAACATTTGGGTCGTCTTTATTGTGCACACGAAGATTACAGAGGCCGGGACTCAGGGACTCGGGGGTGGTGAGCCGGGTGCGGCGAAGATTTGGTCAGGAGATTGTGGGAGAGATCCGCTGGAGGGTCCTTTTGATCAACGTCTCCACGTTACTTCATGCTAGATCTCTGAAGGGGTTGCCCAGGACAGAGATCTTTACAGGGTGAGGGATTTTTGAGAGGCTAAGGAGTCTTCACCGTTGCTTTTGTCCCTTCCATGCTTCACGCTTTCTCGGCTAGGGGTTTTTTGGCTTTGTTCCTCGGTCTTCGTGTCTCCCTCGTTTCTGGCTAGATCTCGGTGTCCTTGATCATCGGTTCGCGGAGTCGATCGTGCTTCTGGCGTCGGCTTTGGATTTGCTTTGACGTGACTCTGGATTTTGCTTTGCTTTGGGACGGGTAGAGGCTTGCGATGCTTTAGTTCTTCCGGATTTCGTGTCGTATCGGCTAGAACGTGTGGTGCTTTGCTCGTGACCATTGTAGTTGCTTGGCTTTGGCACTTGTGTCGCTTTGGCACGGGCTTTACCGGTGCTTTTGCTTTAGCTTCTTGCGTTGGCTTTTGCTTTGCTTTGTCTTAATATTCTCCTTGAATGATGATGATGATGTTCTCCGATTCTTCTCTATTCTTTCGGCTTCTTCAACGGTTGTGGCGTCGGCTTGACTTCTCTTCTCCGGGCTTCTTTGGCGTGATCAGAGTTTGAAGGCTTCGTTTTGAAGGCGACGGGTGTAGCGCCGCTTCAGGTGTCCTTCTCCAAGCTTTCTTCTTCGTGAATGGAGCGGACGTTGTTGAAGACGATAGGGTAATGCCGCTTCGATCTTCTTTTCCGGGCTTTTGGGGTTAATCGGAGTCGAAGGCTTGATGAAGACGACGGAGTGATGCCGCTTTGATCTTCTTCTCCGGCCTTTGCTTCTGGCGTCTTCGGAGTCGAAGGCTTGATGAAGACAATGGCGTGATGCCGCTTTAATCTTCTTCTCCGGCCTTTACTTCTAGCGTCTTCGAAGCTGAAGGCTTCTTCTTCCCCGAGCTTTCTCCTTCGTACACGGAGTTGAAGGGTTGATTTTTGTGTGCAAGTGTCTTCACATTAATGAGGACTTTCAATGGACTAAGTCGATCCCTATAGGGATAGGCTTGCCCGAGCCTCGTGAATCCTTGGGTCGTTGAAGGCGAGTCTCCTTCTTTGCAGAACTTCCTTGATTCCGTCTTCGACCTCTTGACCCTTCCCCCCCTCTATTTATAGGTGAAGGAGGGTGGCCGAGGAGAGATATGGGAAGGTTCATTTAAATCCTTTGAATATCTCTCTCATAATTACATAGGATTCATTCCCTCATTTATGGGGGAATAAACCTTTATTTATTTTCCTTTTCTGGCGAAGTAGTTATGGCCCAATCATTTTGAATTTTTTTATTTGAATCTTGCACATTAAATCGATGGTGACCCGGCTTCATTTCTTGTCCGTCGGATCGAGGGATCGATGTAAATCCATGCTTGTGTAGACGTCTACGCAACCTCCCCCCGCGCATGGCGGTTTTACTTTTTTTTTCTTTTCTTTCCTTTTCTTTCTTTTTCCTTTTCTTTCTTTCTTTTCTTTCCTTTTCTTTCTTTCTTTTCTTTCTTTTTCTTTTTCTTTCTTTCTTTCTTTTCCTTCCCTTGGCCGACCGCTCCCTTTCCGTGGGAAGGGGGGCACGGTTTTCCAAGGGGGGTCGGTTTACAAAGGGGGCCGAGTGGGCCCCACTTGCGGATGGGCCCACCAGGCCCCTCTTCGGATTGGGTCAGGTCTGGTGGGCCCTGCTTGCATGGTGCGGGCCCACCTAGGTCTTGTTGTGTCGGGTTGGGCCCCCGGGTTTGCGCATACAAGCTGGGCTCGGGTGTGCTAAAATTTTATGCGTCTACAAGTAGCAAAGGTGATAAGGTTTGCCCAAAGCAAGTGGTCAACCGAGGCAACGAGAAACGCCAGGACACGACAGTCACGAATGCTCCAGGTGTTGTCCCTGCTCCAGAAGCATCAACAGGAGCAAGTGTAGGGCCGGCTGCGGACTCTATTACCAAAAACTCTGATTTTTTGAATAAATCTCGGTTAAAACACGACTTATTCATTAAACGTTATGTACGTGACTCTTTCCCGATTTTTTGAAAAAGTCTAAATTTTATGAAAAGTCATAATTTCCACGTTTTAATCTCGATTTACACGTTTTATTCCCGATTAATTGCGTTTTAATCCCGTCATTGATTGCTCAAAAAATCTATTGTAAAATCTATATATAAATATGCTCTGAAATAGTACCATTTGTTTCCTGACTCTTTCCCGATCGTTCCGACTTTTTTTCTGATTTTTCCGACTTCTCCCCTAGCCGATTTTTTCCCTACTTCCGACTTGGTAACTATCGCTGCGGAGGGTTGACGGGATTGCAGGAGACCCGGCGGAGCTGCAGGAGGGGCCAGCAGGCTGCAGAAGGGTCGGCGGGTTTGCAGGATGGCTGGCGTGAGAGGGCCGGGTGTGGCAAGGCCGGCGGCAGTAGGTTCGGGCGGTAGCGGGTTCGGACACAAGGTGGCGGGCTCGTCACGGACACAGGCAAGGTCACTAGATCGGGGTGGAAGGTAGCGGAAGGGGATGGCAAGGGGATTAGACCTGCTCTGATACCATATTATCACAACACTAGGAGAGAGAGAGAGAGAGAGAGAGAGAGAGAGACGGGTAGGGTTTGGGAGAATGACGGACGACTCTCATTAGGGCAATAGCCACGATTATATATAGGCCTCATATATGTATAGGGAATAAGGCCTGTACACCAAACTCATATGTCTGACATACAATATACAATTAACAAGTGCAATTCATCAATCATGCTAGGTGCACCTAGCAACTGTGTGTGTATGTAGTATTTGGAAATATCTATATAACATGGCACGGCGGTTTTGTGCGGACTAGGACAAAATGAAACCAAAAGCTGACTAGACAAAACAAACAAGCTGACTAGATCGAATATATCTAACCATTCGTTTAAAAATCAACGCACGATCTTTATTACCCCATCAACCAATTCCCTCCCTTGATTCTCTCTTTCTCTTTATCACTGTGATCAATTGCTTCTTTATCAAGCCTCTTGGATAATTTTGGAAAGAAATAAAATTCAATGCATGGCCCTCTCTTTTCTTAAGCCCAAAATTAGTTGTACTTCTCTGTCTCTCTTCCCTTAAGAAGCCTGGCACTGTCCACCAGCAACCACAGCCCAAGGCCAAGAAGACTATGTGCCAGCCTGGGAACTCAGGTATATTCTTCTCGGATCTCCTAAAATCTCATCTGGGTTTTCAGCTTGACAAAATGGAAGCTGACTAGGACAAGCTGACTGGACAAAAATAAACCGAATAGATCTAACCATTCGTTCAAAAATCAACGCACGATCTCTATTTCCCCGGCAACCAACTCCCTATGGGTTTCAAATCCCGACCCATTTAAACTGCACTAAACCCCTAAAATCCCGGCCCATTTAAATTGCACTAAACCTGACCGTTCATCCCATGATCGTTATTCGCATCAACGACTATAAACCAGCCTGCTGAAATTTCGGCCGCCCCAAACTATCGGGTCGATCTCGAGGAATCCATTCGAATAGAGACAACTATAATTGATCGATTATAGAGGGAGGGGGAGTTGGTCGCACCGAAGGCGCCCGCTTTGTGCCAATCGGCACGGGCGAGGAAATGTAGTTGTCGTCGAAAGTGTTTTGTTGCCAAAAGCGTTTAGGTGGTTACTGCCGAAGGCGGTCCGCTGTAGTACCGACATATATGTTACCGCCGATATGATTGATCGATTATAGGGGGAGGGGGAGTTGGTCGCGCCGAAAGCGCCCGCTTCGTGCCAATCGGCACGGGTGAGGAAATGGGTGTCCCTATGAATGCCAATGTTGCTGTTGAAAGTGTTTTGTTGCCAATGACGTTCAGGTGGGTTGCCGCCGAAGGCGGCCCGTTGCAGTGCCGACAGGCATGGGCATGCACTAGTTATTTAAATAAGGGACCACGTAGAAAGGAGAATTGGGGAAATATCTATCATTTTAGATCCATTCGCATGTGCAAGGTAAGACTCCTAGTATCCTTAATCATTCTCTCTATTCAGTTCTTTATCGACAACCTCACAAAATAACTAGTAGATACAGAACAAAGCTAGTCATAGTATGGGCTCCTGATTGAAAAGTATAAATGAACCATTGTTTATAAGTTGGAATCAAGATTTAATAAAGAAATGATGTTTGATTTGATTTATCAAATAAATTTTATATAAAGAATATTCCACATCCCTGATTTCTAGTTCTAATAGTAAAGCCAGATTAATAGTGTAAAAAGACAACCACCACTATTTTAGTCTCTACTTTGTCAAAAAACTAATTAACTGTGGACGATGTATCCTTGCCATTGATGCTTACGTAGGCCGCTCAAAAAGTTAAAAGGCTGAAAATTCAAATTTAAATTGGTCTAATATTAGGAACTATTAGAGTGTATACATATCATTAGTCTTCTTGTATAGTTTTATTAGCCTTTTGGGGGTATGTTCACCATGTGGTGACCCCATCTTGTGCATTCATATATAGGCCTGTTAGGAGATGACGGCTAGGGTTGGAAGAGAATAGAATAGTTCTCATTGAGGGACTGAAACCCAATATATAAGTACATGTATATATATAGAACCTGACCCGACTGTACATAGAACCCGACCCGGTATATACATTAACACTCCCCCTCAAACTCACGGTGGATCATGTACCGAGAGTTTGCTCATAAAATGACGAAATCGAGCAATCGTCAGGGGCTTTGTGAGAAAATCAGCAGTCTGCTCTGTCGAGGGAATGAACGGCAAGGAGATGATGTTTGCAAGAAACTCCTGCCGAACATAATGATAGTCGACCTCGATGTGTTTGGTCCGCTCATGAAAAACCGAATTGCTAGCAATTTGAATGGCACTCCGGTTGTCACAGAATAGAGGTGTAGCCTCAGAAATCCTAATTCCCAAGTCAAGTAGAAGACGTCGAAGCCAGACAATCTCTGCAGTGGTGGAAGCCATAGCTCAGTATTCGTTTCTGTGCTGGAGCGTGCAACAGACTCCTGTTTTTTGCTGCGCCAAAAAAATAAGAGAATCACCAACGAACACGCAGTAGCCGGTGGTAGATCGATGAGTAGCAACATCTCCAGCCCAATCTGCATTGGAGTAAGCACGCAGAACCAGTGGAGATGTGGAGGAAAACAACAGCGATCGAGTGACAGTGCCATAGAGATACCGAATAATCCGAAAGACTGCTACATAGTGAACCAAGCGAGGAGACTGAACGAACTAGCTGACAATACCAACAACATAGGTAATGTCAGGCCTAGTCATAGTGAGATAAACGAGCATCCCAACCAGCCGCTGATAACGAGAGATATCCTGGAGAGGCTCACCATTTGTAAAGAGGAGCTTCAAGTTGAGCTCCATAGGCTTGTCAGCAGTACAAGAATCAGTAAGAGCAGCCTTGACAAAAATATCGGAGATGTACTTCTGCTGGGAGATCAGCAATTCTTGAGCTGACTGAGCAATCTCAAGGCCAAGAAAGTACCGGAGAGGGCCTAGATCCTTCATCTCAAACTGGCTCTGAAGGTGACACTGAAGGGAAGGTATGGTAGCACTGTCATCCCTGGTGATGATCATATCATCCACATACAAAAGCAGCACAGCAATACCCTGACTAGAGGAGCGGGTGAACAGAGCGTAGTCAGAGTATCTCTCAACAAACTCAATGGCCAAAACTGCACTGCAGAATCGCTCAAACCATGCCCAAGGTGCTTGTTTGAGCCCGTAAATAGCACAGCGTAAACGACAAACATGCCCTGGAGGAACTGAAATGCCCGGAGGAGGAGCCATGTATACTTTCTCAGAGAGGTCACCATGAAGGAATACATTGGTGGCATCCATCTGATGGAGAGGCCACCCTCGAGTAGCTGCCACAGCTAAGATGGTGCACACAGTAGTCATCCGAGCAACTGGAGCAAACGTCTTCTTGTAATCAATCCCATACTCCTAGGAGAAGCCATGAGCAATGAGGTGGGCCTTGTATCGCTCAATGGATCCGTCAGATCGAGTCTTGACCTTGAATATCCACTTGTAGCTAACAAGTACCACACCTGAGGGACAAGGCACCAAATCCCATGTCTGGGTCCGCTGAAAAGCCTCAAGCTCTACTGACATGGCATGCCGCCACTCTGGGTGTAAAGCTGCCTCACGGTACGACTGGGGCTCCCGGTGGGTGTGAAGTGTAGTAAGAAAAGCCTGATAAGATGGAGAATAGGAGGCAATGGCAAAGTAGCCAGAAGAGTCAGGAGAGTCAGAGGTAAAGATAGAGTAGCCAAACCTGTCCGGAGAGTAGTCATATCTATCAGGAGGGTGATGTTCGCACGCCGGGTAGCGCCAAACAGGAGTAGGATCCACGACCTGTGAGGAGGGAGCAGCAGCATCAAGTGAGGGAGTACCAGTGTGAACCGACTCTGGAGGAGAAGCTGTAGACCAACGAACATAGACACGAGTAACAGGTGGTAGTGGAGGTGGCGAGGGAGATGTGGGAGGTGGAGGTGCTAAGGATGGAGGTGGAGATGGAGGTACTGAGGGTGGGGGAGACCCAACTAGAGAGGATATAACCAATGGTGCAGCAGTAGGATACAGAGATAAAACAGGGATGGTGAGAGGTAGTAAAGGCGTGGAGGGTGATATAGGAGATAAGGGAAGATCTCAGGATTCAGTAGAAAAGTATGGGACGTCTTCGATAAAAGAAACATAACGAGAGACACGGATCCGGCGAGCCATGGGATCGTAGCACCAATATCTCTTGTGCTCCCGACTGAGCCCCAGATAAAGACACCGAACAGACCTAGCAAAGAGTTTGGTATGCTCATGGGAAGGGAGAAGAACAAAACACGTGCACCCAAAGGTGCGAAGTAGGGAGTAGTCAGGAGATGTGGAGTAAAGCCGCTCGTATGGGGTAGTGCCAGAAAGGGTGGATGACGGAGTGATGTTGATGAGGTGAACGACGGTCAGAACAGCCTCGGCCCAGTAGAAATGCGGAACAGAAGCAGACATAAGGAGAGCTCGCGCTGTCTCAAGGACATGGTGATGTTTGCGCTCGACGACTCTGTTCTGTTCATGGGTGTGTGCGCATGACTGTTGGTGAAGAGTGCCGTGAGTCTGAAGAATCTCACGTATCTCGGAGGAGAGATATTCCTGGGCACAGTCAGACCGAAATGTCTTAATACGCTGACCAAACTGGGTGTGAAGCATAGTAGTGAAAGTCTGGTTAATATGAGAAATCTCAGAGCGGCGATGCATGAGATAAACCCAGATGCAACAAGAGTAATCGTCTATGAAACTAACATAATATAAAAAACCAGTAAAAGAAGCAACGGGAGCACGACCCCAAATGTCCGAATGCACTAAATCAAAAAGAGCCACAGATTTGAAAGCATTAGCCGAAAATGGTAGAGTTAGATGCTTTGCCAATTTACAGCCCGTACAGACAAAGAGGGAAGAGAAGGACACACGACCCAAAGCAACCGAACGGAAAACGCTTTTGAGTCGATCACTGGATAAATGACCTAACCTTCTGTGCCACAGGTCGGCATCAGAGGTGAGACATGACTGACTCAACAGAAGCAAGAGAAACGTGAAGATGATCCAGCTAGTAAAGTCCCCCATCCTACGGCCCAGTCCAATCCTCCATCCCGTTCGCGAATCCTGCACAACACAAGCAGAGGAGGTAAAGGTGATGGTGAGTCTAGAATCACAAAGAGAACTAATAGAGATCAATTTAATATTAAGAAGAGGAGCATGGTAAACATAGGATAGGGTCAGGCGACCAGTGTAGTCCGAGGTAGGAGTGATGTATCCACACTGCGGAATAGGTACGAGAGTACCATCCGCAGTACGAACCTCCATGTGTGCAGGAACAGAAGTACAGGCGGTGAGCACAGTGGAGTCATATGTGAGATGACAAGAAGCACCCGAATCAAAAATCTAAGGGGCAACAGTACCAGGGGAGGCAGCCAGGCCGGTAGCAGGCGAAGAGCTGGTGGAGGCGATGTGGCAAAGTAGGAGCTCCTCAAGTCGCTGGAGACGATCCGGCTCAGGTGGAGACGGTGCAGTAGTAGCAGCAGTGGGTGCTGAAGTCTCTACTGAAGCAGCAACGCCACCAAGGTGGCGGAAGGAGGACTGACTACGTCCACAACTTCGTCCACCTCGACTGCCACATCGATCATCTCGGGAAGCAGGAGCCCAGCGTGATATCCGAATCCTAGCGGGGGTTGCGTGGAGGATGTGTGGGACATTCACGCTTCATGTGTCCGGGCTCCTTACAGTAGTGACAGAAGACAGACTCATCAGAGAACCCGACCGCCAAAACGTTGTCTGAGCCAGGAGCAAGTGGAGGAGGATGAGTACCCTGAGTCTGAAGACGAGTCTCCTCATCGACCAAGGCGAGCAGGGCATCCTCTAGCCAAGGTAGTGGCTCACTATGTAGGAGCTGAGCAGCAACGAGAGCAAAGTCCGGTCGAAGCGCTGTCAGGAACTGGTACAGGTGGCCCTCATCAAGGTAGCACTGGAAATCCCTAGAGCGTGGGCAAGCACATCGCTCCGGGACTAGGGAGTCCAGCTCATGCCAGTAGGCACTCATCAGACTGAAGAAGTCCTGAATCATAAACACCCCCTAACGGGCAGACTGCGAGTCACAAATAAGCTGATGCCGGCTTGCACCGCCGCGTGGGAGAAACCGGTCCCGGAGATACTCCCACATCGTGCGCACTGTAGGAAGGCGGCCAATGGGAGCAAGGAGCGGACGAGCAACGGAGTCCAGGAGATAGGCCCGAATGGCCTGATCGTGGCGACACCACGTGAGAGCAGCAGTCGTGGCTGCTGTGATAGTAGTCTTGACGGTAGCAGTCGCAGCAGAAGACGCGGCATTGTCGGCTGCGCTACTGGTGACAGAGGAGGAGCTGGAGGAGGATCATCACTGGTGATGTGATCTCAAAGACCGCGACTGGAGAACACGGCTTCGACGGTGAGCGACCAATTAGGTCAGTCGCTGGTCGAGGACAACTGAAAGGTGACCGCCTTCAGCAATGGAGAGATCGCAATGACGGACGGCACTGTAGGAGATGCCATGGAGGAAACTCAAAGGAGAGGGGAGCCGAGAGAGAGCTTGTGGGTGGAGGGGAGGGGCCGGGGGGTCTGTCAGGCAGAGGGGAGGGGCCGGGGGGGTTATCAGACGGAGGGGAGGGGTCGGGGGGGGCTATCGGGCGGAGGGGAGGGGCCGGGGGGGGGGGGGGGGGGGGGGGGCTATCGGACGGAGGGGAGGGGTCGGGGGGGTTATCGAGCGGAGGAGAGAGGCCGGGGGGGCCTGTCAGGCATACGAGAGGGGTCGGGGGGGGCGGTCGGGCAGAGGGGAGGGGTCGGGGGGGGGGGGGTTATCGAGCGGTGAGGAGAGGCCGGGGGGGGGGTCTATCGGGCAGAAGGGAGGGGCCGGGGGGCCTGTCGGGTGGAGGAGGGGGGTCGGGGGGGCTATCGGGCGGAGGAGAGGCCGGAGGTGGGCTGCCGGGTGGAGGGGGAGACCGGAGGTGGACTACCGTCGTCGCGCGAGAAACCCTAGAGCTCTGATACCATGTTAGGAGATGACGGCTAGGATTGGGAGAAAATAGAATAGTTCTCATTGAGGGACTGAAGCCCAATATATAAGTACAGGTATACATATAGAACCCGATCCGACTATACATAGAACCCAACCCGGTATATACATTAACAAGGCCATTGCCCAAAAGAGTAATGAAAGCTCTTTACTCCCAAATCTCTTTTTCCTCTTTTCCATTTCTAGCATTAACAGGAACAAATCTCCTTAGCAGCTAAATCAAAATCCTCATTAAAGATTCTGATGAGTTTGTTTGTATGTGTGTGTAAAGGATTTGACTGAGACAGAAAGGTAAAAGAGATTTGCACAGAATGAGAGAAACTAAAAAACTCCTGCTGAATATTTTAATTCTCACAATATATAATCTTGGAACACAGATTGCTCAAGGGCCAGAGCCTCACTGGAGTGCTCCCTGACGAGTTTGTTAATCTCACATCTCTAAGAGTCATGTGAGTATGTGATGATGATAATATACCTTCCAGATACTATCAAGTGCTGGGAACTATCTCAGTGGACCCATCCCTGTTGCTTGGGCTTCACTTCCTCTCACCAATTTGTAATTATAAAATTATTTTCCTTCGCTCTCACTCTCTCTTTGCAAATTGCAACACAGATCCTCTCTTTCAATTGCAAAATGCAAACAATTTTGATTGTAGTGACCGTAATTTGATTGTAGGTCCTTACAGGCAAACCGCATCTCAGGGATAATCCCCAAGGAGCTTGGAAGCATCACCACACTCCAATCATTGTAAGCCCACTCTTCCCTTCTCCCACTCCTTTTGTTAACCTCATTTGATCCTCATGTTATTTTCACCTTGCTCCTTCAATTGTTCTTGTTAAGGCCTATCTTTGATGTCACATAGATAAAAAATCAAAGATGCTCCTAACATACGAGACGATGGGTGTTTTTGTTAGGGACAAAGGCTACGGCGGTTTATGGCCGACCACTAGGTCTTTCACAGAAGCGTGATCTACCGAGGGGTCGAGGTCGACATTTTCCATGCAGCAGCACAATACAGAGAAGATCGATAGATTAGGGATACCGGCAATCAAGGAATATGATTTCCACTATCAAGATATTACAATCACCGATGGTGGGTCACCGTTTGTCAGACCCCCACACATGTATCTTAACATTCCACTCAGACTAATTCCTCAACGATAACAAACATGAGAGTACAAGAGAGAATATCGAGCGATTCCAAGAGATGATCAACTGATGAAGATGCCGAGGCTAACGCATCGAGGAACCTTGATGAAGACCCGAGAATCCGAGAGAGGACCGGAACTAGACCTCTCCTCTCTCTCTTCTTCCTTCTTATTTTTATTACTATCATTATCTTCTTGAACCTGATCTCTCTCACAAGCTCTATATCTCTCACGACCGCTGCAACGCTTCCTCTGTAAACCCTAAAGCCCCAACACATTTCTTTTATAGACGAGGAAACGTGTGACTTTAGTTTCCCAAAGCAACCCGTGTCCCGGATTGGAAACTGTGCTGCCAGGTTGTGTTCGCCCGAGCGAAAAACATGCTCGCCCAGGTGAAATTTTGTATTGTTTTGTCTTGCAGAATGGATCTCCAATTCACCCGGGCAAGGCCAAAAACATGGTCGCCGTGGTGAAATTTACTTGCTATTTTGGGTTGGCTTTTGCAAGCCGAAAACCGAACAATCTCCGCCTTTGGCTTGAAAAGCCAAACACCTTGACTTCCGCCATCGCCACTGCCGTTTTGAGTACTTGTGGAAATCCATTCCCATCCTTGTCGCCACCTTGGCATCCTACTTCTTTATTTTCTTGTCGCTCAGGAATGCTCCACCTACAGACTTATTCCTCGTTGAAACCTCTACCCTTGAAACTACTCTCGTAGCAACCTTGTACAAGCCTCTACTACATTCTCCTTCGAAGATTAAAGAAGTGCCATCCCAAACCTTTAGGACTCCACCTAAACCGGCGGTCCTATAATTTAATCGGAAAGTGAAATTAGATTTGCTCTCATACCCGAAACATGACGAACGTTCCCGAGAGTCTGAATCGCTCCATCAGAAAGCCTCAAGCAAATGTTACCGACTCCCTTCACCAGCAATTGGGAGACATCACCGATCATCATACCGCCACCCTCACACACTGCATAGCTGCTGAATCACGCCCTGTGTGAGCACACATGATGTGCGGCACTGCTATCAAGAATCCAATCTCGGATTCTATACTCAGTGGTCGCCAAGATTACAACTTCTTCATTGGAATATATCCACTGATACTTGATTCGCGTTCTCCCTTGCTTTTGCCGAACTTGAGCTATTTCCGAAACCTGCTCCTTCACCTTTCCATTTGCAGTCGTTTTTGAAGTGCCCATTCTTCCCAATATTCCAATAATGAAACTTCTTATTCCTCGCACTTACCCTTGCCACCAATAAACCCTCCACACGATTTCTGCTAGTAGCAATTACCTCTTTCAACCGCAGCTCGTTTGAAAGAAATGCACCTGCAACATCCTGAAACTTAATGGTTTCCTTCCCATAGTGTGATTCTTAGATGCTCTAAAGACGAGGGAAACGAACCCAGAAGAAGTAAAGCATTGTCTTTATCTTTTATGTCTTCGCCAACATTAGGCATTAATGAGATTACCTGATTAAAAGCGCTAAGATGCTCACAAACCTTTGTACCTTCCTCCATCCGAAGTGTAAACAATTTCTGCTTGAAGTACAAATGATTAGTGAGCGACTTTGTCATATAGACTTCCTCCAGGTTTGCCCAAATTTTTGCCACGGAGATTTCACCTTGCACTTGTGCCAGAACACTCTTCGCCAGACATAACTAAATTTTGCTTGCCGCCCTTAGATCACATTCTTTCTGTTAATGTATAGAGATGGGTCGGGTTATATGTACAGTCGGGTTGGGTTGTGTGTGTATACATGTACATATATATTGGGCTTCAGTCCCTCAATGAGATGTATTCCATTCTCTCCAAACCCTAGCCGTCATCTCCTAACATGGTATCAGAGCTCTAGGGTTTCTCCGCGGTGAAGACGACTACTCCGGCACCTGCCTCCTCTCCTTCGGCCTTTTGGCAGCTCCCAGGCAGCTCCTCCCGCACCGGCAGCCCCTCCAACACCCTCCTACACCTAATTCCCCCCTCCGGCAGTCCCTCCAACCCCCTCCTGCACCCGATTCCGCCATCTGGTAGCCCCTCCAGCACTTCAGAAGTTTTCGTCGCCCCTCACCTGCACCTCCTGCAGCCCCCGCCGCCCCTCCAGCACTCGATTCCCCCCTCTGGCACTCCGGCAGCCCCTCCTGCATCCGATTCCCTTCTCACCCGCACCGGCAGCCCCTCCAACCCCTTCCTGCACCCGATTCCTCCCTCTGACAGCCCCTCCAGCACCCTCCTACACCTGATTCCCCCCTCCGGTAGCCCCTCCAGTACTCCGGAAGCCCCCCCCCCCTCCTGCACCTTCTGCAGCCCCCGCCGCCCCCTCCTGCAACCACCGCCGCCCCCCTCCTGCACCTCTTGAAGCCCCGTCGCCCCCCTTCTGCACCTCCTGCAGCACCCCTCGCTCCTCCTCTTCCAACAGAACCCCCCCTGCAGCCCCTCCGACCCCCCCGCCATCCCCTAAAGCACCCGCCACCCCCTCCTGCACCCCCTGACGCCCCGTCGCCCCCCTTCTGCACCTCCTGCAGCCCACACCGCCCCCTTCTGCACCTTCTGTAGCCCACACTGTAGCCCTGCTCCTACCCACCTGGGGATCCACACTGCTGACGAGACTCGTGTACCCATTTCGCAGTATGGATCCATAACCCTGCCTCCGATCCCACTGGTAGCCTAACGTTATCTCGTGTTCACCTTCCTCCTTGCTTAAACATTAACTTAATATCTGTTAGTTTTTTTTGTGACTCGGGCCTGATCGTTACATTTACTTCTTCTTCTTGTTCTGTGCAGGATTCGCGGACGGGTCAGAAAGTTGGGCTGGGTCGTAGAGCAGGGGACTCTATCAGTTGGATCACCTTCAGGTTCCCACTTCCACTCCGTCAGCTCTGTCTGTTACCTCTGATGCCGATTTGTGGCACAGAAGGTTAGGTCACATATCCAGTGATTGACTCTAAAGTGTTTTTTCACTCTGGTGCTTTGGGTTGGGTGTCCTTCTCCCCTCTCTCTGTCTGCACTGGGTGTCGATTAGCAAAGCATCTTGTTCTTCCTTTTTCTACTAGTGTTTCCCGTTCCAGCGCCCCTTTTGATCTCGTGCACTCTGACATGTGGGGTCCTGCTCCAGTTGCCTCTTTTACTGGTTTTTTATATTATGTGAGCTTCATAGATGATTACTCCCGCTGCACCTGGGTCTATCTCATTCATCGCCGCTTAGAGATTCCTCATATTTACAGGACCTTCACTACTATACTTCACATCCAGTTTGGTCGGCGCATTAAGACTTTTCGGTCTGATTGTGCCCAGGAGTATCTCTCCTCTGAGATGCGTGAGATCCTTCAGACTCACGACACTCTTCACCAACAGTCGTGTCCCCACACCCATGAACAAAACGGAGTCTCCGAGCGCAAACATCGCCATGTCCTCGAGACAGTGCGAGCTCTACTTCCGTCTGCTTCTGTTCCACATTCCTACTAGGCTGAAGCTGTCCTGACCGTTGTTCACCTCATCAATATCACTCCGTCCTCCTCCATCTCTGGTGTTTTCCCATACGAGCGGCTTTACTCCACATCTCCTGACTACTCTCTTCTTTGTACCTTTGGGTGCATGTGTTTCGTCCTCCTCCCTCCCCATGAGCGCACCAAACTCTCTGCTAGGTCTGTTAGGTGTGTTTACTTAGGACTCAGTTAGGAGCACAAGGGATATCAGTGCTACGATCCCTTAGTTCGCCGGATCTGTGTCTCTCATCACGTCTCCTTTGTAGAGGATGTTTCGTACTTTTCCACTGAGTCCCGGATCCGTGAACAGAGATCTCAAAAGGAACTATCTCAGTGGACCCATCCCTGTTGCTTAGGCTTCACTTCCTCTCACCAATTTGTAATTATAAAATTATTTTCCTTCGCTCTCACTCTCTCTTTGCAAATTGCAACTCAGATCCTCTCTTTCAATTGCAAAATGCAAACAATTTTGATTGTAGTGACCGTAATTTGATTGTAGGTCCTTACAGGCAAACCGCATCTCAGGGATAATCCCCAAGGAGCTTGGAAGCATCACCACACTCCAATCATTGTAAACCCACTCGTCCCTTCTCCCACTCCTTTTGTTAACCTCATTTGATCCTCATGTTATTTTCACCTTGCTCCTTCAATTGTTCTTGTTAAGGCCTATCTTTGATGTCACATAGATAAAAAATCAAAGATGCCCCTAACATACAAGACGATGGGTGTTTTTGTTAGGGACAAAGGCTACGGCGGTTTATGGCCGACCACTAGGTCTTTCACAGAAGCGTGATCTACCGAGGGGTCGAGGTCGACATTTTCCATGCAGTAGCACAATACAGAGAAGATCGATGCACACATCACACAAGGCACAAACAAATAGATTAGGGATACCGGCAATCAATGAATATGATTTTCACTATCAAGATATTACAATCACCAATGGTGGGTCACCGTTTGTCAGACCCCCACACATGTATCTTAAAATTTCACTCAGAACAATTCCACAACGATAACAAACATGAGAGCACAAGAGTAAATATCGAGCGATTCCAATAGATGATCAACCGATGAAGATGCCGAGGCTGACGCATCGAGGAACCTTGATGAAGACCCGAGAATCCGAGAGAGGACCGGAACTAGACCTCTCCTTTCTCTCTTCTTCCTTCTTATTTTTATTCCTATCATTCTCTTCTTGAACCCGATCTCTCTCACAAGCTCTATATCTCTCACGACCACTGCAACGCTTCCTCTGTATACCCTAAAGCCCCAACACAGTTCTTTTATAAACGAGGAAACGTGTGACTTTAGTTTCCAAAGCAACCCGTGCCCCGGATTGGAAACTGCGCTACCAGGTCGTGTTCGCTCGAGCGAAAGACATGCTCGCCTGGGAGAAATTTTGTATTGTTCTATCTTGCAGAATGGATCTCCAGTTCACCCGGGCAAGGCCATAAACATGCTAGCCCGGGTGAAATTTACCTGCTATTTTGGGTTGGCTTTTGCAAGCCGAAAATCGAACAATCGCCGCCTTTGGCTTGAAAAGCCAAGCACCTTGACTTCCGCCATTGCCACTGTCGTTTTGAGTACTTGTGGAAATCCAATCCCATCCTTGTCGCCACCTTGGCATCCTACTTCTTTATTTTCTTGTCGCCCGAGAATGCTCCACCTGCAGACTTATTCCTCGTTGAAACCTCTACCCTTGAAACTACTCTTGTAGCAACCTTGTACAAGCCTCTACTACATTCTCCTTCGAAGATTAAAGAAGTGATGTCCCAAACCTTCAGGACTTCACCTAAACCGGCGGTCCTATAATTAATTTAATTCGGAAAGTAAAATTAGATTTGCTCTCATACCTGAAACATGACGAACATTCTCGAGAGTCTGAATCGCTCCATCAGACAGCCTCAAGCAAATGTTACCGACTCCCTTCACCGGCAATTGGGAGCCATCACCGATCATCATACCGCCACCCTCACACACTGCATAGCTGCTAAATCACGCCCTGTGTGAGCACACATGATGTGCGGCACTGCTATCAAGAATCCAATCTCGGATTCTATACTCAGTGATCACCAAGATTACAACTTCTTCATTGGAATATATCCACAGATACTTGATTCGCATTCTCCCTGGCTTTTGCCGAACTTGAGCTATTTCCGGAACCTGCTCCTTCACCTTTCCATTTGCAGTCGTTCTTGAAGTGCCCATTCTTCCCAATATTCCAATAATGAAACTTCTTATTCCTCACACTTTCCCTTGCCACCAATAAACCCTCCACACGATTTTTGCTAGTAGCAATTGCCTCTTTCAACCGCAGCTCATTTGAAAGAAATGCACCTGCAACATCCTGAAACTTAATGGTTTCCTTCCCATAGAGCAACGTGATTCTCAGATGCTCTAAAGACGAGGGAAACGAACCCAGAAGAAGTAAAGCCTTGTCTTTATCTTTGATGTCTTCGCCAACATTAGGCATTTATGAGAATACCTGATTAACA
This sequence comes from Chamaelirium japonicum, assembly GCA_947650365.1. NCBI lineage: Eukaryota > Viridiplantae > Streptophyta > Magnoliopsida > Liliales > Melanthiaceae > Chamaelirium > Chamaelirium japonicum. Next base: position 12,346,668 of record OX393559.1, on the reverse strand, counting down.
GCACTAAGATGCTTACAAACCTCTGTACCTTCCTCCATCCGAAGTGTAAGCAATTTCTGCTTGGAGTACAGATGATTAGTGAGCGACTTTGTCATATAGACTTCCTCCAGGTTTGCCCAAATTTTTGCCATGGAGATTTCACCTTGCACTTGTGCCAGAACACTCTTCACCAGACATAACTAAATTTTGCTTGCCACCCTTAGATCACATTCTTTCCAATCTGCATCCTTCATATCTATCAGCTTCTCACCCTTCAGTGCCTTGTGCAAACCGGTTTGGATCAACGTATCCCTGACTTACACTTGCCACTAGCCAAAATTGAGCTTTTCATCAAACTACTCAATGTCGAACTTCATGATAGGTGTCACGCTCAACTCCATCTATGCTCCACCAACTTTGAAGCCTCACATCGAGCACTGAAACTAGTTGGTGATCAAACAACCAGCACCTCACTCTTATATCACTGTTGGGAACAAAGGCTCCGTCGGTCTACGACTGGCCATCAGGTGTTTCACGTTAGCGTGATCTACCGAGGGTCGAGGTCGATGTTTCTCGTACGACAACTCAATACAGAGAAGATCAATGCACACACCACACAAAGCACAAACAAATAAACAAGGGATACCCGACAATCAAAGAATATGATTTCACTATCATGAGTATTAGTGGATAGTCCCACATCGGTGAGGGTGGCACCCATCACCCGCTTAATGCACCCTCTGTGGACCTCCCCTTAAGACCTGGGCTTTAGGGCATGAGGGTATCTAACATGGTTTCAGAGTTGGCCCGTCTCTTGCTCCTGCTCCCGGTCCGGGTGCTCCTCACCGATCGTGCCTTGCCACGCATGCTCCATGTGGGAGGATCCTTGCCACGCGTGCTCCACGTGAGGGGGAGTGTTAGCGGATAGTCCTACATCAGTGAGGTAGGTACCCATCACCTGCTTAATATACCTTATGTGGGCCTCCCCTTAATACCCAGGTTTTGGGGTGTGAGGGTATCTAACAAAGAGATTACAATCACCAGTGGTGGGTCACTGTTTGTCGGGTCCCCCCCACACATCTCAACGTTCCACTCAGAACAATTCCACAACGATAACAAGCATGAGAGTACAAGTAAGAATATGAGCGATACTGAGAGATGATCAACCGATGAAGATGCTGAGGCCGATGCGTCGAGGAACCTTGATGAATGCCCAAGAATCCGAGAGAGATAACCAGAGATAGACCTCTCCTCTCTATCTTCTTCCTTCCTTATTTTTCCTTCCTCTTCTTTCTCTTCCTCTCCTTCTTGAATCCATCTCCCTCAAAAGCTATATCTCTCACGACGGCTATAACAATGCCTCTTCTATAAACCCTAAAGTCCCAATACATCCCCTTTAATAGACCAGGAAACTCGTGGTTTTGGTTTCCAAAAACAACCCATGTACTGCATCGGAACTCGCCCTGCCAGGCCGCATTCGCCCGGGTGAAAAACAAGCTCGCCCGGGTGATATTCTGTGTTGTTCTGTCCGGCAGAATGGATCTTCAGTGCACCTAGGCTAGGCCAAATTTGCCCGGGCGAATTCCTGTTACCTACTGTTTTGGGTTGGCTTTTGCAAGCCGAAAACCCAACAATTCTGCCCTTTTCACCTGTAACATAACATAAAAGTAATCTGATAATTGACTGGTACCAAAATATTACACAACCAGAGTAACCATAAAACTTATCCTATTGATGAACTAAAATGAAACACCCCTTCCATTCTTCCTGAGAATGGATATTTAGTCTTTACCGGTGCTATGATGAACCCTAGAAAAAATAAAGCTGCAATTCGTAAGAAATATCATCATTGTATTAGTTCGATCCAAGTCTCCGAAGGTTTCATCTTTCTGTAACCTCATTTACTTTTGTTCTTTTATACCTTTTTTTTTTCAATGAATTTGCTGGGGTCCACGCCTAAACCTTCCTCACATTGAGGGGTTTCTAAAAAAAGTATTGGTTTAAACACAAAACCCCCTCCATTTATTGCCTAACTTGTGGCCTTCACCAACAAGTTAACATTCAAAATTACTTAGTATGTGTAGGATATCCCTGTCATTTATCAGAAATCTCTCTAATGCCTGGAGGGTGGTTCAATGTACAAAAAGCATTAGTCAGAGAATCATGACTGATGAAATCTCACCCTTTATATTTTTTCAGCCTTGCTTCTTCAAATTACTTCACTGGAGAGTTGCCGGAGTCGCTTGGCAATCTCAAGAACATGACAGACTTGTATGTCAGCATCGGCTCACCCCTCATTGCATGTAAAGTGGCCCCATGGTTCCTGCAAACTGCTCCCCAATGGCTATGACTGTCATTATTCTGCACATGACCATGGGGCTCCATTAACCCTGTTATTGGTAAGTGTTATCTATATGCAAACTTAGTTGTAAGTGACACTTCAATCCAAACTCATGTTTTCAGTAGAATCAATGGAAACGCAATCTCTGGGAAAATTCCTAGCTTCATCGGAAATTGGACTAAGCTCCAAAAACTGTGAGCAATTCTACTGCTCTTTATTGAGTGTTGATCTTTTAGTTTTGGCATCCTGCAATGCATTCTAGTCTTTCTAGACAGATGGATTTTGATGGAAATCTAATCGTTCTATACTACCGAACTTAGGACTTAATCAAATTTTAATGTTAAAAGATTTGTTGTTTAGCAGCTATAATATTTGCAAACAAAAGCAAGTCACGATATTCTTTTAGAAATTGTTTGTCAAGGCAGAGCAGGTTCTATGGAACAGCCATTCACCTTGCCGAACTTTTCTAAAAGAGAAATAATCTATCTAAATTATCTCAAATTATTTAGATTTCTCTATTAGATGCAAATCTATTAATTTAGATCTAATGATAGGACAAAAGTAGAGTTAGAAGCTCTGGCCTGTGGTCGAAGCACGCTAGGCGCTGTCCCAAGAAACTTATTGCCCCCCTCGTGCAGGTCTCGTGGCAATGGTTCTCGGAGATACGACGACCCCGGTCAGGCGACCTCCTTCTCGTCGGCACGACTTCAAGAAGGCTTTGCGAACCTCGGGAACTTTCAGGAATCCAACGACTCGACGAAGGTCTTCTCGAAGCAAGGAGGTAGCATCGCAGCACAACCTTTGATCCGAGAGAAGGTCTTCTCGGAGCAAGGATGCAGCACCGCAGTAAGAGCTCGAGAAGACGGGAGAGGAAGAGACAGAAAGTATGGAGCAATTCTCATTTTGTTGTGTGTACTGCTCTATGGCTGCACTGGGCCTTTTATAGGCCTCGGGCAGTTAATAGAAGGCTGAAAGAGGGGAGCGGTTAATGGGCTGCTATTAAGCCCATTAACCTAGCATGTTACAGCTCACAGAGAGTAGCCTTGTAACGGCTAGCATGCAGCAACGGATCGCATGCAAAACGGCTAGTAGCCAAAAAGGGAAAAAAATAAATGACAGGTTTAAAAGGAAAAATAAAAATAAGGCAGGTGCAGACCAGCCCATTTCAAATGTGCTATCGTGTCCGGGTCCGTGGGCGCACACACAAGCACCGCCCAGCCCATGCCCAAGCCCAAGTCCGGCCCGGCTAGGCTCGGCACGGCACGCACGCGCATGCGCGTGTGAGCTAGTGGAGACCCTCCTCTAGTGTGATGACTAGTGGGAGGAAGTGGGCAATCCCTTTTAAGTTGGTAGAGGATTTCTCCCCTTACCGATATGGGACTAAACACTTTGGGTTTTGTATGGTTTTCAAACACACACCCAACAATCCCCCACATATGTTTAAAATCACTAAATATTAAATAATTAATAAAAAATTCAAAATATAAAGTAAAAAGACTTTGTTGGATTCCTTATACTACGCAGTAGGTGTAGGTACCTTCCGGTTTGAACCTCCACTTAGTACAATTGTATACATCCGTGAGAACTTGGTGAATTACGCCTTGAACCAGCCTCATTTATCGGGTTTCTACAAGTAGTACACGTAGTACGGTTTTCGATGGTTCTAAGCGGGTTGCGCTATTAATGGCCTTGCATAGATATCTTTTCGTGTATGTTTCTAGGGAGCAGCCCTGGTCCCAGAGTTGCGGCCTCACAATGACATACATATAGGTAAGTCCTAATAGGGGTGTGAGCAAAGCGTCACCCTGCCTCATGGGTCTTGGACTTATTAAGAGTTTTAAACTCATCCTACCTCTTGCTTTTAATAAGCACTGACGTCATAGGGACGGGAGCATTATTCAGTGCTCCTCATTTTCAATCACTACTACAGTTTATTTCTACCCATTGAACCTCCGTGAGGTTGGGTTCCCACTGCGGTGATTTTTTCTTATGGGCTTAATCCCATCCCCCCGACGATTCTAAGACCACTGTCCTAGAGAAGTCCTTAGTTGGATGATCTGCCAAATTATTTTCGGATCTAACAAAGTTTAGGGCAATTATTTGATTTTTCATCTTATATCTGAGAGATCTATGTCTCACTTTCAGATGTCGATTTATTTTCACATCAGCGTTTTCTTGATTATATTTATCAATAGTTGATCGACAATCACAATGGATAGATATAGCCGGTAAAGGCTTTTCTATCAATGGGATCTCATATATGAGATCTCGAAGCCATTCTGCTTCTGTGTTAGTGGTATCTAGCGCTATCATTTCTGATTTCATGGTACTCCTAGCTATAACGGTCTGTTTGGTGGATTTCTAAGATATGACTCCACCTCCTAGTAGGAATACATATCCGGTTGTGGACTTAATATCTATTGAGTCACTAATCCAGTTAGCATTAGAGTATCCCTCTAACACAGCTGGATATCCACTATAGTGAAGACCATATGATATAGTTCCCTTGAGGTATCTAAAAACTCTTTCTAACGCGTTCCAATGGGACACATTCGGGTTAGACGTATAACGACTAAGTCTATTTACCACGTAAGCGATATCGGGTCGAGTATAGTTTGCTAGAAAACCTAGCGATCATATGATTTGAGCATACTCGCTTTGTAGTTTAGGAAGTCCGGTGTTCTTTTTCATATGGGTATTTGGATCATATGGTGTGAATACCGGTTGGCAATCGGGGTCGTAGAATTTTCTAAGGATTTTCTCGACATAGTGGGATTGGGATAGCACTAAACCATTGTCCTTCCTAATGATCTTAGTGTATTTCCTCCAGTTGAGGCACTACAGTCTTCTCATCTTCCATCTTGTATTCCAGAGAGTAGATTGAGGAAAAAGTTGGACAGACAGCAGGTTAAACCCAGTGGTGCAAATACCGGGTTTATACTGAGGGTTGAACCCGGCTATGAGAATATCGTTTTTAAAACCGGCATTGTGAACACCTGTTTTAAGAAGGGTTAAGTTTATTGCGGAAGTGGGATTAGCGGGGACAGTGATTAGTGAACCCGGCAATACAAATGCCGGGTTTACCTGAACCCGGGAAAAAAAAAAAAGATAGCCGACGTGGCAAGCGCTTTTCGGCGCTGACATGCCAGGCTGTCAGAGCGCTAGTCCGACAAATACTTTTGGTCAACTACTATTTAACTAATTATTTTATTTTTTAATAATATTTTGAAAAAAAAATCCCTTCCTAGATATGTCGGGTAGGCTCAACTATGAAAGTGGGCTGGGTTTTGACCGGATCTATACAAGCCCAAGTCCGGTTCGTTTAGGTTTTGGGCCCAAACTATAAGCCCGAGCTCATATATAATGTTTGGGATATAGCCCAATGGTTTGTACTCATTGAAAGTTTTGAAATCTAAAAAAAAAAAGATAAATTACAAATAAACCCTGTAATTTGACGGATTATCACTTTCACCCCTTTTGTTTAAAACCCTACAAATGCCCCCCCTGTAGTTCCTATTTCCTTTGCTGAAACACCCCCTTGAGTCCTTTGCTGAAACACCCCCTTGAGAGAGGTGAAAATAATGTGTCCTTCGAATATAGGGGGGCATTTGTAGGATTTTAAACATGAGGGGTCAAAGTGATAATCAATCAAATTACAGGGGTCTATGTAATTTACCCAAAAAAAAAGGCCATTTGTAGGGTTTTGTTTAAAACCATACAAATGCCCCCCCTGTAGGTCCTATTTCCTTTGCTGAAACACCCCCTTGAGAGAGAGTGAAAATAATGTGTCCTTCAAACTATGGGGGGCATTCGTAGGATTTTAAACATGAGGGGTCAAAGTGATAATCAGTCAAATTACAGGGGTCTATGTAATTTAACCAAAAAAAAGGCCTTGTTGCGATGCTGAATTGATACCGAGTCCATATCCTTTTTCCGAACACGTAGTGCAATTATTATATATACTTGAGATAGTAATTGACATTCAAACATACAATTTTGAATCAAAAAAATCTTAGTTAATTTATTATTAAAGGTTGTTATGAGAAATATTATACGGATATTTATAAATTCCTTCCCAACTAATTGGCTAATTACCAAAGCCTCCCACTTTTTCGTAATTGCAAAAACCTCCCTCGTGTACATTTGCAGTGCATTGTGTACACACATGTAGCATCGAAACAGTATACATATATGCAGTACGCACATGTGTACACGGGGGAGGCCCGTTTCTGTAATTACTGAAAAGTGAGAGATTTGGTAATTAGCCTATTAGTTGGAGTGGAATTTGCAAAAAAACCCAATTTTTGACCTTGTTTAAGAAATAGGAATTCCAAACTCAGCAAAAGAGAGATCAAGAACAATCTATTGGCACATGACAATTCCAGATATTAGCTGTGACATCCCAAATACAAGGAAAGATAGACCCATAATATTTTCACTCCACTGCTGGTGAATGACTACTCCACAGGGATCCTTCTTTGCTTCAGTTCTTTCCCCTGCATCAAACAAGAACCAGTGTTAAGAGCTCGGCAATGGCTTCTAACATCGTGATGAACTGCATGAACCAACGGCGGATTGATGTGAAAAGGCTTAAATTGTTAACTTACCAACTCATCTAAAAGCTTGCGCTATTACTATTAGGGAGGGAATGTCACAAAATGTATATCGAAGGGCTTTAACAATCCCCTCCCCCGCACGTGCGGTGTACGGAAACAAAAGACCATGGAAGAATATATGGGAAACAAAGGTAGAAAAGATTTCTTGGAGTTGAACACACAACCTGCTCTGATACCATGTTAGGAAGCTTTTGGGTGACATGGTTATCTAAGATGTTATCAAAGCACTAGTTTCTGAGACACTGCAACAAAATTCGATGGACATGCCCGCCGTTGTAAATTAAAGCTAGCTCATTTGGTAAAGCGCTAGTACTAGTCCCCATTAGACCCTTGTTCTAATCTGCAAGGCGGTATTATTATTCCGATACGTTCGGGACTCGGGTGAGGCTTTTAGTGAGCTCAAGTCATTGCGGCCACCATTTTTGATGATCATACCGTCAATTTCTTGTTTTAGTGGGTGACTTTTGATTGCCGAAAAAAAAAAAATCTCTTTGTTGTAGTGGGAGATCTTCGATCAAATTTATTACCTCCATTTGTTTATGGAATTTTATTTCAAAATATTATTAAAAAAAATAAATATTTAACTAAATAGCGGTTGACCAAAACTATTTACCAACCTAGCGCTCTAAAAGCCACGTGGCATGTCAACGCCATGAAGCGAGTCGCGAGAATTTTTTTTTTTTTTTCCGTTTCAAGTAGAACCCGGTATTTGGATTACGGGGTTTAAATCCGATATTCTGGATACCGAGTTTAACTGAAGCCTCTTGTATAACATTTCCATACTTAGTCGTTTTCTCATTGGATTTCAAGGTAAACCCGGTATCCATAATAGCGGGTTTAAATCCAGTAATCCAAATATCGGGGTTCTACTTGAAACAGAAAAAAAAAAAAAAAATGACGACTCACTTTACGATGCTAACATGCCATGTGGCTATCAGAGCACTAAATTGGTAAATAGTTTTGGTCAACCGCTATTTAGTTAAATATTTATTTTTTTAATAATATTTTGAAAAAAAATTCCTTTATGTATTCCGTTATTGCCTAATATAGATACACACACACACACACTAAATCTAGTCTTAAACCCGGGCGATGCCCGGAGAGAGATTAATACTAAAGGTCTCAAAATTTGTCAAGCTCTCTATCTACTTTACCAAAAAGAAAAAAATATTGTCCATCCCATTACTAAAAACCTTTGTGTGGCATGAATAGCTAGTATTTTTAGGTCTTTGTCGTCACCTTTGTCGTCACCACCACCGTTTCATTCACCGAGCAATTCAATCAGAAAGGGATAGGACTCGATGAGAGTGCTTCTTCTGTCTAAATTAAGTTGAGATATTTTGATAAAGATTTGTATTTCCGTCTTAAGAATCTGAATCGATGAATCTCATATTCCAAAATTTTACTGTAAATTCAAAACTTTTGAAAAAAATATATATATAAAGTATCAATTGAGAATCAAGAATTCATTCTCTCTTTGTTGAAGAGGAGCATTAGAGCTGCGGTACCAACATTTGATCTCGATCCAAGAACTCTTGGGAGGGATCAGAGGGCTTGATGCAATTGCTACTCACCAAGAAAATTTGAAAGGAAACCAAAGAATATATAGTATGCCAAAATCTTGGAAGCCTCTCTACCGTGTTGTGACACGTGGATGCCTTTTAAAGAGCTAGAATTCTTCTTCTGTGTGTGAACACGGCTCTCTTTTAAATCCATTAAAAAACCTACCATAAAGATGATAAATTTTCATTCAATGGCATTTAATGGTCATTTGATGTTAATCTCTCACTCTCTTTCTAAGTGAATCACACTCATTTCAGATTTTACACTTCTTCAAACAGTTGTGATGTCGTCTTTGCCAAATGACATGCATCAAGCACATTCAGGTATTGCCCAGGTTTCTTACTAGTATATATATATATATATATATATATATATATATATATATATATATATATATATATATATATATATATAAATAAAATGGAAGCCTCTCTCCTGTGTTGTGACACATTGACGACTTTTAAAGAGCTAGAATTCTTCTTTTGTGTGTGAACACGGCTCTCTTTTAAATTTATTTAAAAACCTACTGTAAAGATGCTAAATTTTCATTCAATGGCATTTAATGGTCATTTGATGTTAATCTCTCTTTCTCTAACAAGTGAATCACACATTTCACACTTCTTCGAACAGTTGTATTGTCGTCTTTACCAAATGACGTGCATCAAGCACATTTGGACATTGCCTGGTTTCTTACTAGCCTTTTAATTATCCAAAAGAGGGCCGCACGTGAGTATTGATAGCTTGATATCCATTATTACAGAACTCACGTGTGGAAGAGGGCCGCACGTGAGGATTGAAAGCTTGGATATGCATTCTGAGAGAACGATACTCACGTGAGGCAATTGGTGTCGAGGTTGGGGATGGGGAGGGCAACTGTGCAGCTCCCAATGACGTCGCGAGCCGCCTGGGGGGTGATCAGCGGGATCTGAGCTAGCACGGTCTGGAGGCACTGGCACACCGCGACCTTTCCGGGCGGTGAGTTGGCGACCGTCGCGAGGAGCGTGGCCCCCTGGCAGCACATATGTGAGAGCTCGTCGGTGCTGTTCCGAGTGAAGGCGGCGCCGAGGCAGGGCGCCAGTGGTGCGGCGAGGACGTAGCAGGGGTTCACGTCGCCGATGTCAGCATTGGTGGGGGAGTTCAGGAGGAAGAGGAGGAGGAGGCAGAGAATGGTTGCAGCCGAGACGGAGGCCATAGTGGGTCTGATTGGAGGGTCGTGGTGTCTCTTTGCTGGTCGTGGGACGGTTGAAGGTCTTGTGTGTTGGTGGGGTATAAATAACGATGAGAGAGAGAGAGAGAGAGAGTTGGTCGTATAGGACAGTGAACGATGGGTCTCAGCCGTAACGGAACGGAGGCAAAGAGGCGTTGCACCAATGAAAGATGGGACGGGCAGCAGCAGACCAACGCCAACGGAACCATCAGCTAGGTGTAAAAAACATGAAATCCATACAAGCACTACCCATGTTAGCTTCCGTTTTAGGACAAGAAACAATACTCGGCTGCTACAGTGTGTCGGTAGGGTTCGGACTCCTCTCCGCTGACGATCGTCTTCTCTTTCGGTTGCTGACGATTTGGAGCTAGAGCAACACGTGACGATATCGATTTTTTTTTTTTGAGAAATCCCTTTCTGCAGGGGGGTTAGGCATGGACCCTGATCGGTTTATTAAGCCAAAGAACGATTGCATCTCACAAGAACCTGGCACAGAAAAGAACCCTAGCGGTCGGGTGTAATTTTAACCTTGGCTGATGAGCAATAATCATGCCACAGCTGAAGGAGGGGGAGCCAACCCTCGAGATAAGAAGATCGATCGGAAGAGATTTTCCTGTGAAAATCCTTTTGTTCCGCTCAAGCCAAATGGACCATGCCACTACAATGGCGATCATATCCCAACCCGATCGTAGAGGTTTGGGGACAAAAGACAATCTCCAGGATGTACGTCCACAAGGCACGAAGCGTGCTGGGCCCCACCCCTAGGCCTAAGGCCTCTCTGAAGGTCTAGATGGGAGCAGCAGAGGGACAAGTCAGAATTAAGTAGGTGATTGGTGGTTTTGTCCTTGCTCCCACAAAGAGGACAGGTAAGATTTAAGAGGCTCTGGTTCCGCTTTAGGAGGTTGGCCTTGGTTAGAATCTTATCATGGATGCATGGCGAGCCAGTTGATGATTTTGCATTTCTGGGACGCCGTGGAACTCCATAGGTGAGCCACGAAAGAGCAAGAGAGACCTCCCGAGTTCAAAAATGAGTAGAAGGAGCGGACCGAGAACAGCCCCGAGGCATGCCATCTCCAGGAGGCTAAGTCGCGGGCTTTAGAAAGTTGAACATGACTCAGAGAATCGATCGAGGAGATCAATCAATATATTACCTCGATAGATTAGGGAAAATTGTTGAAAGGAAGCGCGGTCTCCACAGCATAGTCCCCTACCGAAAGTAGTTTATTGGGATCTGGAGGGCATTGGGGTTTGAGGTAGGGGTGAGCGTCGGTTTTGTCGGCCGGTTTCGGTGTCGGTTTTGTCGGTTTTATTTTTTTTCGGTTTTCGAAAAATCAAAACCGAAACCGAAACCGAAATGGTCGGTTTTTGTCGGTTCGGTGTGATCGGTTTTCGGTTCGGTTTCGGTTCGGTTTCGGTTAATATGAGTTATGCTAGAACCCTTGGCTCTTGAATCTTAATCGTCAGTTCATCACAAATAAGTGTATGATTATGTTCTTACATAGTGCCAAAATGAAAGTTCAAAGCAAAATCAACCGACGTTCACTCTTTTGAAGCATTGTAGATCTAACATAATTACTTCGTACTTGCACTTACTAGAAACAAAAGTATTATGGCCGTTGTGTTTATGATTTAAGAAGTCGGGTCGGTTTTTTCGGTTTCGGTTCAGTGTTTCATACCCGGGAACCGAAACCGATTTAATCGATTTTGTCGGTTCGGTTTGTTTTCGGTTCGGTTTGATGTTCGGTTCGGTTATTTCGGTTAAATTTTGGTCGGTTTCGGTTCGGTTAGGCGGTTCGGGTCGGTTTTTGCACAGCCCTAGTTTGAGGCCATAATGAACAGATCTGGTAAAATAGCACAAATAGGTGCCTCGTTGAGCCAGATGTTGAGCCAGAATATGGTGTCCTTACCATTGCCCACCAAGATACGGTTGTCACACTTGAAAACCTTGCCCACCTAAGTGACCCCTCTCCAGAATGGGGAGATCCTGCCTACCCTCCTGCATCTGACTTGAGTGGCCTAGAACATCTGGAAGTACACGTACTACACCAATTTACGGAATAAATTATATAAATAAATGACAGATAAAGTTTGTCTTTTAATAAATGACGATTAATTCATATTTTTTTAGTGGTAAAAAACGACGGGCATTGAAAAATGACAGACTAAAAAATTACATACTGAAAAACGACGGTCATTGTCCATTCTTTTTTAACAGTATTGGTGTAGTGGTAGCGTCCGCAGATGACACACACTCATCTGTCCCCGGAGACACATTGAAGCCTCCACCAACATCGCCTAAGTAGGGAAATGTTGAAATCGAAGAGATTGAGGACCCCAAGTCCCCCTTGGTCCTTGGACTTGCAAACCTTCCCCCACCTAATGAGGCCGGGGTACGTAGGAGTCCCCCTCAACATCAACCCCTTTCCAAAGGAAGATTCTCATGATTATGTCAATCTTGCAAACCATCCACTTTGGGAGAAAGATTGAAGGACATGTAAAACGAGCGGATGGCCGATAGGATGGAGTTAATCAACAACAGCCTTTTGCCCAAGGAAAAGGCCTTGTCTTTTCAGGATAAGAGCCTATGGTGTACTCGCTCAATCAGGAAGTTCCAATCCTCTCGTTTCAAGGTCCTTGCCCCAACCGGGAGCTCGAGGTACTTGAGTGGGAGAGAGGAGGCTGTCGAGAAACCTACCCTTCCCATCGTCATTGCCCAAGTAAAACACCACACTCATCGCGAAATTGACCTTCAAACTCAAGGTTAGCTTGAAGGAGTAGAGAAGCATTTTGAGGCTGATGATCTTCTCAATCAGCGCTACAAAATAGAAGGGTGTCATTCGCAAAATGGAGGTTGGTGGTATCCCAAGGCCGCTCACCAATACTCACAATGTGCCCTTTGGCCATCGCCCTTGATAGGATGGAGTCGAGGATGTCCACCGTGAGAATGAGTAACATGGGGGAGAAGGCTAGCTAGGGGCATCCCTGCTTCAGCCCTCTCTTCATCTTGAAATGGTTTCTGACCTCACCGGTGAGGAGGTCGTCGCTAATCCACTTAAGCCATCTGGGTGAGAACCCTTTAGCATGGAGCACATCAAAAAGGAAGTACCAACGCAACTAATGATGAGATGCCAAGTCATCTGGTTGGCAAAGAGTAGAACCCTTTAGCATTGGAGAGAGGGGACACGGTTGATGAGATACCAAGTGGCCCAGTTTCTCATGAGAATACCCCAGAGCTAATGGAGTTCATCAACAATTATCAACGAATCTGAAATAGACAAATTAACTCATTCCATGCTCCAAAGGAACCTGATCGAGCAACAATGACAGCTACATTTAATTAATGTTGGTTACTGAGTATTGGCTTATGTAATTGTCTCGATGGCTTATCCTAATGTAATTGCATTTACATCTTCAATAATGAAAGAACTTATTCGTTATGTATATGTTTACAAGTCACTAATATGCATATAATTATTTCATTAATTAAAACATGTAACGTAATATAACGTACTTCATTCTAGTAACAAATCGCATCCCTTTGTTCGCAATCTCTGACTTGCGATGACAAAATTATGTCGCGAGGTCGGGGGCATTGAGCTGATGTCTATCAGCATGATCCTCCCATCCTCGGTGTATTGTTTGATTTGGAATTTTGCTTGTTCAATGGCAATCTTTGTGGCCTTGAGCTTAATCTTCACCTATCCTTGCTCTTAGTGCTTCTGAAGTAACTCGAGCTTCTTTTAAGAATATTTTTCATGCTTTTTGAATTTCTCCTTGAATAAGTTCATGATTTTTTGTCCATGCCCTCGTTGGATCGAGTTTTTCCCTTGCACTTATGGACCGATCTCCTTTGAGGCCTTCCTACCCGTCAGCCTCTCAATACCGATATGTTACTAGCCAGAGCACTCATCAAGACTCACCACGTTTGGGGTCACTAAAGAAAATGTAGCGGGATAAGAATCACTGATAGCCTTTACAACTTTCTTTTTGTCAGCTTTTTTCTTCTCAATTTGTTTCTTCTCCCAGTACTCGTGGATCCATTTTGGGTGATGGCGAAACTCATTCCAAGCGTAGTAGAATTGGAATGTAACCCTTTGCTCCCTTAGACTTGGGATCCACAGAGCATGTGTGGTTTTAAAATGATATCAAATTGAGGTTTGAGGTTATATATGAACAAAATATAGAAAGGATAGAATCGGGCCTTGTATAACACAGTTGTGTTAGATTGGTTCTAATGTTCGATTTGCTTAAGACAATCACCAAATTTATTTGTCTCTTACTGGATATTAGACCACCGGTGCATCAACGTACTTCCGGATCACTCGATGTGAGTCGATTTATACCTATTGTAAAATTCTGCAATCCGCAACCAAAATTACTTGTAAGGTTGGTCTTTACGTTAGACAGAGTCCATGCTCACGTTGAGTCATGCCACAACCAGTAGTTTGTCCTCTGGGACAGTGAAGTTGATGGCTCATGGATTTCTTGTGAATATAGTCGCAGGTTGGCCGAAAATCGGAGATGATTCCGTCGCCGCCCCTAAATCCACCCACACTTGTTGGGCTGCGGATGCGCCATTACTTGATACACCAGCAAAGCCCCTTCCCCTAGTGTAGTGTGCCAACCTGAAGTTTCGGTGATCCATTACAAGAGGAATAGTAAAGAGAAGGGAAGAAATCTATGTGGAAGAAAATGATGAAGAATGAAGTTGGGAGGAAAATATGGGAGAATGTAGTTGGGAGTGATCCTATTCATAGATTTTTTTCCCCTGATATTTTTTACTATTTTAATTTATTTTTTTCATATTAATTTTTTTTTTGAATTAAATAGAAGCCCAATGCTTCTAATTTATTGTGCACCATTGGTTCCCTAGCCTGAGAGTGCCACGTGCTCTGTTTCCCACCGTTAAATTTTTTTTGGAGCATTGGTTCCCATGCCTGAGTGCCATGTTCTCTATTTCCCACATGGGAATTGCTTTTTGGCTCCCAAAAGAACCGAGCTATTCCCGGCGCCTACCCCCACATAGGATGAATAGAAGCTAGTTGGAGAAGAATTTTTCCATGAGAAGTGCTATTCAACCAAATGACGTTCTAGACGACTTATGTGGCATTGATCATACCCGTCGGTTTTTACCCAGGCCTGACCAGTGAATGGCACTCTGCTCCGACCGGCATTGCCGCTGATATGCCATGGACAGAGACAGGAGATGGACAATAGCCTGGAAGCAAAAGGAAGCAAAGGCAAGCATATTCCGCTGTTCATCTGGCCCATGGTCACAAGGGTGCCCAAGATCTTCTCCATGCTAACCTCCTCAAGGATGACTGCATCTCGGTGAGCACCAAAGGCGGCATAAACCTTCTCGAGGGATGGTTTATTGTCATTGTCCCAAAACTCAGCCATCAACTCTCCCCAAGATACTCGCCTCTTCCCAATACTGGTGCAATCAACGGCTGGTTCCTCATGATCCTCGTCTGTAAAAGGCCTCAACGGCCCGAGCTTGCCATCAGAGCCACTATCCGAATCATCGACGGGCGGTAGAAAAGGAACGCGAACAACCTCCTTTCTCCCTCGATGACGTTTCCCCAACACGACGGAACCTTTGACGGCTTTCATTATGAAAAGAGCAGCCTGCAATGGAAGAACAAATGACAAGTCAAAAGCAAGAGCAGGTAAAAAAACCCTAGGAGCATGGGGTAGAAGGTTGCTTCCTTGGTTGTTGCCAAGTCAATACCCGCACGCGACCATAGTGCATTGCGAACACAATAACCAGGTACGGTTGTACATTGGGTGGAGACTGGCCAACCGTCATGCGACAACAACCTAAAAAAGAAGCCCTACAAGTGTTAGCACTACCCCGCACCGATAACTTCGCACATCAATGCCTCGGGAATATAACCAAAAAGTATCGATTGCAGATGGGGCTAAAATTATAAAAATACACAATTTTCAGTACCGACACTTTTTGGCCTCTCCTTGCGGCCACCACAGCCCCCTTGTTCCAAACTGAGAGAGTGAAGACTTGGCGTGACTAGTGTCAACATCAACAAATGACCCCCCTCGGTTTCGTTAAAAACCGAGAGAGAGAGAGAGAGAGAGAGAGAGAGAGAGAGAGAGAGAGAGAGAGAGGGGCGGGGGGTTCTTGGTTTCTACAGTAACCCCATCCTTC
Organism: Chamaelirium japonicum; assembly: GCA_947650365.1. Taxonomy (NCBI): domain Eukaryota; kingdom Viridiplantae; phylum Streptophyta; class Magnoliopsida; order Liliales; family Melanthiaceae; genus Chamaelirium; species Chamaelirium japonicum. The sequence continues at coordinate 12,330,796 of OX393559.1, read as the reverse complement.
TCGGTTTCGTTAAAAAACCGAGAGGGGGGTGGGTCTCGGTTTCTACAACAACCCCCCCTCCCCCCTGGTGTCATCAAAAACCGAGAGGGGGGGTCTCAGTTTCAACAGCCTCCCCTTGGTGTTCTCAAAAACCGAGAGGGGGGTCTCGGTTTCAATAGCCCCCCCTCAGTATTGTCAAAAACCGAGAGGGGGGGGGGGGGGGTCTTGGTTTCAACAGCCCCCCATCAGTGCCATCAAAAACTGAGAGGGGGGTTCTCGATTTCTACAGCAACCCCCTCCTCGGTTTTGTAGAAAATCAAGAGGCGTGGTCTTGGTTTCTACAGCAGCCCCCCTTGATTTTGTCAAAAACTGAGAGGAGGGGGGGTCTCGGTTTTTACAGCAACTCCCTTCCCTCGGTTTTGCCAAAAATCGAGGGGGGGGGGGGTCTCGCCCCGCTTCTTCTCCAAAGCAGACTGGAGGGGGGAGGATCTCCCCCCCCCCTCTTCTCCAAAACCATCCAAGAGGGGGGAGGTTTCAGTCCCCTCCTCTCCAAAAATTGACTGACATGAGGGGGGAATCTCAGCATCGACAAGCATCCCCCCCCCGTCGAATCCAATCAAGAGAGAAGGAGGCCCATCTTGTTATGACAGTCGAGGGAGAGAGGAAGGAGCAAGAAACCATACTTGGGGAGAAGACCTTGGCAAGCAACATCAGAAGAAGGAGCCTCGGGCAAAAAATACACTGGTTTTCAGGAAACACCCTCTTATAAAACCAAGTCTTTTCTGCCTGCAGCAAGCAACAGCAAGAGAAGGTGCCTCGGTCGAAAACTAAGACTTTTCAGCCCGAAGCAAGCAACAACAGAGGAAGGAGCTTCGGTCGAAAAATACACTGGTTTTCACGGAACACCCCCTCATAAAATTGAGACTTTACAGTCCGCGCCAATAAGTGTAGAATCACGCCCAAATTGGTATGATGATCGCAAACATGGAAAGAAGATCACTACAAGAATCCTATATGGACGCGTTGACCTGGCTCGTGACTCAAGCCGTGACTCCGCTAACACGAATCATAACTCTAACAGCCCTAGCCAACCATGCCAGGCTACGAAGGCATTTGCACCAGGCTATCGCAACTGACCTAGGGATCCTGACTTGACTAAGAGGGGTAATTGTGGGTGCAAAAATTATACCGGACCGGACCATACGCATGTGGGCCCACTCAGTGGCCCAAGAAGGTAAGCCCAGGTCCATGGACCTACTCTACAGGGCCCGCAAATCAAGTCCCCCTATTGGGCCCAAACAACAGCCTAATAGGGGCCCAGTAAAGAGGCCCAAACAAAGGGCCACATAAAGGCCCAAGCCCAATGCCACCTCATCACTGCCATATCAACACATACTTCAACTATAAAAGACATGTGACTTACAGAAAATGGGATTGGTGGGTTGATCATTGAAAGAGAGGAGATTCCAGAGCCAGTGCCAGAGCTCTCTTCTTCCTTCTAGTTGCTCCGTGTAACCCCCCCATTGTATGCAGCTTCTCTTGGCCTGTCAAGAGAATGCTCACCCCTCTTTTATTCAAATTATAGTGAAGATCAAGTGACACCTCTTACCCGAGACGTAGATCGTAAGACTAAACTTCAACAACATCCCTCGTGTCATCTCGCTCTCGCTCCCTCTTTCTCTTGCTTACTCTGCATCGCACATACCATCCTTATTCAATCAAGGCTGTGGGGTGGGGTTCTTGATCAAGGTGGCTTGAAATTTCCCCCACAACCTCTGCCAAACTATCATAGTGGATAAAGGGCTTATTCTGAAGCCCCTTCGCACCAACATGGACCTACAAGTTCATTTAGTAGTTAAATATGTTATATGCATTTATATCATATAATTTATTAAACAATGTACACAATATTACCTTAAACCAATAATAAAAAATGACCTTCTTACATATGATCATTTTCTGCTCATCATCCTAAGCAAATCTGCTAGAATTGTGGATCATGTCTGTAATAGTGAGGGGTTACTTTCTAAATATCTTCACTTGAGACTATAAATAAGGGAGCACCTTTAAAACACATTCTGGTAACTTCTTCTCCATGAGCTTCTTCACTTGTGTAAGGTAACTAGGTCTGAACCCATTATCTGCCTTCTAGTATCCACTGATGCATAACTATACTAATGGCTCTACTAGTGCTGTATTTTCCTTGATAGGCAATGTTCTGTTACTTCGTATCTTGGCACTTCTTTATGCAAGCAAGATATTTTCTGAATCCCCTATATTTTTATATCCAAGGTACACAAAGTTTAAATAAAACATAGTAAATAACCCAACGTATAATTAAAACATTCTGCAAGTAATCATATTCACCTTGCAAGCATTCATATATAAAAAAATAACTAACTTTTATTAAAACAGCAAGTAAAATACTATTTTAAATGTCCATAATGTACCTCCAATAAACAAAAATTATAAAATAAGAATTAAAAGTCCCCTCCATACAAGTAAAATATAATTATGAATTCCTACTTGCCATCCAGTCGTTAAATATTTGTTGTACCAAATTTGTTCTTCAAGAAGCTCATTATGGAGATGAATCAATGTATGTGATTGGATCACCATGTGGCTGAGTGAAGACATTTCTATTTTCATTTAACACATTCTCCAACAGATTTGTTAGAATTTATTTTCTTATAAGATTATGGAGCAGACAATGTGCCATAATAATCAGGCATTGGATTTTGATTGGATAAAATGAAAGTCTTCTAAGGATAGCCCAACGTAATTTAAGTAGTCCAAAATACATCTCGATGATACTTCTAGTAGTTGAATGTTTCATGTTGAAAATTTCCTAGGGAGCGGTAGGTTGATAGCTATCTCTCCAATCATTTAAGTGGTATCGTTGCTCTCTATATGATGCAAAAAATCCTTCACTATTTGGATAACCAGCATATACCAAATAATAATGACATACATAAAAAAGGTAATGTAATTTTAATATTAAGATATTTTCTTGGTATTAAGCAATTACCAATAACTGCATAATAAATGAAAACTCAATTTACCATGGGGCACCTTTCAGACCATTTCTCCTACTAACTGTATCCTTAAGTACTCACGAATCCGCTGGAAACCCCTCCCACCACTGCAGACCCCACCCAACCAGGTAAGACATATACAAACTATATATCATGGGCGCAAACTCCAAGTACATTCAAATCTATTTTATTCATTTTGGTCCGATACCTAGCATTCTCAGACTTCAGCACATGAACTCTAACATCTAGAGTACTGAGATAATTCTAGAAAAATATATCATCAACTATGATTGTCATATATTTCAAACTTAAAATAAGAATCAATTTTATGTAAGATACAATTCAATACCTTAAACCATTTCTATTTATCATCAGTAGAGGTTTCGGACGTTTCCTCGAGATTTTTAAGTAATTGTCCTTGGAGTCGTATGACTCCCTCCAACTCTACGTTAAAGTGCCTAGTAATTGTTTCTTCTGGTCACTGTAATCGAAATTTGATAAACGAATCTTCACATGATGCACTATGATATTCAAGAACATAGCCATCATCTCTTCCACAATGCAATGCTTAGTATCTATGAATCAACCATACATATGTAATAATTTTTTTAGAATGAAAAATGTGTGCATGTCCATTCGTATTTGTGCTATGATGTAAGGTCACTAACATTGGTCAATCGGTTCAAATGTTTATGTTGTGTTAAGGATTTTTCAAGTCCTTCATCTTGATCTTTATATTGCTCTCTTAGAACATGTTTTTGAAAATATCGTTATAGCATGATAATTAGAAAGATATAGAACAACATCACTAATTCAATTAAACTTCTCTAGGTATCATCCATTATATTTTGATCATTAAGTTCTTCTAACAATAGAAAAAAAAACATCATCTTTCTCATAATGTTGTTAAGATCCATTTGTAATGGAAAAAAATTAATTTGTTTAGCTCACTCTAGATGAAAGACAATTCAAGATAAGGTATTCTAAAAATAACTCATCTATATGAAAAAAAAACACAACTCATAGTTTTCATTGCATATATACAACAAATATTTAAAAAAAAAATACAAATATGATTGCCAATTATAAAATCATAGTCGCCAGAGTAAAATTTATACCTAACCAAAAAAAAATCCATGTCCAAAAAAACCCATGTGAATAAAAAAGAGAGAAGAAAATAAACGGAAACGGTTCCTCTCGATTACATCATTTCTTAGAGTTTTTGGAGTCGGGTTTTGAACGAACCACGTTCGTACTTCAACGACAAAGATCGAAGAAAAGTGGAGTAGAGAGAAGTCGATCTTTTCACCCATGTCCAAATGAATCACAATAAAACCCAATCATCCTTAAAGTAATCCAAAAAACTTAATATTCAAAAGCAAGTAGTCACTACATTTATTATTTCTATGCAAAATCAATAATATTCCACTTGAGCTATATAAGAATGGAACAAAAATCAATAAAATGAACAAAAAATGAAAGTATGAAGAGAGCCCATTTCTGAAACCCATACCCAATTACCCAAATACATCATAGTAGTAGAGATTCCACATAAAGTTCACTATATCTTATCAGGCACCCTTCTTTATGCAGAAAATATTCCATAGACACATCTTATGCGACAAGTACAAAGAATAAAAAATGTTTGAATTTTGAGATCTATCCAGATCATGAATAGCAATGTATAAAGATATAAAAAGGTAAAACATTGAAGAAGTAGTGAGATGCTAGCATGGACGACTGTTAGATGCAGTAATCCAGTTAAATTTGATGGTAAACCATTCACTAGAACTTATAAAACTCACAAAAATTCGAAATATGGACAAAAAACAACACATCAAACGACAAGCTATGAAGAAGAAAAAAATTCAAAGATGTTTCCAAATACCTTAGCAGAGCAATTTGTTGCCGTCGCTAGGGTTTCGAAAGAGGAACCTTCCTTACGTGATACACAGGTTTCATATGATGGATATAATAAGGATATGCTAAATGTTTTTTTTTTTTTCAGAAATTGGGATATGCTAATTGTTTTAAAGGGATGCAAGGGCATTTAAAAAAATAGTAGAAAAAAATATAAGAATCCGGGGGGAAAGGAGCGTGATCTGAGGAAAAATCTTTCCCATGGAAAGAAAAACAGACCTCTTTCCCTACCGGCCAATCACACTAGAGGGGAAATACTGTGCCGATTCCCCCCCCCCCCTTCCCGTTGTTTTCTGGAGAACATTGGCCCATTTCAAGGGCTTTTGGTCATTTCACCATGATAAATAGAATGAAATGACATGCATGTTCTTGAAATTCAATAAGAGAGACGTGACGGAACAAAATCGTTCTCTGTTTTCCGGCTACAAAACACTGGCTTAACGGGGTAAATTAAACGTTACCCCCCCGAAGTTTACCTCAAAAACACCTGTACCCCCAGTAGTTTGTTTTGTTCCAAATCGCTGCCTAAAGTTTGAAATGTTATCACAATAGCCCTTTTGTCAACTACTTAATTTTCTCGTTTGGTAATTTTTATCTGATCAAAACTGAACTGAAGAGGGGCAACTATAGAGGGGTTAAATGCTTTTAGCTAATCTTCAAAGGGGGCAAAGTATCATTTATCCAAATAAGAAGGAAAATTTTATTCATATCCCATAAATCTGTAATTAACCCCCCATTTCCAACAAACTTGAACACACCCCATTTTTTTTTTTTCATACCCAATTCCTATCCCAAAAATACCCTTCCCCCTTACACCCCACCTTCAATACACCCCAGTTAAATGGCCCGCCCCAACTTGATTATACCCCCAATCAAACACATACCCCCTTAAATATACCCCAATTATATGCACTCTTGAATACACCCCACTTTTAAATAAACCCCATGCAGTTGGCTGATACTTGAAGGCACAAGTAGAGCTGCAACTTGGGCGGGCCAACCTGAACCCAACCCAAGTCCAACCCGAACACAACCCGAATTTGGGCGGGTTAATCTGAGCCCAACCCGAATTATTTCTCCTCGACCCGACAGGACTCGACACGAAGTTAGCGGGTCTGGGTCAGGGCTAAACGGGTTCGGGTCATAAACGGGTCGACACGATAGACCCTTTTAATAAACGGGTCGGGTCCAGGTTTAGGGTCTGGATACGGTAGACCCGGGAAGACCCGTTTAGTATTCAACGGGTCGTGTCGGGTCGGGTCGGGTCTACCAGCAATCCGGTACTATAATATATAATACCAGTGGGTCTTTCGGGTCAGGTCGGGTCGAGTCGGGTTGGGTCGGATCGGGTCAACTGAATAGATCCGAGTGGTAAACGGGTCTTACCGGGTCTTATCGTGTCTACCCATTTATTAGCGAGTCGGGTACGGGTTGGATCTAGACACGATTAGTTAAATGGGTCGGGTCCGGGTCTAGGGGTTTTGGACACGACACGTAACTAGACACGACCCATTGCCACCCCTAGCTGCAACTTGGGTGGGCCAACCTGAACCCAACCCGACTTTGGGCGGGTTAACCGAAACCCACCCCGCACAACCCGACGGGTTGGGCTTGGGTTAAGTTTAAACAAACCTTGGGTTGGGTTGGGGGTACAAAAGACGCTGAGTAGGGGCTTTGGGGTTTGGGGTACAAAAAAAAGGGCATTGTTCGTATTAAAGGATTGTTGAGTAAGTTATTGAGAAACGATAGGGATACGGGGGCTAATTACAGATTTTTGGGGTGTGAATAAAATTTCCCAAAAAGAAAAAGCTTTATCAAAGCAAAGCCAACTCACTGAACCGGAAGCCTCGCAGCCGATTAAGCGAGAAAGCAAGCTCGAGAGGCGGAGCGCGCGAGCGAGCGAGCGAGAGATGACATCAGTGGGAGCAGTGAAGCTTTTCCCGACTCGTCATCGCTGGCTTACTCTACTCTTTGCCTTGTTGTTGGTGGTGGTGCTCTTTGGTTCGAGCTGCTTCAGGTGCGAAGCTCAGCGGCTGGCCGAACAAGAAGGTACACACCCTCTCTCCCGCCTCTTCTCCCCCCCCCTCCCCCTCTTTTCTCTTCAGATCTGAGATCGAGCAGTGTTCTGGATCCTTCCCTCCCTATTCATTCTCCAAATTCCCTTTATGTTTGGGAAAATTTCTTCTTGGGACCGTCCGCCACCATCGAGTAACATTCTGTAAAGCACTGTAGCTAAAGAGTAAAGATTGCAGATTGTCACTGTATCTGCTACAATGAAATCACTGTAGTTGGCACTATATCTGCTACAGTGAAATCACTGTAGTTGGCACTATATCTGCTACAGTGAACTCATTGTAGCAGAGAGGAACAATCTGTAAAATACTGTAGTTAAAGAGTAACAATGAGATTATTCCTCTTCCATGTGATTTTAGGATTAGGGACATTTCTGTCATTTAAAGGGGAGAAAAAGTCAACAAGGAACTTGCTGTAAATGTTTTTTTTTTGGGTGGGATCTGGTGCAGAGCTCTTTCTCTATCTCCTTTTCACCAAACGGATCTGTTGTCAGGGACGTAGCGTCCTGTTTCGTGTTGTTGGGTGTGTGTTTTAAAACCACACAAAAACCATGGGTTTAGTCCCATATCGGTAAGGGGAGAAATCTCCTACCAACTTAAAAGGGATTGCCCACTTCCCCTCACTAGTCATCACACTAGAGGAGAGGCTCCACTAGCTCACACGCGCGTGCGTGCCGAGCCGGGCTTGGGCTGGGCGGCGCGTGTGTGTGCGCCCGCGGACCCGGACACGATAGCACCTCCGAAATGGGCTGGTCCGCACCTGCCCTATTTTTGTTTTTTACTTTTAAGTCCTCCACCATTTATGAAATTTCTTTTTGGCTACTAGCCGTTCTGCATGCGACCCGTTGCTACATGCTAGCCGTTACAAGGCTGCTCTCTGCGAGCTGTAACGTGCGAGGTTAATGGGCTTAATCGCAGCCCATTAACCGCTCCCCTCTTTCAGCCTCCCATTAACAGCCCGAGGCCTATATAAGGCCCGGTGCAGCCATGAGATTAGTATAATCCGACAATCGGAATTACTCGCTGCCTCTCCCTCTCCCATTCTCTCAAGCTTGTGGCGTAGTGCTGCCCTTTTGCTCCGAAGAGACTCTCTCTCTCGGACCAAAGTTTTGCTGCGGTGCTGCCTCCCTGCTTTGAGAAGATCGTCATCGAGTCACTTGGTTCCTGAAAGTTCACGAGGTTCGAAAAACCTTCTTGAAGTCGTGCCGACGAGAAGGAGGTCGCCTGACCGGGGTCGTCGTATCTCCGAGAACCATTGCCACGAGACCCGCACGAGGGGGGCAATAAGTTTCTTGGGACAACGCCTAGCGTGCTTCGATCACAGGCCAGAGTTTCTAACTCTACTCTTGTCCTATCACTAGTTCTAAATTAATCTATTTGCATCTAATAGAGAAATCTAAATAATTAGATATAATTTAGATAGATTACTTCTTTCTTTTAGAAAAGTTCGGCAAGGTGAATGACGGTTCCATAGAACCCGCTCTGCCTTGGTAAACAATTTCTAAAAGAATATTGTGACTTGCCTTTGCTTGCGTGAAAAATAATATTTGCTAAATAATCAATTATTTAATATAAAGTATTTGATTAATTCCTAAGTTTGCTAGTATAGAACGGTTATATTTCCAATATCGTGCAACACCCTTTTTTCTGTCAAATTGAACCTTGTCGTCATATTGCTGGATTAATACCCCCTACAACCCCAATTTGGCCAGGGATCTCTGTTCTCACATCCTTTTCCCTTCTATTAGGTCACCACTAGGATTAAACGACCGGATGACAATATTATGGGGTGGCAATGGGTCAGGGTCGTAATCATCACGTGTTGCGACATAAGGTATCTAATAGTATAATACTACAATTGTAAAAAAAAAAGTATAATACTAAAATGAAGCCCTCTCTCCCGTGTTGTGACATGTGAATCTCTTTTGAAGAGCCAAAACCTTCTTCCGTGTGTGAACGCATCTCTCTCTCTCTTATAAATCCTATTAAAACTCTACGATAAAAATGATAAATACTCATTCAATGGCATTTATTGGTCATTTGATGTTAATTAGAAAAATCATTATATCTTTCTCTAACAAGTCAATCACATCTCGACGAGTGAATCACACTCACTTCAGATTGCACACTTCTTCGGACGACTGTGATGTCATCTGTGCCAAGTGGCGTGCATCATGTTCATCCGGGCATTGTCCGGGTTTTTTACTAATATGGAAAAAACACCCACCCAAAATCCGATCTGTTTTTTAAATGGGCCAAAATGTCAAACACAAACCCACCCGCCTGATAAACAGGTAACTTGACCCAACCCATTTAATTAGTTAAATAAATTGGTCGGGTCGGGTTGACAATTTATATGATAGAGGTGCAACTCGGGTCTGAACCAACCCGGGATAGAACCAAACTAGTTCAGTTCTACCATATTAAAACTCGACCCGACCAATACTAAGATTGGGTCGAGTCAGTAGTTGGTCTAAAAAAATGATCATTGTCTATTTACCAGTGTTCTAAAAAGCGGCCCAAGCAGTGCCTAGGCGCTAGGCGCCCCCCCCACCGCCCAGCCTAGGTTCTAGGCGCTTTAGAAAAGCGGCCAAGCTCCCAGGTGGAGCTAGGCGGGGCAAGGCGGTTGCCTAGGCGGGATAGGCGGGCTCAGGCTAGCTAGGCAGGCCAGGCGGGCTCAGGGTGGTCAGGTGGGCTTAGCCGGGCTCCTCAGCGGTAGTCACTCTCTTGATCCGGCCTTCCTCAGTGGTAATCCCTCTCTTGGATCCAGTCTTCCTCAACGGTGGCTCACCCCTTTTTTAAAAAGAATTAAAAAAAAAAATGCCTAGGCGGCTGCTAGGCGGCCCCCCACCGCCCGACTAGCACATAGCGATTTTTAGAACCTTACTATTTACTAACAAGCCGGAGGCCTACATTATGCTTTAGGCTTTAGCCACATGTTGGGTTCTCTTGGTAGTTGATTTAACGTTAGCAAACATCAAAAGGTTACTCGTGTGCTAGTGTGATGTAAACCCCAAGTCCAAACTCATGTCGTGACATATATATATGTGGACTTATCATATGTGTGGGCTAATATATATGAGTTTGGTTCTCGGGTTGGGTTGGGTCTATTCGAGCCCTAACCCGGAATCTACTCGTATTGAGTTGGGTTCACAAAACTTAGAACCGAACCAACCTATTAGATGTCGAGTTACTATTAGTCTCACGACTCTCACCTTAGTTGTGGTATTGTAATGGTGTGTGTTCTCTCTCTATATAAGGAAAGGTAATCTTATGTAATGGGATATACAATGAGATAATACACGGATTTTTCTTCCCAAACCCTATTCTCTCTCTCCCTCTCTCTTCGTAACATGGTATCAGAGTCAGGTTAGGGTTTCGGAGATCTCATCTCTGGCCTCGGCCTCCTCGGTCGCCACCTGCGATCTCGGGGAGGCCGGGCATAGTAAAATTATTTTCTCCCGTCTTGATCTCTCTCTCGAGCAAATCCCGTGCGGCCCGATCGTGTGATCCCTACCAATCTCTGCCGATCTCTCTCCCGAGAAAACTGTCGATCTCTGCCGGGACATTTTTAACTGGTTTAAGTGAATCTTTGTTGTTGTTTGGATGGCAGTGAACACACTTCGTGACATCGCTTCAAAGTTGAGAAAGAAATGGGATTTCTCAGTGGACCCCTGTAGCGGGAATGCAGGGTGGGTGGACCCTCCAAGCCCCGACATGTATGTCGTTAGCAACCTCACATGCAACTGCAATGCCACCACCAACGTCTGTCACATTACCAGCATGTGCGAATCCTATTCCTCTACTTGTTATATGTTTGTTTATTGCTCATTTATGTCAGGTTTATAGCAAGAGAGTGGTGCTATTTAGACACACGCCCGACATGAACTTAATAGTGGCCGATGCACGCCACGTTGGTGCTTATCCAGTTTTGTGTGTCGAGTGTGTTCAAGTATCATTTTCCTTGGAAAAATCTTCCTAAATGTTTCTTATACTGTATGAACCTCCTTTATTTAATTTGTTATGCTCAAATGCTACTTATTTTTAAAATTATCGTGGAGAACTCCCTTGGGGAAAGAATACTCCATAAGATCCTCATTTTTAGCAGCTAACTGGAGGAAAGACTACATTCAATTTAAGGTTTAGGTACTATAGAAAATGTGTGGGCAATGATCTGCCATACTCCGCGGGGGCAGCAGCATGGGGGTGAGTAAGGCTGATGTCACTAGGGTTAGCTCAAACTTCGTGCATGAGCGCGATTAATGACTCCCGCGGTGTGCGGCAGATGTTTGACATATGACTTGTGGGCATAGCATCACTCAGTAAAAATAGCCTGGTAATATGCATGTTCGGTAATAGTACTTAGGTCAGTGGCTAGAAAAACAAACAATTCATTTTTCAGTTGACCGGATAGTAGATCTAATTTACGTTGTCTGAGAACATGCATGCCTTTATTGTATTATAAAATGACAGTGTTGGATTTAGGTTTGGTTTCTTTTCAAAATAGATTGTTTTTTCCTCCAAACTATATATATGCTCGCTTAAGATCCACTAGCCTGTCCGGGATAAGGCTATAACCAATCATACACCTCATGAATCATTATTCATTAACTGTCTATCCACCATATGAAGTATTCTCTTGATTTGTTTTTCAATTGAAATTGATAGCAAAATGTCTCCCTATGTGTTTCTCGGATCTCTCTTACCTTTGATCTCCTAAAAAAGGTAATAATAAGTTGGTCATCCAGATGTGGGATCCTGATTCAAAAATACATATAAATATCTATTTAATAGGAAGAAAAGTATAATTAACTAATAGAATGTGAGTAAATGCCAATTGATTTTCTAGATAACTTTTTCTAAAGAACATTCCACATGCCCGGTTTGCTAGTGTTGCAGTAATGCAGTTAACCGATTGAGAAGAAAACCCTACTGTTTTGGTTTTAAACAGACCACACGATTAATTAATTAAGGACAATGGTATTGGGTATTCACCGTGAAGACTTAGTTTAGCTGTGAGAAACGTTTAAAGGCTAATTTTTTTTATCTTTTACTTAAATGCAATTGATCTAATAGTAGCAACAGCTCTCTCTAATAGCAGCTGAACATGTGGGTATTAAAATAACATTTGAGTTTTGATACAAAGATAAATATAAGATTAGTCGATTTGTCCCTATTTTGTGAAAGTCAAGCTTTTAATTATAACAGAAAGGCAAGAAAGGTTCACATAAAATGAGAAAAAAGATAGGAAAACTCTTACAAAAAACTTCAACTTGCATGTTTATAACAAATTTTGTAACACAGACTGCTCAAGGGCCAGAACTTGACTGGAGTGCTTCCGGATGAATTTGCTAATCTCACTTCTCTAAGTGTCATGTAAGTATGTCATGATTGCAGTGCTTCCAAATATCATCTAATGATGAGACCCTAAACTAAAGCCTTTTTGCCTCTTTTTTTTTCTGGTGAGACAGAGATCTCTCAATGAACTATCTCAATGGATCCATCCCAGTTACTTGGGCTTCCCTTCCTCTCACCCAACTGTAATTTTAACTTATTTTCCCCCTTCCTCCTCTCTCCTCATAACACATCCTCTTTTCAATTACTAAAAGCAAATAAGTTTAATGGAAGTGACTGTAATTAACTTCATTGCAGGTCCTTAGTGGGAAACCGCATATCAGGAAGCATCCCCAAGGAGCTTGGAAGCATCACCACCCTCCAATCCCTGTAACCCCACTCTTCCCACTTAACCAGCATCTTTTCTTAAGTTTGTTTGATTTCCATATACTTTCAATCGGGCCCTTTTCCTTTTTCCAACATTTTACTGCAGGGTATTGGAAGCTAATCAGCTGCAAGGCCCGATTCCTGCGGACCTAGGCAACCTGGTCAACTTAAACAGATTGTGAGTCTTCCCTGCCCCTTATTTTTACATTACAAAATTATGGTTCTCGTGAAATGACTTCAATGATTTTATGCGCACATGTTACCATAAACATCAAACCTTGTCCCATCTATATGTGTTCGGCTTTTTATAAATCATTCTTCACTGTCATTCTTGTTGAGATTTAAGATCGGTCCCGATGTCGCACACAGGTAAAAAGATCAAAGCGACCCTCTTTAGTATATATATATATATATATATATATATATATATATATATATATATATATATATATATATATATATATATATATATATATATAGAGAGAGAGAGAGAGAGAGAGAGAGAGAGAGAGAGATGCTATAATGCGATATGCGGTAAGTGCGGCACCTCACCGCAGCTGTCTGATGCACCGCTGCGTGCATCGCATGCACGCAGTGCGTGCATCAGACGGATGCGGTGCGGTGCCGCACGTACCGCATGCCGCATCATAGCATGCCCTTATATATATATATATATATATATATATATATGTATATATATATATATATATATATATATATATATATATATATATATATATATATATATATATATATATATATAGGGGGCTGCTATGCTGCGGCATGCGGTGCGTGCGGCAGTGCACCGCAGCCGTGTGATGCACTGCTGCGTGCATCGCATGCACGCAGCGCGTGCATCACACGGCTGCGGTGCGATGCCGCACGCACCGCATGCCGCATGCAAGCAAATCCCTATATATATATATATATATATATATATATATATAGGGGCATGCTATGCTGCGGCATGCGGTACGTGCGGCACCGCACCGCAGCAGTCCAGCAGTCTGATGCACCGCTGCGTGCATCGTATATATATATATATATATATATATATATATATATATATATATACACACACACACACACACACACACTAGTTCATGCCCGTTTCGATTTGCACGAAGCGGGCGCCTTCGGCGTGACTCCCCCCCCCCCCCCCGCGCAGAGAGAGAGACAGAGAGAGATCAGAGGAAGAGAGAGATCAAGGGAAGAGAGAGATGAATCCGAAGAGAAAAAATCGCAAGATTTTTTGGGGAGAGGGATCGCAGATGAGAGGGAGGACATGAACGGCTGTGATTAGTTTCATGGAGAAAGGATGAGAGAAACGGTTATGAGAGACAAAATTAAGAGAGACATTTATGAGAGAGAGGAAGTACAACTGGACCATGAGAGAGTTTTAAGGGAATCGTCACCCTTTTAGGGGTCCCGGACAGCTGCGATCAATTGAAGAGAGAAAAGAAAGATCAAGAGAAAGAAAATGATTACTGTGATCGGATTCAGTTAGAGTTGAGAGAGATCGGGGGAAGATAGAGAGAGATCGAGGGAAGAGAGAGGAGAGATTGGGAGAAGAGAGGATGGCTGTGATCAGATTCAGTTAGAGAGAAAGATGGAAAGAGGGAGAGAGTGATGGAGAAAAAGCAATTGGAAGAGAGACGGAGAGAGAGATATCGTTGGAAGAGAGCGGTTGGAAGAGAGATGGAGAGAGGGACGGAGAGAGAGCGGTTGGAAGAGAGACGGAGAGAGAGATCATGGGGAAGAGAGACGGAGAGAGATCGTGGGGAAAAGAGAGATCGGATGCATCCCACTCATATATCGATTAGATCGGATGGTTAACTTGTCTCTGTGCAATCTTGGCATAGTCAGAACAATACTGCCTTAGCGCATGCCCATGCCTGTTAGCACTCGGAAGGCCATCTTCGGTGGCAACACACCCTCGGTCGCCTTCGGCACTGCAGCAACTGCCCTCGACATCAAAACACTTTCGGCAAGAGCACCCACAATCGGCGAGAGGCGGCAACAAATCTCCGGCTGCCTTTGCCGATAAAACATAGTCGTCGGCCTTCGACGTCAACACACACCACAGGCGATGATCAGACCTCTCACCACCTCCGTCGACTGTTAATTGTGTTTCTAGTGACTGATGTACTGATCACTATGATCCTTTCAAAAAATACTAAACATTTTAAAATAAAAATCAAGATTTTGAACAACTTTCTCTCTCTTCAATATCTCTTTTCAAGATATTAAATTTTAATATCTATTCATTTAGTGATATATAAATATTTAATCACGAATCTTCCTAAAAAAATTCTCTCCAATTACGGCTCTTTGCTATCAGTCGATAGAGGTTAGATATGCACCGCGTGGCCGCAAAAAAGAATTGCACCAGTCCTAACCCAAATAAACCTATTTTTAGATTTTTTTTTGCGAACCAAATAAAAATGATTGGCAAGAAAGCATTTAAAATATTATTAAAAAAAGAAACAAAGGTTGATAAAATAATCGAACAAACAATTTTATTAAGGACTGTTAGAGGATGACGGCTAGGGTTTGGAGAGAATGGAGTAGTTCTCATTGTGATGCAGGCACCAATAAGGCACACTACAATCCTGAACCCGTTTAGGGTTTTCTTTGGTCAATAACTAGTACTTGATTATCAATATAGCGACGTATAGATCAAAAGGACAGCAAGCAAAAGTTATCTCACGCAGTTCTAAAGTTTATGCAATCAACATAAAGCAGATTTAAGACTTAAAAACAATTAAAGCATGCGGTATTATCACAGAAAACTGATTTTCAGCATATAATAGAATCAATCGCAGCAATAGATATTGAAATAAAACAACAGGCTTGCATCAGATTTTATAAAAGAAAAGGCCTACGGGTGTTTGCAAAGGTAACCGACAGACGATAGATGGCAATTATAATAAATGGCAAACGTTATGGCTTCAACTAGCGAAGAAAAGGATGATGACGGCTGCGATGCGGAGCGGAGGCAATGGAAACTAATGAAAACGAAGCGGATGCGATGGGAAAATAAAAGAAAAGGAAAGATACTGCCTGGGGTTTCCCGCCGTGGGTCGATTGCAAGGATGCGCCGACGATCCTGCACACGGAGCAAGGCCGGACGTCGGGAGAAGCCGGAACCTTCGGAAAACGAAGCCCAAAGCCTTCACGAGGCGAAGTCGTGGAATCGGCGAGGGTCGGGGACTCGAGTCTCACCCGGAAGCGCTCACGAAGAGGCACGAAATTCAGCAACTATCAAAAATCTGAATTCTCGTTCTCGGTTCATCCTCTTGTAGAATTAGGGTTTTTGTTTTGATGGTCAAGATCAAAGGGAATAAGGGTGAATGGTGTGGATTCGATGCGCCAAGAAAGGAAGGGAAAAGAGAGAGAAACAAGGGAGAGAAGAGAGAGAGGAGAGAGGGAACGGAACAAAGGGCCGGGTGGCCTCTTCCGCGCGGACAAGAGGGGGGGGCCGCTCGGTTCACGGGAAAAGGAAAAGGGGGAGCGGTCTTCACAAAGGGGAATCCTATTGGGCTTAAGATAAGCCCAATTAAGTCCTAATTGAAGCCCATAAGTGCCACGTCATCTAAATTATGTTATTTCGCCATCTAACCGTCGGTTTCGAGATCTAATCTCGTCCGTCGGCACCCCGCAAACACACGCACCCATAATTTTATTAATATCATGCTAAAACTCACCCGAGAAGACCCGGATTCAATCCGAAAAGCCCTCGGATGAGATCATGGACATCCCCCATGAATTGGGCAAAAACATAAATAAAACTGCATGCTGAAATAAGGCCAAAAACAGGGAAAAATGGCCAAAAACTGAAACAAATGACTAATAAGTCCCATGCGACTAATATCATCCACACATAACATAAAAATGACAGTAAATAAATGTCTCTGACGATAATCTGAAGATGCGGCGATGATCCGATGATGCTGATCATGCTGCATCAACTCCCTCGGACTAGAAAGAACTCGACTCCGTCGAGTGGGCATCCAGCTGCTGTATAAGGTCGGGCCGCTGTGCTCGCAACTGTCGCTCCTCCACCCAGGTACAGTCGGAAAGTGGCCTGCCTACCCACCGAACAAGGAACCGTCGGAAGACACCGCGGCGGGTAGCAAGCTCTCTGACGTCAACGATCTCCTGTATCTGCTCTGTCTCATCCCGCTGCGCATCTGAAAACGGGATCTGTGGCGCTGAAGGCGTGTCTGGCCGGTCTCCGTGGAAAGGGAACAACTCTGAGATGTTGAAGATCGGCGATGTCGGCATGTCATCTGGCAAGTCCAGCAGGTAAGCATTGGGTCCCAACGCTCTGAGAACGCGGAAGGGCCCAAACTTCCTCTGGCTCAGTTTCCCATAAGAACCGGTGGGAAACCGCTCTCTGCGAAAGTAGACGAGGACCCAGTCCCCTGGCTGAAAAGTGCTCTCGCGCCTGTGTGAATCCGCGCTTGCCTTATACCTGGCATTGCTTTCCCTCAGTTTCTCAAGCGACTCCCGCTGTACAGTCTTGATGTGTTCAAGGAAGTCATCAGCATCAGCACTCGCAGGACCTGTAGGCGGTAGGGCAGTTCTATCCAAGAAATGGGGAATAACATGGCCATAGACGATTTCAAAGGGGGTTTTACCTACTGAACGATTAATTGAACTATTATATGCGAATTCAGCTTGTGGTAAAACTGCATCCCACTGTTTCGGTCTTTCACCAGCTAGACATCGAAGCATATCCCCTAGACTACGGTTGACAACCTCTGTTTGTCCATCAGTTTGAGGGTGATACGCGCTACTGTATTGAAGTTTAGTCCCTAGCTTTGACCAAAGAGTACGCCAAAAGTGGCTCAGAAATCTAGTGTCCCTATCAGATGTAAATGACCTTGGAATGCCATGCAGACGAACAACTTCCCTAAAGAATAACTCAGCTACATGAGATGCATCAGAAGTTTTCCTACATGGTATGAAATGTGCCATTTTAGAAAATCGGTCTACAACCACAAAGATTGAATCAACGCGGCGAAGTGTTCGGGGTAGACCTACAATGAAATCCATGGTGATATCCTCCCAAGGGCGAGCAGGGATCGGCAGAGGAATGTACAGACCTGTGTTCTGCTTCCTGCCTTTGAACATTTGACAGGTTCGACATCGTTGCACAAACCTGACGACGTCTTTTCTCAGGTGAGGCCAGAAGTAACGTCTCTCCACTGAATCAATAGTTTTGGTTTGGCCAAAATGACCTCCCAAATTACTTCCGTGCAATTCATGGATTAATGTATCTCTAAAAGATTCGCTCGGATTTTCTTCAGAAACGGTCCCTTCATGGGTGTTTTGGACAAGACTCTCGCGAAGGGAACACTCAGGGATGCACAGGCGGGTTCCACGGAACAAGAATCCCTCTTGGATCATATAGGACGCCGTGGGATCAGTGCCCGTTTCCTGACAGGATTCCCAGATGGGACCAAAGTACGGATCAGTCGCGTACATTGATTTCAGGGCTTCAAAAGAAACGACGGGCTGTAATGTGACTAGTATCAGGCCTCGTCGACTCAAAGCATCAGCCGCTTTATTCAGGACCCCAGCTTTATACCTGAGGTTGAACGTGTACTCTTGCCAGAAATTGGACCACTTAGCATGCCGCTGGTTCAAGCTACGCTGAGATTTCAGATAGCGAAGCGCTTCATGGTCAGAATTGAGCACAAATTCTCGTTGGATCAGGTAATGCCTCCAGTGCTTGAGGGCTTGAACAACCGCGTAAAACTCAATGTCGTATGTCGAGTAATTCAAACGCGCGGCGTTCAGCTTCTCGCTGAAGAATGCGACGGGACGTCCCTCTTGACTAAGGACTGCTCCTATCCCGACGTGAGAGGCATCACAATCAATCTCAAAGACCTTCTCAAAGTTCGGGAGTGCCAAAACTGGAGCACTCATCATCTTGGTCTTGATGAGATCGAAACTCGCTTCAACTTCGGGGGTCCAAAGGAAACCACCCTTCTTCATGCAGTTCGTGAGAGGTGCAATGACGGAACTAAAGTTCTTAATGAATCTGCGGTAAAAGGACGCTAGACCATGGAACCGTCGCACATCACTAACGTTCTGGGGGACGGGCCATGATTTGATGGCTTCGACCTTCTCAGGATCGACCCGTATCCCTTCGGAGCACACGATGTAGCCTAGAAAGGTCAAGCTGTCTGTTAGAAAGGTGCACTTCTTCAAATGGATGTACAGCTTGTCTTTCCTAAGCGTCTTCAGAACTTCGCGCAAATGCTCGACATGTTGTTCAGATGTCGTACTATAGATAAGAATGTCATCAAAGTATACGACAACGAACTTCCCTATGAACGGTCTAAGCACCTGATTCATGAACCTCATAAAGGTGCTGGGTGCATTCGACAGACCAAATGGCATTACTAGCCATTCATACAGTCCTTCCCGGGTTTTAAAGGCAGTTTTCCATTCATCACCGGGTCGTACGCGGATCTGATGGTAACCGCTACGAAGATCAATCTTTGAAAAGATTTTCGCGCCATGTAGCATATCAAGCATGTCATCCAATCGGGGAATCGGAAATCTATACTTGACAGTTATTCGATTAATGGCACGGCAATCTATGCACATTCTCCATGTCCCGTCCTTCTTGGGAGTCAGGAGTGCTGGTACTGCGCATGGACTCATGCTTTCTTGAATTAGTCCCTTTTGCAGTAACTCGGTAACCTGTCGACGCATCTCCTCATATTCAGACGGACTCATTCGGTAGTGAGGAAGGTGAGGTAGCGTCGCTCCTGGGACTAGGTCAACGCAATGTTGGATGTCCCGCAGAGGTGGAAGACCTTCAGGTAGTTCCTCTGAGATGAGATCATTGAAATCTTCAAGTAGGATTCGAATCTCATGAGGAATGCTAGGGCCCTCTGTGGCTTCTTTGGCTACTAGGAAAAAGATGGAGCGAGATTCCCTAAGCTCGTCTTCGAAACACGCTTGGGTCAGCAATGTGGGCAGGGCTTTCGGTTTCTCTTTTGGCAACTTAGGGGTGACGGTCGGGGGTGTCGGCTCGCTAGAAATCGGCTTCAGGGGCTCCCTCTGCGGCACTAAGGTGATATTATAGTCATCCTTGCAGAAGGAGTAGGTATTCTTCTCCCCATCATGAGCCGTCTTTCTGTCGTACTGCCACGGGCGGCCCAACAGAATGTGACAAATGCCCAAGGGCGCCACGTCACACCAAACAGCTTCCTTATACATCTTGCCAATGGTGTATTCAACTAAGCATCGCTCTTTGATAGCGACATCTGACCCTTTCTTAAACCAAGACAAGTTGTATGGCTTGACCAGCTTCTCTGTCTTGAGCCCTAACTTATCGACCATGATCTGGGCGACCAGGTTCTCGGTACTACCACTGTCTATGATGAGGACGCAATGCCTCCCCTTTGATGTGCAAGTGGTGTGGAAGATGTTCCTTCTAAGCCATCGATCTGGCTCGGGAGCTTTTGGGGTCGACAGAACTCGGTGCATGACTAGTGCATGCGTTGCCTCGTCAGCTTCAGCGATGACGTCATGTGTCTCGTCATCCTCCTGATATTCAACATCCCTAGGATCATCATCATGCCCTTCTTCAGCCATGTTGTTCAGGGTTTCCTCAGTTGGCTCTTCACCTTCTGTCAGATGGGTCTGAGGTCTCCTTTTTGGGCATTGGGCGATGAGGTGTCCTACTTCTCCACACTCGAAGCATTTATATGTCGCTCCGGGTGGTCGACTTCCTATGGTACCACGCTCACGACTTGATTGTTCAACCCGGCCAGGGGGTTGATTGGCTCTTGAGGGAGTTGTAGTCGGAGTGGGAACAGGTGGGGTGACTCTAGCAGGGGGTGCTCCTCTTCCAGCTGAAGGGGCACCTGGGGGCACTCTAGGGGCAACCTCTCTCCTAAAGGCTCGTTGCTGAATTTTCTCAGCCTTGTGAGCTTGCCTAGAAGCTTCCGTCACAGTGAGGATGGTTTGCATTGCGAGCGCATCCTGAATTTGGTAGCGCAACCCTGAGACGTAGCGTGCAGCTTTCTGTTCATCGTCTTCCGGGATGGCATTACGAGTGGTCAGGATGTCAAACTCTTCAGTGTACTCCTGTACGCTTCGATTGCCTTGTTTCAGGCTAAGCAACCTCTGGTACAGTGAGGTACGGTAGTCAGGAGGGAGGTACTTCAGTCGCATCTTGTCACGCATTTTGGCCCACGTGGCGACCTTTTGCTTCCCTTTCCTGAGACGACTTGTCTGCAACTCTCGCCACCAAACTAAAGTGGCTCCTTTCAGTTTCGTTGCCACGAGTTTGACTTTTCGATCATCGGGGAGATCTCTCCAATCAAAGAAGTGCTCGACGCTATCTATCCAGTCAAGGAATGCGTCAGCATCATGGCTTCCCTTAAAGTCATCGATGTCAACTCGGACTCCGTATCCTTGGGACCTCTCAAGGGCTCGCACAAGACGCTCCTCTATGCCGTGCTGATCACGCGCATGTTGCTCTCTAGGGTTTCTGGGACGACCGAACTGAACGTACTCTCGTTCAAAGTCCACGTCAGACTCGTCCAATTCAGCTTCAGACTCAGGGGGCGACTCAGGGTAGGTAGCTTGATTCCGCTCTGGCGGTTGGTATCGATTGTGATTCCGAGGTAAGGTTTGGTTCAGGTTCTGAGGTGGGGTTGGAATCGGATTTCGATTTTGGCCCTGGTCTCGGTCTTGCTCTTCGACCCTATGACCCTCAGCATGCGGATCGGTTTCTGCCCCTCCCGGGTCCTCTTCGACCGGTCGGGTATTAGGGTCAACGCCTCTATCTTGTAGCAGCAATCCTAGTCTGTCCGTGATCTCTTGCAACAAGGTTGCATGTCGATCCAAAGTGTTTTGGGTCGCTTCTTGCCAAGCACCACGAGGTTGTGGTCCCCGAGGAAAACGTCCTCGATTCCGGGCATCCCGGTGCAGATGGGTACGATCAGCCATGGGTGAGTATGAGATATGTAGATGTTTCACACGGTGCAATCCTAGCACTTAATGCAATTTCAAGCACGCAAGATGATGCCTATGAAAATTTCAGCAAAGAAGAAGGTGGGTGTTTGCTGAAATTCAGCACTCAAAAGAAACCCGAACAGGTTCTTTCGAGCTCTGATACCAACTTGATGCAGGCACCAATAAGGCACACTACAATCCTGAACCCGTTTAGGGTTTTCTTTGGTCAATAACTAGTACTTGATTATCAATATAGCGACGTATAGATCAAAAGGACAGCAAACAAAAGTTATCTCACGCAGTTCTAAAGTTTATGCAATCAACATAAAGCAGATTTAAGACTTAAAAACAATTAAAGCATGCGGTATTATCACAGAAAACTGATTTTCAGCATATAATAGAATCAATCGCAGCAATAGATATTGAAATAAAACAACAGGCTAGCATCAGATTTTATAAAAGAAAAGGCCTACGGGTGTTTGCAAAGGTAACCGACAGACGATAGATGGCAATTATAATAAATGGCAAACGTTATGGCTTCAACTAGCGAAGAAAAGGATGATGACGGCTGCGATGCGGAGCGGAGGCAATGGAAACTAATGAAAACGAAGCGGATGCGATGGGAAAATAAAAGGAAAAGGAAAGATACTGCCTGGGGTTTCCCGCCGTGGGTCGATTGCAAGGATGCGCCGACGATCCTGCACACGGAGCAAGGCCGGACGTCGGGAGAAGCCGGAACCTTCGGAAAACGAAGCCCAAAGCCTTCACGAGGCGAAGTCGTGGAATCGGCGAGGGTCGGGGACTCGAGTCTCACCCGGAAGCGCTCACGAAGAGGCACGAAATTCAGCAACTATCAAAAATCTGAATTCTCGTTCTCGGTTCATCCTCTTGTAGAATTAGGGTTTTTGTTTTGATGGTCAAGATCAAAGGGAATAAGGGTGAATGGTGTGGATTCGATGCGCCAAGAAAGGAAGGGAAAAGAGAGAGAAACAAGGGAGAGAAGAGAGAGAGGAGAGAGGGAACGGAACAAAGGGCCGGGTGGCCTCTTCCGCGCGGACAAGAGGGGGGGGCCGCTCGGTTCACGGGAAAAGGAAAAGGGGGAGCGGTCTTCACAAAGGGGAATCCTATTGGGCTTAAGATAAGCCCAATTAAGTCCTAATTGAAGCCCATAAGTGCCACGTCATCTAAATTATGTTATTTCGCCATCTAACCGTCGGTTTCGAGATCTAATCTCGTCCGTCGGCACCCCGCAAACACACGCACCCATAATTTTATTAATATCATGCTAAAACTCACCCGAGAAGACCCGGATTCAATCCGAAAAGCCCTCGGATGAGATCATGGACATCCCCCATGAATTGGGCAAAAACATAAATAAAACTGCATGCTGAAATAAGGCCAAAAACAGAGAAAAATGGCCAAAAACTGAAACAAATGACTAATAAGTCCCATGCGACTAATATCATCCACACATAACATAAAAATGACAGTAAATAAATGTCTCTGACGATAATCTGAAGATGCGGCGATGATCCGATGATGCTGATCATGCTGCATCAACTCCCCCGGACTAGAAAGAACTCGACTCCGTCGAGTGGGCATCCAGCTGCTGTATAAGGTCGGGCCGCTGTGCTCGCAACTGTCGCTCCTCCACCCAAGTACAGTCGGAAAGTGGCCTGCCTACCCACCGAACAAGGAACCGTCGGAAGACACCGCGGCGGGTAGCAAGCTCTCTGACGTCAACGATCTCCTGTATCTGCTCTGTCTCATCCCGCTGCGCATTTGAAAACGGGATCTGTGGCGCTGAAGGCGTGTCTGGCCGGTCTCCGTGGAAAGGGAACAACTCTGAGATGTTGAAGATCGGCGATGTCGGCATGTCATCTGGCAAGTCCAGCAGGTAAGCATTGGGTCCCAACGCTCTGAGAACGCGGAAGGGCCCAAACTTCCTCTGGCTCAGTTTCCCATAAGAACCGGTGGGAAACCGCTCTCTGCGAAAGTAGACGAGGACCCAGTCCTCTGGCTTAAAAGTGCTCTCGCGCCTGTGTTAATCCGCGCTTGCCTTATACCTGGCATTGCTTTCCCTCAGTTTCTCAAGCGACTCCCGCTGTACAGTCTTGATGTGTTCAAGGAAGTCATCAGCATCAGCACTCGCAGGACCTGTAGGCGGTAGGGCAGTTCTATCCAAGAAATGGGGAATAACATGGCCATAGACGATTTCAAAGGGGGTTTTACCTACTGAACGATTAATTGAACTATTATATGCGAATTCAGCTTGTGGTAAAACTGCATCCCACTGTTTCAGTTTTTCACCAGCTAGACATCGAAGCATATCCCCTAGACTACGGTTGACAACCTCTGTTTGTCCATCAGTTTGAGGGTGATACGCGCTACTGTATTGAAGTTTAGTCCCTAGCTTTGACCAAAGAGTACGCCAAAAGTGGCTCAGAAATCTAGTGTCCCTATCAGATGTAAATGACCTTGGAATGCCATGCAGACGAACAACTTCCCTAAAGAATAACTCAGCTACATGAGATGCATCAGAAGTTTTCCTACATGGTATGAAATGTGCCATTTTAGAAAATCGGTCTACAACCACAAAGATTGAATCAACGCGGCGAAGTGTTCGGGGTAGACCTACAATGAAATCCATGGTGATATCCTCCCAAGGGCGAGCAGGGATCGGCAGAGGAATGTACAGACCTGTGTTCTGCTTCCTGCCTTTGAACATTTGACAGGTTCGACATCGTTGCACAAACCTGACGACGTCTTTTCTCAGGTGAGGCCAGAAGTAACGTCTCTCCACTAAATCAATAGTTTTGGTTTGGCCAAAATGACCTCCCAAATTACTTCCGTGCAATTCATGGATTAATGTATCTCTAAAAGATTCGCTCGGATTTTCTTCAGAAACGGTCCCTTCATGGGTGTTTTGGACAAGACTCTCGCGAAGGGAACACTCAGGGATGCACAGGCGGGTTCCACGGAACAAGAATCCCTCTTGGATCATATAGGACGCCGTGGGATCAGTGCCCGTTTCCTGACAGGATTCCCAGATGGGACCAAAGTACGGATCAGTCGCGTACATTGATTTCAGGGCTTCAAAAGAAACAACGACGGGCTGTAATGTGACTAGTATCAGGCCTCGTCGACTCAAAGCATCAGCCGCTTTATTCAGGACCCCAGCTTTATACCTGAGGTTGAACGTGTACTCTTGCCAGAAATTGGACCACTTAGCATGCCGCTGGTTCAAGCTACGCTGAGATTTCAGATAGCGAAGCGCTTCATGGTCAGAATTGAGCACAAATTCTCGTTGGATCAGGTAATGCCTCCAGTGCTTGAGGGCTTGAACAACCGCGTAAAACTCAATGTCGTATGTCGAGTAATTCAAACGCGCGGCGTTCAGCTTCTCGCTGAAGAATGCGACGGGACGTCCCTCTTGACTAAGGACTGCTCCTATCCCGACGTGAGAGGCATCACAATCAATCTCAAAGACCTTCTCAAAGTTCGGGAGTGCCAAAACTGGAGCACTCATCATCTTGGTCTTGATGAGATCGAAACTCGCTTCAACTTCGGGGGTCCAAAGGAAACCACCCTTCTTCATGCAGTTCGTGAGAGGTGCAATGACGGAACTAAAGTTCTTAATGAATCTGCGGTAAAAGGACGCTAGACCATGGAACCGTCGCACATCACTAACGTTCTGGGGGACGGGCCATGATTTGATGGCTTCGACCTTCTCAGGATCGACCCGTATCCCTTCGGAGCACACGATGTAGCCTAGAAAGGTCAAGCTGTCTGTTAGAAAGGTGCACTTCTTCAAATGGATGTACAGCTTGTCTTTCCTAAGCGTCTTCAGAACTTCGCGCAAATGCTCGACATGTTGTTCAGATGTCGTACTATAGATAAGAATGTCATCAAAGTATACGACAACGAACTTCCCTATGAACGGTCTAAGCACCTGATTCATGAACCTCATAAAGGTGCTGGGTGCATTCGACAGACCAAATGGCATTACTAGCCATTCATACAGTCCTTCCCGGGTTTTAAAGGCAGTTTTCCATTCATCACCGGGTCGTACGCGGATCTGATGGTAACCGCTACGAAGATCAATCTTTGAAAAGATTTTCGCGCCATGTAGCATATCAAGCATGTCATCCAATCGGGGAATCGGAAATCTATACTTGACAGTTATTCGATTAATGGCACGGCAATCTATGCACATTCTCCATGTCCCGTCCTTCTTGGGAGTCAGGAGTGCTGGTACTGCGCATGGACTCATGCTTTCTTGAATTAGTCCCTTTTGCAGTAACTCGGTAACCTGTCGACGCATCTCCTCATATTCAGACGGACTCATTCGGTAGTGAGGAAGGTGAGGTAGCGTCGCTCCTGGGACTAGGTCAACGCAATGTTGGATGTCCCGCAGAGGTGGAAGACCTTCAGGTAGTTCCTCTGAGATGAGATCATTGAAATCTTCAAGTAGGATTCGAATCTCATGAGGAATGCTAGGGCCCTCTGTGGCTTCTTTGGCTACTAGGAAAAAGATGGAGCGAGATTCCCTAAGCTCGTCTTCGAAACACGCTTGGGTCAGCAATGTGGGCAGGGCTTTCGGTTTCTCTTTTGGCAACTTAGGGGTGACGGTCGGGGGTGTCGGCTCGCTAGAAATCGGCTTCAGGGGCTCCCTCTGCGGCACTAAGGTGATATTATAGTCATCCTTGCAGAAGGAGTAGGTATTCTTCTCCCCATCATGAGTCGTCTTTCTGTCGTACTGCCACGGGCGGCCCAACAGAATGTGACAAATGCCCAAGGGCGCCACGTCACACCAAACAGCTTCCTTATACATCTTGCCAATGGTGTATTCAACTAAGCATCGCTCTTTGATAGCGACATCTGACCCTTTCTTAAACCAAGACAAGTTGTATGGCTTGACCAGCTTCTCTGTCTTGAGCCCTAACTTATCGACCATGATCTGGGCGACCAGGTTCTCGGTACTACCACTGTCTATGATGAGGACGCAATGCCTCCCCTTTGATGTGCAAGTGGTGTGGAAGATGTTCCTTCTAAGCCATCGATCTGGCTCGGGAGCTTTTGGGGTCGACAGAACTCGGTGCATGACTAGTGCATGCGTTGCCTCGTCAGCTTCAGCGATGACGTCATGTGTCTCGTCATCCTCCTGATATTCAACATCCCTAGGATCATCATCATGCCCTTCTTCAGCCATGTTGTTCAGGGTTTCCTCAGTTGGCTCTTCACCTTCTGTCAGATGGGTCTGAGGTCTACTTTTTGGGCATTGGGCGATGAGGTGTCCTACTTCTCCACACTCGAAGCATTTATATGTCGCTCCTGGTGGTCGACTTCCTATGGTACCACGCTCACGACTTGATTGTTCAACCCGGCCAGGGGGTTGATTGGCTCTTGAGGGAGTTGTAGTCGGAGTGGGAACAGGTGGGGTGACTCTAGCAGGGGGTGCTCCTCTTCCAGCTGAAGGGGCACCTGGGGGCACTCTAGGGGCAACCTCTCTCCTAAAGGCTCGTTGCTGAATTTTCTCAGCCTTGTGAGCTTGCCTAGAAGCTTCCGTCACAGTGAGGATGGTTTGCATTGCGAGCGCATCCTGAATTTGGTAGCGCAACCCTGAGACGTAGCGTGCAGCTTTCTGTTCATCGTCTTCCGGGATGGCATTACGAGTGGTCAGGATGTCAAACTCTTCAGTGTACTCCTGTACGCTTCGATTGCCTTGTTTCAGGCTAAGCAACCTCTGGTACAGTGAGGTACGGTAGTCAGGAGGGAGGTACTTCAGTCGCATCTTGTCACGCATTTTGGCCCACGTGGCGACCTTTTGCTTCCCTTTCCTGAGACGACTTGTCTGCAACTCTCGCCACCAAACTAAAGCGGCTCCTTTCAGTTTCGTTGCCACGAGTTTGACTTTTCGATCATCGGGGAGATCTCTCCAATCAAAGAAGTGCTCGACGCTATCTATCCAGTCAAGGAATGCGTCAGCATCATGGCTTCCCTTAAAGTCATCGATGTCAACTCGGACTCCGTATCCTTGGGACCTCTCAAGGGCTCGCACAAGACGCTCCTCTATGCCGTGCTGATCACGCGCATGTTGCTCTCTAGGGTTTCTGGGACGACCGAACTGAACGTACTCTCGTTCAAAGTCCACGTCGGACTCGTCCAATTCAGCTTCAGACTCAGGGGGCGACTCAGGGTAGGTAGCTTGATTCCGCTCTGGCGGTTGGTATCGATTGTGATTCCGAGGTAAGCTTTGGTTCAGGTTCTGAGGTGGGGTTGGAATCGGATTTCGATTTTGGCCCTGGTCTCGGTCTTGCTCTTCGACCCTATGACCCTCAGCATGCGGATCGGTTTCTGCCCCTCCCGGGTCCTCTTCGACCGGTCGGGTATTAGGGTCAACGCCTCTATCTTGTAGCAGCAATCCTAGTCTGTCCGTGATCTCTTGCAACAAGGTTGTATGTCGATCCAAAGTGTTTTGGGTCGCTTCTTGCCAAGCACCACGAGGTTGTGGTCCCCGAGGAAAACGTCCTCGATTCCGGGCATCCCGGTGCAGATGGGTACGATCAGCCATGGGTGAGTATGAGATATGCAGATGTTTCACACGGTGCAATCCTAGCACTTAATGCAATTTCAAGCACGCAAGATGATGCCTATGAAAATTTCAGCAAAGAAGAAGGTGGGTGTTTGCTGAAATTCAGCACTCAAAAGAAACCCGAACAGGTTCTTTCGAGCTCTGATACCAACTTGATGCAGGCACCAATAAGGCACACTACAATCCTGAACCCGTTTAGGGTTTTCTTTGGTCAATAACTAGTACTTGATTATCAATATAGCGACGTATAGATCAAAAGGACAGCAAGCAAAAGTTATCTCACGCAGTTCTAAAGTTTATGCAATCAATATAAAGCAGATTTAAGACTTAAAAACAATTAAAGCATGCGGTATTATCACAGAAAACTGATTTTCAGCATATAATAGAATCAATCGCAGCAATAGATATTGAAATAAAACAACAGGCTAGCATCAGATTTTATAAAAGAAAAGGCCTACGGGTGTTTGCAAAGGTAACCGACAGACGATAGATGGCAATTATAATAAATGGCAAACGTTATGGCTTCAACTAGCGAAGAAAAGGATGATGACGGCTGCGATGCGGAGCGGAGGCAATGGAAACTAATGAAAACGAAGCGGATGCGATGGGAAAATAAAAGGAAAAGGAAAGATACTGCCTGGGGTTTCCCGCCGTGGGTCGATTGCAAGGATGCGCCGATGATCCTGCACACGGAGCAAGGCCGGACGTCGGGAGAAGCCGGAACCTTCGGAAAACGAAGCCCAAAGCCTTCACGAGGCGAAGTCGTGGAATCGGCGAGGGTCGGGGACTCGAGTCTCACCCGGAAGCGCTCACGAAGAGGCACGAAATTCAGCAACTATCAAAAATCTGAATTCTCGTTCTCGGTTCATCCTCTTGTAGAATTAGGGTTTTTGTTTTGATGGTCAAGATCAAAGGGAATAAGGGTGAATGGTGTGGATTCGATGCGCCAAGAAAGGAAGGGAAAAGAGAGAGAAACAAGGGAGAGAAGAGAGAGAGGAGAGAGGGAACGGAACAAAGGGCCGGGTGGCCTCTTCCGCGCGGACAAGAGGGGGGGGCCGCTCGGTTCACGGGAAAAGGAAAAGGGGGAGCGGTCTTCACAAAGGGGAATCCTATTGGGCTTAAGATAAGCCCAATTAAGTCCTAATTGAAGCCCATAAGTGCCACGTCATCTAAATTATGTTATTTCGCCATCTAACCGTCGGTTTCGAGATCTAATCTCGTCCGTCGGCACCCCGCAAACACACGCACCCATAATTTTATTAATATCATGCTAAAACTCACCCGAGAAGACCCGGATTCAATCCGAAAAGCCCTCGGATGAGATCATGGACATCCCCCATGAATTGGGCAAAAACATAAATAAAACTGCATGCTGAAATAAGGCCAAAAACAGGGAAAAATGGCCAAAAACTGAAACAAATGACTAATAAGTCCCATGCGACTAATATCATCCACACATAACATAAAAATGACAGTAAATAAATGTCTCTGACGATAATCTGAAGATGCGGCGATGATCCGATGATGCTGATCATGCTGCATCACATTGAGGGACTAAAGCCCAATATATAAGTACATGTATACACATAGAATCCGACCCGACTGTACATAGAACCCGACCCGGTATATACATTAACACTCCCCCTCAAACTCACGGTGGATCATGTACCGAGAGTTTGCTTATAAAATGACGAAATCTAGCAATCGTCAGGGGCTTGGTGAGAAAATCAGCAGTCTGCTCTGTCGAGGGAATGAACGACAAGGAGATGATGTTGGCAAGAAACTCCTGCCGAACATAATGACAGTCGACCTCGATGTGTTTGGTCCGTTCATGAAAAACCCGATTGCTAGCAATTTGAATGGCACTCCGGTTGTCACAGAATAGAGGTGTGGCCCCACAAATTCGGACTCCCAAGTCGAGTAGAAGACGTCGAAGCCAGACAATCTCTGCAGTGGTGGAAGCCATAGCTCGGTATTCGGCTTCGGTGCTGGAGCGTGCAACATACTCCTGTTTCTTGCTGCGCCAAGAAATGAGGGAATCACCAAGGAACACGCAGTAGCCGGTGGTGGATCGACGAGTAGCAATATCTCCAGCCCAATCTGCATCGGAGTAAGCACGCAGAACCAGTGGCCGCTCTCCTTTGACCAAAAGGTCACCTATGATTGGAGACCTACAGTTTGCAAGTTGTGTAAAGGCTTTGGGCATCTAGACAGTGCATGTCCTACTTCTGGGAAAACTGCTCAAAGGATCATTCATACCATGATGAAAAAGCCAGGTCAAGGACTTCAATTTTAGTAGCAAAAAAATTTAGAAAAATATCACCGCTGCCTATCATCGACAAACCTTGAGAGAGAGAGAGAGAGTCCCCTCTTGTGGATCAGGTGAGCCACACCTCACCAAACATGAAACATCCCCACCCAACAGTACTCTTCGAAGCGGCGAAAGATGAACACCATCATCTGTTTCATTCTCACACAATTCGTTTAAAACAAGGTTTCTATATAGCCATTAAAACTCAAGAAGAATCCGTTTTGAACTAGGAAACACAAAGGAATCAGATTGCAGAAACAACAAAAACAATCGGTCGAATAGTCCGATCAGTTGGGCAACCCACGATTTAAGCTCTGAGAAAAATGACGTGGCGCGTAAATAAATAGATTGATCAAGAAAAAGTTAGACCTATCTTCCAGAAGAACACTTTTTTTCGGGGAGAACCGATCGGTCGGACTAATACTCTGATCGATCGAACAAAAAGTTTTTTTCGAAAAATTTTCTGTAGACAATTTCGATCGGTCGACCAAAACGTTTATTTTTGACAAAACCTTGAACATGAATCCAATCGGTCGGGAGTCGGACACGCTGTTCAATCAGTCATTTTTCAAAAACTCAATTTTTCTAAATGAATTATTTAAAGAGAATCCTTTAGAGATCAAATAAA
Organism: Chamaelirium japonicum; assembly: GCA_947650365.1. NCBI lineage: Eukaryota > Viridiplantae > Streptophyta > Magnoliopsida > Liliales > Melanthiaceae > Chamaelirium > Chamaelirium japonicum. The sequence goes on along the minus strand of OX393559.1, from coordinate 12,299,547 downwards.
CTCTTTCGAAAAAATATGTTCATGAAAAACATGATAAATCCGATATCCGAAAAACTCGATGTGTGTGTGCTCTAACCAAAGGTTTAACTAAGGTTTTCCAAATCTCTTTTCCTTGCATCCCTTGATAAGTCTTCTTTAGATGAACTTTATTTTAAACTTGAATCTTTATCTTGGACTTCCATGGTAGAAATCAATGAGAGTTGAGAACGTATGACACACTTACAATTCAACTCGCTCTCATCAACTCAATACAATATTTGCCAACTCTTAATTTCTTCACTCCCTACACAAGCAAGACTGCAAGTGTACTAGTGCTACCCTACTAGCAAACTAAATGAAACACTCCTAGACGCATTATACATTTCAGGAGAATGGGTATTTTAGTCTTTATATGGTGCAGTGATCGCATCTAAAAAATATCCATTAATGGAAAAAAGAGCATCATTGTAATAGTAAAAAAAAACTAAATACCCTCAATTAATGTTATAATGTTTGACCATTTTCACCCATACAATAACTTCCAACTTTTTGTACTATATGTGATGTAACTGTAACCTTTTTTTTAAAAAAAACTCATATAGTTTCATGAGGGGAAGTTTAATTCAAAACCATAACCATCAAGCCATGTTCTGTATACTTGGGGTCAGCTTTATGAATCCTTCTTCACCATTCATTTCTGTTTAGGGCTATAAATGTTGTCATGAAAGTTTTTCCTTGCCTTTTCTAACAACCTCCATCAATGTTATTCTAGGTCTTTCCCTCCTTGGACCTTCCACACTAATATTAGGCCGCCTCTGCTCTACGTAGTACATGGTCAAGCCATCTTAATCTAGTCTCCATTATCTTGTCCTCAATTGGTGCTACTACAACACTTTTCCTAATACACTCATTCCTCGCTCGATCTACCCCTCCTAGTTTTTGGGCACATCCAGCTCAGCATCCTCATCGATGCCACACCTATCTTATGAGCTTGAGCTCTCTTTAAGAGCCAACATCTAAACAATATAACATTGCGGGTCTTACTGCTGTCTTGTAAAATTTGCCCTTGAGTCTTGAAAGGCAGGGGGAGTTTAGTACAAAAGTATTAGTAAAGTGTTTTTTTTTTGGTTGAGAAACCTAGTAAGCGAGTTATGACTGATGAAAAAATGAAAGACTTACCCTCTATTTTTGCAGCGTCGTCGGGGCGAATAACTTCTTCGGGGAGTTACCAGAGTCACTGGGCAATCTCAAGAACATGACGGACTTGTATGTCACCATCAAGGCATCACTTATTGCTCGTATAGTAGGCCCATGCCTCATGGTTTCTGTAATTACTCAATGGCTATAACTGCCATTCTTCCACACATGACCACGAGGCTTCATTAATTCTATTATTCTTAAATGTTATATGCGCCCAACATATTTGTTAGTGACACTTCAATCCAAACTCATGTTTTCAGTAGAATCGATGGAAATGCAATCTCCGGAAAAATACCTAGCTTTATGGGCAATTGGACGAATCTCCAACGACTGTGAGTAATTCTACTACTCAGTAGTGTGTGTTGATATTTTAGTTTTGGCATACTGCAATGAATCTTAGTCTGTCTACACATGTGGGTTCAGTATGGAAAATCTTGAAATATTTACAGAGACATGCAAGGAACATCTTTGGAGGGGCCATTTCCTCAAAATTTTGCCACCATGGAATCTGTAACTGAGCTGTGAGAGCCGTTCACATACCTTATGTCCATCTGTAGTCTGTACCGAGTGTTTCGGTTGGCTTTTCCAGTATTGCTTAATTAGCAGGTTTTGTGATGCAGGAGGGTGTCTGATCTGAAAGGAGGGGATGGGAAGTTCCCGCCGCTGAAGAATATGAAGAACATTGTGTATCTGTAAGTGTGGATCAGATGGAGTTAGTTGACAGAAAAATGTGCATATTAATTTTTGTTACGGTTGCTCAATGAGTACATTGTTTGGTGGTGTGATCCAGGATTTTGAGGAACTTGTCAATATCAGGTGAACTTCCCGAGTACATTGGGGAAATGAAGGGTCTTAAGAACCTGTAAGTTTGAGTCCCATTGGGTATTATATTTTCCAGGCATCATTTAGTTTGCGTCAGTTGTGGGGGATTTTGTTGAAAGTTGAGCAAAAAATTAACTGGTAATCTTCCGATATATATTCAATGAGACAGATGGAAAAAATGGAAATTTCACTATTTTTTGCTCTACTTTCAACATCGGTCTCATTGAATATATATCAGAAAGCTTGTGGAAAAGCTTGTTAATTTCATTATATCACCTCAGCTACCCGTGTTGGAAAAGCTTGTTTAGAAGCACTTCTCAGAGCAAAGTGCTGTATTGCCCCGTTTCGAACATGACTTGTTTCAAAACCGATTGAGTACTCCTAAGGGTAGATGATATACTGCAGTCTGGTCTTATGAAGGCTCCATCTCTTTAGAGAGAAACCCATCTGATAAGTAAAGGGAATGTGTGAACTGCTTCTGCTATTCTAAATGTAGATCTTTAAGCCTTGGTCTCTTAAGTTCAAGATCCTCATCACATTGTTTTACAACAACAGTGCATTGAGAAATCATATACATATGTTATCAAAATCAAACAAAAGGGTCTTGCCCAAGCAGTTTAGTACCCCTCCCCCCACAGTGGCACCCCTCCCCCTACAGAGGAAGCCTGGGTTCGAGTCTCGGTATGGAGTCCGAACTTGAATTTCCGTTGGTAGAGTAGCAGTAAGAATTGCCATTAAAAATTCAAATATGTTAGACGTTGTAAACGCCATGATGTGGAGACTAACTTTACAAGCCATTCACATTGCAGTAATTTATTTCCTACTATGTCTCATGCCATCTATGTCTCTTGCAGAGACCTAAGCTTTAACAACCTGACAGGGCCTATTCCAAGCAGCTTTGCTGGGCTGGATAATTCAATAAATTATATGTGAGTTTTTTTTTTCCTGAAATGCACAGATTTATACTCTTACCATTCACTTTAAGATGTATGCTCTAAATACTTTTTACCTACCGTTTGTGTCATTGTTTTTGCTTCTTTATTAATCACACACCGGTTTTGTTATTGTTCTTTGTGTAGGTTTCTTACTAATAACATGCTAAATGGGACAATACCCGATTGGATCTTAGGCAGCAAATACAACTTGTATGTTATTTCTGCTAGAAGAAATTGAGTCTTATTTCATATGGTTATTATTTATGAAGTCTTTTGTCCTTCCATAATCTCCTTGATGTCATGAAATTATGTATTGCAGGGATCTATCTTACAATAGTTTTACGGGATCCTCTGCACCACCCAGTTGCCAGCAAGGGAATGTGTAAGGATTTTGAGTTTTTGAGCTCTACTCTGCTTTTAGTTTGGTTGCCGTTTATTCCATATCTGAGTATCCTTCTCTTCTTGCTTACAGGAACTTGGTTTCTAGTTATTCATCCACAGCTAGTAACTTGTAAAGCTTTGAGTATTCTTATTTTCCCACTGCAGTTTGAACTGATTTAATTTTAATCATTTTTTTAGCTTCATAACAATTTTCTTTTAATAGGATAGCAATGTGCTTCAGGAGGAACATTCCCTGTTCTGGACAAGCAAAAAGTGCGTACTAAATGTTGTCTGCGAGGATTATGAAGATTTAAATATCAAACATCATGACGTGTGGCTTCCATAATTTTTGCAGACTACAATTTGTTCATTAATTGTGGTGGTGACAAGGTGACCATTGGTGACGATGAATTTGAAGCGGACACATCAAAATTGGGTCCATCAAGATTTGCAATTTCAGATAGTGCAAAATGGGCTTATAGCAGTACAGGAGATTTTGTGGGCAATGCTAAGGCACAGTACATAGCTACCAATGCATCACTATTAAACATGACAAATCAGGAGTTATACATGACAGCTCGCCTCAGTCCTCTCTCCCTTAGATACTATGGTCTCTGCTTACAGAAGGGAAACTATTCAGTAAATCTCCACTTTGCTGAAATTATGTTCACTAATGATGAAACATATTCCAGTGTCGGAAAGCGCTTATTTGACGTATCAATCCAGGTGATTATATGTTTCTAGTTTCTACAATACTAAGTTTCATGTTGATGCATTGTGCACCTCTTATATTTTCGGAGTTTAGCGTTAGCTTCTACTAGTCACAATTATTAATTTCGAATTGATCTTCATCATGTCCAATAAAATAAGAGAAATTCCACCCGATATATTCATTTTATTTTCTCACCTCTTTTATTCCTAGTGCTTTCGCTATCTATGTTGGGGTTCATTGTAGATTTTATGTATGTACTGGTTTCTTTTAGTCAAAACAAAGATAGCGTAATTTTCAATAGAATTGCCAAATTGTGAAAGCCTAATGGTCATATGATCCATGTATTACCATGTGTCAAAACTATGCAGGGGCAAAAGGTTTTGCAAGATTTTGACATTGCAAAAGAAGCTAATGGGACTGGTCAGGTAATCATTATGAATTTTACTACTATTGTAGATGGTACTTTGGAGATTCACTTTCAATGGGCTGGAAAAGGGACAAACTCCATTCCACAATTAGGTGTATATGGTCCTCTTATATCAGCCATCTCAGTTACACCAAGTAAACTCCTACAGATCGTTTTCTTTCCCCCTTTCTCTTTTTTATTGTTTCCATGATGGTGATCCCTGATCTTTTTTCTCTGGTAGACTTCAAGCCAGATATAGAGGGAAACAAATTATCTCGTGGAGCTATTTTGGGTATCGTTGCTGCTTCTTGTGCTGTGATTGTGTCAATCTTGATCATATGTTGGTTTTTCTTCAGAAGAAAGGATGATGAAAACAGCGGTGAGATTATGAAGCAGCTCATTCTTTGTCATTTATGTGAATATCATATTGATTTCCAATTTAGGGAAAAATTGGCTGGTTTTTTTTAAAGGACTTCATCTTTGCGGCATTGTTTCTGTTGTTGCTGCTCATAGGATCAGTAAGAATCAAGGTGCGAAATCCTAGTTTTGTAGCAAATTTTGCCAGGCCTTATGAGAATGAACCAAGATGGATTCCTTTGAATGACTTATTTCCATAGTGGTAGACTGACCTTACCGGGTGTTCCTCATCTTCCCGAGCTATTTGTGGACTTGGTCTCTATCAGTTAGCTTATTACATTTTGGTTCATTGTCTCCTTGCCTTCCATTTGTGTTGTGCTGGATCGACGTATTGACCAAAAGATTGGGATCAGATGTAGGGTTGGGGGACTATCATCTGGAGCATCTGCATGTTCCACTCTCGTCACCTCTTCTTCAGGTTTTAGCTGTAGTGCCATCATCTTGTCTCTTTCAGATTTGTGGCACTTAGGTTAGGTCATGTATCTTCATCCCCTTCAGTCTGTTTCATTCGGGTGTTCAGATCAAGGTTCTTTTTCCCCTTGTTACTCTATATGGGCTGCAAGTTGGCAAAGTACGTAGCACTCCTCTTTTCATCTCGTGAAACTAATCTTTGGCTCCCTAGGAAGCATGGACATTTCCCCAGGCCTCCCATACCCGTGTCGGACATCGACACTTGTCGGACACTCACCGGACACGCATGTGCCGTGTCCTACGTGCTTCCGGGAGCCAGACACTGTCGGACACTCGTCGGACACTCCCCGGACACTGCGGGTTGACAGACTGTTCGATATAGGGTCGGGTTACAAGTTGTGGTGATTCAGTTTTGGCTTCAACCTATCTGATCCTCTGAGATTATAACCTCAGAGAATCAAATAGGTTGAAGCCAAAACTGAATCGCAGCCGTTCTTTTGCATGCCATTTGGGCCTGAGTGTGATTCACTTGTCAGGATGGTTATGATGGTCGGTTACGATTCTGGTTTGGCTTTAACTTATCTTATCCTCTGTTGTTTCAGATAGGTTGAAGTCTAAACTGAAACACAACCATTATTTTCCATACCATTTAGAGCTGTCTGCGATTCACCGATCGGGCTGGATGTAACTAACGATAGCGATGCAGTATGCATTAAATTTTTATTTTAGTTGTTTTCTATGAGGTTTTTTCGATTATCGAAATATATATGAATTGCAAACATATATAAAATATTAATTTAAAAATATTAATTTATTTTGCCGTGTCCCCGCTGTACCCGTGTCCTTTTTTAGGATTTGCCGTGCCGGCGAACCCGTGTCGTGTCGTACCTGTGTCCCCGTACCAGTGTCAGTGCTTCTTAGTTGGCTCCTTTTGATTTAGTTCACTCTGACATTGGGGTCTTGAACCTTTACTTTCTATGGGTGACTTTGCTTACTTCTTTGATGACTTCTTGCGATACACTTTGGTCTATCACATACGTCGATGTTCAGATGTTTGTCGAGTGCATCCCGACTTTGCAGTTATGGTTCAAACTCAGTTTCCCTGCTCCATCAAGGGGTTTTTACTCGAATGATGCACATGAGTATCTCTTTTGAGTTTGGCGATGTTTTTCTCTCCTACACACCCTTCCTCAACAGTCGTGTCCCTACACGTCTTCTCGAAACGATGTCTCTTGAGAGAAAACGATGACTTCTCCTAGTGACCGCTGACGCACTACTCTTCTCAGCACCTGTACCTTGTGAGTTCTGGGTTGAGGATGTTCTCACTGCCATCTACTTCATCAACTGCATCCCGTTGTTTACGTTAGTTGAAGTCACACTCTATAAGAGCCTATACTCTTCTCATCCTACCTACAATCACCTTCGCATCTTCAGATGCACATATTTTGTTCTCCTTCCCCCAGTGAGCGCACCAAACTCTCTACTTGAGTGGCTCGGTATGTTTCCCTTGGGTATAGCCTTGAGCACAAGTTTTATCTTTGTTACGATCTTTATGTTCCTTGGTTACGGATCTCGTGGCATGTCACCTCCTATAAACGGTTTCGTTTTCACTTAAGATCTCTCTTTTGTCGATTATCCTTCTCTTGAGTCGACCTCTTCTTCTGTTGTTCCCTAGGACCCTTCCCCTCCCCCTACCTTCTCCTATTGCTTTAGAGTCACACCATCCTCAAACTCCAGTGTTCCTTCTGTACTCAGCAGCCTCCTGTTCAAAAGGCTTCTTGCATCGTCTTTGTTTGTCTCTTGAGTCTTCCGTCTCTCCATTTTTGCCTCTTGAGGAGTACCATGGTCTCCCTCTAGTCTTTCGCATATCCCAATGTTTTGCCTGAAAGTCCAGATCCGTTGATGCTCCTTCTTAGTCACCTAATTTTGACGGACTACCTGTGGATCATGTGCCTCCTTCGTGCTGCAACCCCGAGCGTCCTAATCACCCTACTCCTGATCATTATGGTTGACTTACTATCCACCATCACTCCCATTTTCAGTGTTTTCATTCAACCATTCATATCGGGTGCCCCAGTCGTATTGAGAGGCCATTTAGATTCTAGAGTGGCAGGCAACTATGTTATACGAGCTTCATACTCTCTCGCAAACTCATACTTGAGACTTTCTTCCCATGCCTCCCGGGAAGACTCACATTCGGTGGATTTAGAAGCTCAAGACTAGCTTTGATTGTCGTCGTACTCGTTCGAGGATAACCTCTATGTTAGAGGATGTGAAGAATATCTTTTTTCACGGTGACGTTGATAAAGAAATCAACATGCAGACTTCTTCTGGTCTTCTCCATCTGTCTAGGAAAGTTTGTCATATTTGTCGAGCCATCCATAGGCTCAAGCAGGCTCCTTGTGCATGGTTTGAGTGCTTTCGTTAGGCAGTTCTTGATACTGACTTCATCGAGAGCCATCACAACTTATGCCATGTTCACACGTCGATATGCTCAAGATCCGACGGCTCTCATGCTTTATGTTGATATTATCATCATCGGAGATGACATTGCTTCCATTGCTCTGCTGAAGCAGCATCTTCAACGATAGTTTGAGATGAAGGATTGTGGCCTTCTGCGCTACTTCTTAGATCTTGAGGTTGCCTTCTTCTTGAGGTTGTCATGATCTTTGAGTGGCTCTCGCACAGCTGATACTCCTATCGGGCTCCATGTGAATCTTCGTCTGATTGATATTGAGCCGCTTTCTGATCCTACGAGGTACCGATGACTTGTCTTTACTGTGATAACTGGAGTGCAATTCCAATTGCTAACAATCTGCTCTTTCATGAGCGAACGAAGCACACAGAGTATAACTTCTATGTTGATACTCTATCCCTTCATTACGTCTCTTCTATTGAGCAATTCACAGACTTATCTACCAAGACTCATACATATTCACGCTTTCAGTATTTTCTTGGTAAACTCTGTGGTTGATCTGTTGTGAATTTGAAGATGGGTGTTAGCGATACTTGTATATACCTCTGTATAGGATTGGGTAGGCTTAAATTGGTATACATGTATGGTGGACTCGTACCAGTCTTGTATATATTGCGACAATGCCCCTCCATGGAATACAATTCACTTGATTCCAAACCCTAACAATCGGCATAGATTGTGATTTTGAGAAAGCTAAAGCTTGCATCTATTAGATACCCTCACATCCCAAAACTCGGGTCATAAGGGGAGGTCCACAACGGATATATGAAGTGGGTGATGGGTGCCTCCCTCACCGATGTGGGACTATCCATTTAACACTCCTCACGCGGAGTACGTGTGGCAATGATCCTCCCACGTGGAGCATATGTGGCAAGGCACGATCGATGGGGAGCACCCGGAGTAAGAGCAGGAGAAGGAGACGGGCTAGCTTTGATACCATGCTAGGAGATGACGGCTAGAGTTTGGAGAGAATGGAATAATCTTCATTGAGGGACTAAGCCCAACATATATACACCATATTACATAGTGAACCCGACACGACTGTACAGGAAACCGACCCGTATCTATATATACATTAACACTCCCTCTCAAACACACGGTGGATCATGAAACGAGAGTTTACTGATGAAATGTCGGAAACGAGCATTGGTAAGAGGTTTCGTGAGGAAGTCAGCGATCTGCTCCGTCGAGTGAACGAATGGCAAGGAGATGGTGTGAGTGAGAAACTCTTAACGAACATAGTGACAGTCCACCTTTATATGCTTTGTCCTTTTATGGAAGACCGGGTTACTGATGATCTGAATAGCACTCCGGTTGTCACAGAAAAGAGGCGTGGGCTCGGATATCGCAACACCCAGGTCGAGAAGTCGACGAAGCTAGACAATCTCTACAGTCGTAGAAGGCATAGCTCTGTATTTGGCTTCAGTGCTAGAACGAGCAACATAATTCTGTTTCTTACTGCGCCAAGAAATTTGGGAATCGCCAAGAAATACACAGTAGCCGGTGGTAGAGCGGCGGGTAGCAACATCTCCAGCCCAATCTGCATCGGAGTAAGCACGCAGTACTAGCAGAGAGGTAGAGGGAAAGAGCAACGAATGAGTGACAGTGCTCCGGAGATAGCAAATAATCCAAACAACCGCTGCATAGTGAACAGAGCGAGGAACCTTAACGAACTGGCTGATAATGTCAACGGCATGGGCAATGTCTGGCCTAGTCATGGTGAGGTAAATGAACATCCCAACTAGCCTCTGGTATCAAGAGATATCCTGGAGAGGCTCACCATCTGTAGAAATAGCTTCAAGTTGAGTTCTATGGGCATGTCAGCAGTACGAGAGTCGGTGAGAGCAGTTTCGACAAAGATGTCGGAGATGTACTTCTGCTGGGAGATCAACAATCCACGAGCTGACCGGTCAATCTCAAGGCCAAGAACGTAGTAAAGAAGGCCTAGATCCTTCATCTCGAACTGACTCTGGAGGTGACGCTATAGTGGTATTATCATCCTCGGTGATGATCATATCATCCACATACAGAAGCAGAACAGCAATACCCTGAATGGAGAAGCGGGTGAACATAGTATAGTCAGAGTGTCTCTCTACAAACCCAGCGGTCAGAATATCACTGTTGAATCGCTCAAACCAGGCACGAGGGGCTTGCTTAATGCCATAAATGGCCCTGCACAGACGACAGATGTGGCCAGAAGGGGTAGAGACGCTCGGCGGAGGAGCCATGTACACTTCTGAGAGGTCACTATGAAGAAAAGCGTTGATCACGTTCATCTAATGTAAAGGCCACCCTCGAGCAACTGCCACAGCAAGAAGGGTGTGAACGGCGGTCATCCGAGCAATCGGGGCAAACGGCTCCTCCTAGTCAGTCTCATACTCCTAGGAGAAGGCACGAGTAACAAGACGAGCATTGTGCCGCTCAATGGAACCATCAGGTCGAGTCTTGACCTTGAATATCCATTTGCAGCTGATAGGCACCACGCCTGAGGGACAAGGAACCAAGTCCCATGTTTGGGTCCTCTGAAAGTCCTTAAGCTCCATTGTCATGGCCTGTCGCTATTCTGGATGTAAAACTATCTCATGGTACGACTGGGGTTCCCGGTGTGTATGGAAGTTAGTGAGAAAGGCCTGATAAGACGGAGAGTAGGAAGCAATAGCAGAGTGTCCAGAGGTGTCAGGAGAAATAGAGGTAAAAGCAGAGTAGCCAAACCTGTCAGGAGAGTAGTCATATGTGTCAGGAGTGTGATGTTCGCGCGCCGGGTAGCACTAAACAGGGTCAGGATCCGATACCGGAGAGAAGGGAGCAGCTATAGGCAAAGGAGTACCAGTGGAGACATGCTCGGTTAGAGTAACTATGGAGCGATGAACGTAGATACGCGTGACAGGTGGTGGTGGTGGGAGTGGCGGACGAGATGAGGGAGGTGCAAGTGGTAGGGTTGGCAACAGGTCGTGTTCGTGTCGTGTCCAAAACCCCTAGACCTGGACCCGACCCATTTAACTAATCATGTCTAGACCCTAAACCCGTACCTGATCTGTTTATAAACGGGTAGTCCCGGTAAAACCCGGTAAGACCTGCTTAAGTACTGGGGTGACCCGTCACCCGGGTGAGTTCGATTCAACGACCGGGAGAGAGAGAGAGGGGCTCCAGCCGGCCACACTCCGACGCTCCGGCCGGCCACTCTCCGCCCGATCCTCGATCTCTGAAGCTCGATCCCCGATCTTCGATCTCCGACTCCCGATCCGACACTCCGGCCGGCCACCTGCACTGCTGCACACCAGCCACCATCTCTCTCTCTCTCTCTCTGAGTCTCTCATGGGTGTTCTGATCACAGCTCTTGAACCCATCAGATTGGATGCTGGGTAGACCCGACCCGATCTTTTGATTTTTAAGCGGGTCTTAAACGGGTCGGAGACAAAACCCGGACACGACCCATTTACTAAATGGGCTAGTCGTGTCAACCCGTTTACGACCCAAACACGTTTAACCCAGACGCGAACCCGCTAATTTCGTATCGTGTCGTATCGGGTCCAAAATTGCCAGGTGGCGACGGAGACATGGTAGGTGGGGGTGGGGTAGACAGGGGTGGAATATGGAGGCGAGGAGGGTCCCGATGATGGTAGGGGAGACTCAACCGGGAAAGGCACAGCCGTGAGCGTGAGAGCAGGATACAAAGGTAGGAAGGGGATGGTGAGAGGTGATGGAGACGTAAAGGGTGACGCAGGCGGTGATGAAAGATCTCGGGACTCAGTGGAAAAGTATGAGACATCCTCAACAAAGGAGATATGACGAGAAACACAGATCCGATGAGCCAAGGGATCATAGCACCGATAGCCCTTGTGCTCTCGACTAAGTCCCAAGTGAACACACCTAAAGACATAGTAGAGAGATTAGTACGCTCATGGGGAAGGAGGAGGATGATACACGTGCATCCAAAGGTACGAAGAAGAGGGTAGCCAGGGGATGTGGAATTAAGCCACTCGTACGGGGTAACACCATAGAGGGTGGAGGACGAGTGATGTTGATAAGAGACGGTCAAAACAGCCTCGGCTCAGTAGGAATATGGAGCAGAAGTAGAGCTCGCGCTGTCTCGAGGACATGGCGATGCTTGCGTTCGGCGACTCCGTTCTGTTCATGGATATGAGGGCATGACTGTTGGTGAAGAGTGCCGTGAGTCTGAAGAATCTCACGCATCTCAGAGGATAGATACTTCTGGGCACAGTTAGACCGAAAGATCTTAATACGTCGACCAAACTGGGTGAAAAGCATAGTAGTGAAGGTCCTGTAAATATGAGGAATCTCGGAGCGGCGATGCATGAGATAGACCTAGGTACAGCGGGAGTAATTATCTATGAAGCTCACATAATACATAAAACCAGTAAAGGAGGCAACTAGAGCAGGACCCTACACGTCAGAATACACTAGATAAAAAGGAGCGTTGGATCGAGAAGCACTAGCAGAAAAAGGAAGAGCGAGATGCTTTGCCAATCGACAACCAGTGCAGACAGAGAGGGGGGAGAAACACCCGACCCAAAGCACTAGAGCGGAAAACGCTTTGGAGTCGATCATTAGATATGTGACCTAACCGTCTGTGCCACAGGTCGGCATCAGAGGTGACAGACAGAGCTGACGGAACAGGAGTGGAAGTGGAAACCTGAAGGTGATCTAACTGATAGAGTCCCCCTGCTCTACGACCCAGCTTAACTCTCTAATCCGTCCGCGGATCCTGCACAGAACAAGAAGTAAAGGTAACGGTTAGGCCCGAGTCACAAAGAGAACTAACAGAAATTAAATTAATATTTAAAAAGGGAGCATGGTGAACACGGGGTAAGGTCAGGCAACTAGTGGGATCGGAAGCATAGGTGATAGATCCACACTGCGAAATAGGTATGAGGGCTCCATTAGCAGTGCGGACCCCTAGATTGGTAGAAGCAGGGGTACAGTCGGTGAGTAAGGTAGAATCACAGGTGAGGTGTCAGGAGGCACCAGAGTTGAAGATCCATGAAGCAGCAGTTTCAGGAGTGACGGACAGGCCATGAGCTGTCGAAAAGCTAGTACAGGCGAGGTGCCGGAGAAGTAGCTCCTCAAGTCACTGAAGACGGTAAGAGTCAGATCGGGATGGAGCAGTAGTGGTGACGGGAGAACCTGACCACGTCCACGACCGGCTGGCTCGACAGAGGGACCCGGCCCGAGAACACCCTCAAAGCGGAGTGGCGAAGGAGCCTGGTGGAAAGCTATAGTGCCAGGAGTGACCATTATCGTGCAACAATGAGGAAACACGAAGGTGAGATTAGAGGTGCCATCAGAAACCCTCGACGAGAGACAATAGGGAACCTACAAAGCAGAGGGAAGAATCTGAGATGGGGATTCGCAACGGAACATCGAAGGAGATCCAACCATGACGAAGTAGAAGAAGAGATCGACGGAGCAACGACCTTCACGGAGCAATCTTGGCAGAGCGGAGGAAGTGATGCACCCTGAGATGCATCGATCGGACTTCGCTTCAGTCGTTTATTTCAGTTATTTGTATAGTAGAGACTTGTTAGTTTACTTTCGATTGTCGTTTGCCGCGTTTCAGTTATTTTGAGGCCCGTTTGGATGTTTTAGGGCTTTTATTTATCGTTTTCTGCATTTAATTATAGTCCTATATCGTGGGGGATTGTCCACGACCGCTTTCGAGGGCTATTCGGCGTAGATCCGGGCCTCAAGAGGTGATTATTGGCTGAAATAATAAAATTCTGCAGGCAGGCTAGCAATGGGGGCGTTCGGGACGATTCTGGCACTCCCAGGCAACTCTGGCACCCTCTTAATTGACGTGGCACATCAATTAAAGCCTATTTTCCATCCTGGCACCCCCTTAAATAACATGGCAGCCCAATGGCACCCAAAAGGGGTTTAACCCTAGCTGAACCCCATCTCTCTCTCCTACCCACGTCCCTCTCTCTCTCTCCTCCCGTCCTTTTTCCACACGGACACCGAACTGGCCCCCTCTCTCTTCCGTTCTCTCTTTTTCCCCTCTTTTCTCTCCCTTTTCCTTTCCTTTCTTGGCCCAAAGCATCCCCACCATTAATCCTCCTATTCCCCCTTGATCTAGGCCCTCCAATGCAAACCCTAGATCTCTAAATACATGAAGAAAGGAGAAGAAATTAGATCTGAATTGTTTTGGGAAAACTCTCTCCGAGAACGGCTCATGCCTCCAATCGTCGCCTTGATTCCTCGACTTTGCCTTGGGACGCTTCTTCTTCCTCGACTTTGCCTCGAGAAAACTTGGTTTTGCTTTTCCGAAGGATCCGGTGTGTTTCGACACTCGACCTTGCTCCGTGGAGGGATTCCGGCGCATCCTCGCACCCTACGGCAGAAACCCAAGTGGTATCATCCATTTTATCTTCATCTTTCGTCGCCTTTGATCTTTTCTTTGTTTTCTTCCATCGTCTTTACCCACACGAGATCCCCGCACCGCGCATCATCGCCAGCTTCACCTTCGCAACCGCGCCCTAACCTTTTAGAGAACTTTTAGGATCATCACCGCCTCCGCGCAAGCCGTTACTGCAACACATCATACACCTACCACTACCCTTTTAAATCCCCACCTTTACCGCTGTCCTCGGTCTTTCTTTAGCCATCTTCGACGCCCCGAAGTTGTCCAGAACGTTGCCCCTCGGCCCCGCGATCGATTGGTACCCTTGCTGCCCTGTTTTGCATGTTTTTCTATATAAAATCTAATTGCAGTTCTCTATTGATTATGTGCTGAATTTCTGTGTGGGCGTGTGGAATTGCATCTTATTGTTAGATTTTAACTTTCTAAGTATTATACTGCATATTTACTTTAGTTCTATGATAAATAATCGTTTGTTTGATAACTATTTGGGTGTTTAGAAAGCAATATTGATAATAATCCCTAGTTAGTTGATCACAAGGGTGTTAACTTAGTAGTTGCAGCGGCCTAGTTAGGTTGTGCCTATATCAAGATTGATAATAAAGACTTGCTTCAAACAGTGGGAAGTTAACGATTCCTATATATATTTCTGCATACATATAGTTACGTTGTGCCTAGTTAGGTTGCGCAGTACCTGCACTGACTCCCAAGAAGGATGGGACATGGAGAATGTGCATAGATTGTCGTGCCATCAATCGGATAACGATCAAGTATAGATTTTCGATTTCTCGATTGGATGATCTGCTTGACATGCTACATAGTGCGAAAATCTTTTCAAAAATTGACCTTCGTAGCGGGTATCATTAGATTCGCATACGACCCGATGACGAATGAAAGACTGCATTTAAAACCTGGAAAGAATTGTATGAATGGTTAGTAATGCCATTTGGTCTGTCGAACGCACCAAGTACCTTTATGAGGTTTATGAATCAGGTGCTCAGACCATTCATCCGAAAGTTCGTTGTCGTATACTTTGATGACATCCTTATCTATAGTACGACATCTGAACAACATGTCGAGCACTTGCGAGAAGTTTTGAAAACGCTAAGGAAAGATAAACTGTACATCAATTTAAAGAAATGCACCTTTCTGACTGACAGCTTGACTTTTCGAGACTATATTGTGTGTTTGGATGGGATACGGGTTGATCCAGAGAAGGTCGAAGCCATCAAGTCATGGCCCGTTTCCCAGAACGTTAATGATGTGCGACGGTTCCATGGTCTAGCGTCATTTTATCACAGATTCATTAAGAACTTTAGTTCCGTCATTGTACCTCTCACCAATTGTATGAAGAAGGGTGGTTTTCTTTGGACCCCTAAAGTTGAAGCGAGTTTCGATCTCATCAAGAACAAGATGATGAGTGCTCCAGTTTTGCCACTCCCAAACTTTGATTAGGTCTTCGAGATCGATTGTGATGCCTCTCACATCGAGATAGGAGCAATCCTTAGTCAAGAGGGACATCCCGTTGCATTTTTCGGTGAGAAGTTGAACGCCGCGCGTCTGAATTACTCAACATATGATATTGAGTTCTACGCGGTCGTTCAAGCCCTCAAGCACTGGAGGCATTACTTGATCCAGCGAGAGTTTGTACTTAATTCTGATCACGAAACACTTCGCTATCTAAAATCTTAGCGTAGCTTGAACCAACGTCATGCTAGGTGGCCCAATTTCTTGCAAGAGTACATCTTCAACCTTGGATATAAGGCTGGAGTCATAAACAGAGTTGCGGACGCTAGGAGTCGACGAGGTCTGATGCTAGTCACTTTATAGTCCGTCGTTGTTTCTTTTAATACTTTGAAAGTGATGTACGCGACTGATCCGTACTTTGGTCCCATCTGGGAATCCTGTCAGGAAACGGGCACTGATCCCATGACATCTTATGTCATCCAAGATGGATTCTTGTTCTGTGGTACCCGTCTGTATATCCCTGAGTGTTCCCTTCGCGAGAGTCTTGTCCAAAACACCCATGAATGGACCACCTCTGAGGAAACCCCTGAAGAATCTTTTAAAGATACGTTGATCCACGACTTGCACGGAAGTAATTTGGGAGGCCACTTCAGCCAAACCAAAACTATTGAGTCAGTGGAAAGACGCTACTTTTGGCCACACCTAAAAAAAGATGTCGTCAAGTTTGTGTAACATTGTCAGACATGCCATATGTTTAAAGGCAAAAGGCAGAACGCTGGCCTCTACATTCCTCTACCCCTCCCAAGTCAATCATGGGAAGACATCACCATGGATTTCGTCGTTGGCTTGCCTCAAACGGTGCGTAAGGTTGATTCCATCTTTGTCGTTGTTGATCGATTCTCCAAAATGGCACATTTCATTGCATGTAGGAAAACCTCAGATGCATCGCATGTAGCAGAGTTTTCTTTAAGGAGATGGTGCGTCTGCATGGCATTCCAAAATCATTTACATCTGATAGGGACACTATGTTTCTAAATCACTTCTGCCGCACCCTGTGGTCAAAGCTAGGTACCAAACTTCAATACAATAGCGCGTATCACCCCCAAACAGATAGTCAAACTGAGGTTGTGAATTGTCGCCTAGGGGATATGCTTAGATGCCTAGCTGGTGAACATTTGAAACAATGGGATAAGATTTTGCCCCAAGCTGAATTCGCATATAATAATTTCATAAATCGTTCTGTGGGCAAAACTCCATTTGAAATTGTCTATGGCTATTCCATTCCACACTTCTTAGATAGGACTTCTTTACCATTGTTGGGTTCTGCGAGTGGTGTCATTGAGGATTACCTTGAGCACCTCAAGACCGTGCAGTGAAACGCACTTGAGAAACTGAAAGAGAGCAATGCCAAGTATAAGGCGAGTGCTGATTCCCACAGGCGAGAGCAGAGCTTTCAGATAGGGGACTGGGTCCTTGTGTACTTCGCAGAGAGGTTTCCCGTGGGTTCTTATAGGAAACTCAGCCAGAGGAAGTTTGGACCCTATAGCATCCTTCGAGCGTTGGGGCCCAATGCTTATTTGCTGGACCTTCCAGACGACACGCCGACATTGCCGATCTTCAACACATCAGAGTTGTTTCCTTTTCATGGAGATCAGCTAGAGATCTCAGATCGCTACAGCGCCTACACTGCCGTTTTCAGATGCTACCATAGATGACACAGAGCAGGTTGAGGAGATAGTGGATGTTCGAGAGCTTGCTACCCTCCACGGTGTGTTCCAACGCTTCTTGGTTCGGTGGGTAGGCAGGCCACTCTCTGACACTACTTGGATGGACGAGGCTTAGCTGCGAAGCCAGAGACCTGACTTGCTTGACAGTTTGACGGTCACTCGACAGAGTCGAGTTCTTCTGAGGCCGGGGGAGTTGATGTACCCTAAGATGCATCGATCGGACTTTGCTTCAGTCGTTTATTTCAGTTATTTGTAGTAGACACTTGTTAGTTTACTTTTGATTGTCGTTTGCTGCGTTTCAGTTATTTTGAGGCCCGTTTGGATGTTTTAGGACTTTTATTTATCTTTTTATGCATTTAATTATAGTCCTATGTTGTGGGGGATTGTCCATGACCGCTTTTGAGGGCTATTCGGCGTAGATCCGGGCCTCAAGAGGTGATTATTGGCTGAAACAATGAAATTCTGCATGTAGGCTAGGAACGGGAGTGTTCGGAACGATTCTGGAACTCCCGGGCAACTCTGGCACCCCCTTAAATGACTTGGTAGCCCAATGGCACCCAAAAGGGGTTTAACCCTAACCCCTTCTCTCTCCTCCCGTCCCTTTTCCGCGCAGACACTGAACCGGCCCCCTTTCTCTTCTGTTCTCTCTTTTCCCTCTTTTATCTCCCTTTTCCTTTCCTTTCTTGGCGCAAAGCATCCCCACCATTAATCCTCCTATTCCCCTTTGATCTAGGCCCTCCAATGCAAACCCTAGATCTCTAAATACATGAAAGAAGGAGAAGAAATTAGATCTGAATTGTTTTGAGAAAACTCTCTCCGGGAACGGCTCGTGCCTCTGATCGTCGCCTTGATTCCTCGATTTCACCTCGGGACGCTTCTTCTTTCTCGATTTCGCCTCGAGAAGACTTGATTTTGCTTTTCCGAAGGATCCGGTGTGTTTGACGCTCGACCTTGTTCCGTGAAGGGATTCTGGTGCATCCCTGCATCCCACGGCGGAAACCCAAGTGGTATCATCCCTCTTATCTTCATCTTTCGTTGCCTTTGATCTTTTCTTTGTTTTCTTCCATCATCTTTACCCGCACGAGATCCCCGCTCCGCACATCATCTCCAGCTTCACCTTTGTAACCGCGCCCTAACTTTTTAGAGAACCTTTAGGATCATCGCCGCCTCCGCACAAGCCGTTACCGCAACACATCACGCACCCGCCACTACCCTTTTAAATCCCCACCTTTACCGCTGTCATCGGCCTTTCCTTAGCCATCTTCGACGCCCTGGAGTTGCTCAGAATGCTGCCCGTCGGTCCCGCGATCGATTGGTACCCTTGCTGTCATGTTTTGCATGCTTTTCTATATAAAATCTGATTGCAGTTCTCTATTTATTATGTGCTGAATTTCTGTGTGGACGTGTAGAATTGCATCTTATTGTTAGATTTTAACTTTGTAAGTATTTTACTGCATATCTACTTTAGTTCTATGATAAATAATCGTCCGTTTGATAACTATTTTGGTGTTTAGAGCTCAATATTGATAATAATCCCTAGTTAGTTGATCACAAAGGAGTTAACTTAGTGATTGCAGCGGCCTAGTTAGGTTGTGCCTGCATCAGGAAGTCGGAGTAGCAAACGACACCGGTCGGGGCGGCAACTGTGAGCATGTGATAGTGGCTGAAGGTGGCAGCGGCTAAAGGAGGAAGCGGTGGTAGATGGCAGCGGCTAGAGGAAGTAGGGGAGGTGGCGGGAGGGCTGCGGTGGGTCTCAGGAGTCTGCGAGGGCTGTGGTGAGGGGGTAGGAAGGCTTAGTGGGGCTGCGGGACAGAGGAGGGGTATCGGAGAGGGGGGTTGCAGGGGCTGCGAGGGCTACGGTGAGCGGGGATGAGGGCTTAGCGAGGCTGCGGGGGCTGCAAGACGGAGGAGGGGTATCGGAGAGGGGGTTGTGGGGGCTGCGGGGAGGGGGGATATGAGAGGGGGGCTGTGGGTGAGAAAGAGGGAGAACGAGTGAGGGAGAGAGAGGGGGGGGGGGGGGCTACCGGTGAGAGAGAGGGAGAGTGGGTGAGGGAGAGGGAGATCGGGTAAGAGGGGGCTGCTGGTGTAGGAGAGTGAGATTGGGTAGGGGGGGTTGCCGGTGAGGAAGATCAGGTAGGGGGGACTACCGGTGAGAGAGAGGGAGAGCGGGTGAGAGAGAGGTCAAGTGAGGGTGAGAGGCCGGAAGTGATGTGGAACAGTGTGTGTAACAGGGAATTAAAGATTCGTTGAGCAGCGACAGGGTCGCTTGTGTGCTCCGAGTCGAAACAGGAAATTAATTTAAACAAATAATATGGCTAATGGTTTTAGCAAAGCTTAACAGGCACGCAAACAGGTATTCCAGTCTTAATTAACCGAATAACAAATACTCGGTTATATCATCAGGGTTCCACATGCAATGTCAAGGCTAATAACAAACAGGGTTAATCAGAATCTTACAACTCACCATTCAAAGTGGGCAGCAGTTTTGCATAGATAAAATATAGGAGAATTGATCTTTGGTGTCACCCTCCAATATTGACCGGGGGAAAAAGAAAACTCACCTACTGAGGGTTGTGGGGGACCTCAGGGATCTCAACTGGTGGCGGGGTCGATGTCGATGCGGGGTCCTCGGGTTGAGCCGGGACTTGAGCGAGGGCCCGAAGGGTTAGCACATTGGGATGTACAGGCGCGCCGGGATGCCACCGTTGATGGTTCTCCGAGATTCCCAGCCGTGCTTCCGCGTCTTTGGCGACGAGGTAGATGATGCGCTTCACGTACTCCTTCAGCTCTCGCCGGCGCTGAACTGGAAGTCGAGAAAGGGAGATCGGATGTCGAGGAAGCCGTCTTCGTCGTCGATCAGGCCGTGATCAACATTTGGATCGGCCATGGCGTCATGCCGAGGGAATGGACTGCCGGGGTAGGAGGGTGGGGCTTGGTGATGAAGACCTGATCAGCATCATCAGATCATCACCAGAGACATTTGTTTACCGTCGTTTTTTTATTTTATGTTGGATGACATTAGCCGTTTGGGGCTTGTAGTCGTTTATTTCAGTTTTTGGCCGTATTTTCCTGTTTTGGCCTTATTTCAGCATTTAGTTTTATTTCTGTTCTTGCCCAGTTCATGGGGGATGTCCATGATCTCATCCGAGGGCTTTTCGGATTGAATCTGGGTCTTCTCGGGTGAGTTTCAGCATGATATTAATAAAATTATGGGTGCGTGTGTTTGCGGGGCACCGACAGACGAGATTAGATCTCGAAACCGACGGTTAGATGGCGAAATAACACCATTTTGATGACGTGGCAAGTTATGGGCTTCATAGGGTTTTAAATGGGCTTATCTTAAGCCCAATAGTGCTTCTATTGAGATTACCGCCCCCTCCCTTCTCTTTTCCCGTGAAACCAACCGACCGGCCTCTCTTCCGCGCGGATCCCAAGGCCGGCCCCACCCTTGTCCGTTCCCTCTCTTCTCTCTCTCTTCTCTCCCTTGTTTCTCTCACTTTTCCTTGCCTTTCGTGGCCTCTTGCATCCACACCATCAAACCCTAATTCCCTTTGATCTTAGCCATCCAAAACAAAACCCTAGCCTACAAAAAGATGAAGAAAGAAAAGAGAATGGAGATTTTTGATAGTTACTGAATTTCGTGCCTCTTCGTGAGCGCTTCCGGGTGAGACTCGAGTCCCCGACCCTCGCCGCTTCCACGACTTCGCCTCGTGAAGGCTTTGGGCTTCGTTTTCCGAAGGTTCCGGCTTCTCCCGACGTCCGGCCTTGCTCCGTGTGCAGGATCGTCGGCGCATCCTTGCAATCGACCCACGGCGGGAAACCCCAGGCAGTATCTTTCCTTTTCCTTTTATTTTCCCATCGCATCCGCTTCGTTTTCATTAGTTTCCATTGCCTCCGCTCCGCATCGCAGCCGTCATCATCCTTTTCTTCGCTAGTTGAAGCCATAACGTTTGCCATTTATTATAATTGCCATCTATCGTCTGTCGGTTACCTTTGCAAACACCCGTAGGCCTTTTCTTTTATAAAATCTGATGCAAGCCTGTTGTTTTATTTCAATATCTATTGCTGCGATTGATTCTATTATATGCTGAAAATCAGTTTTCTGTGATAATACCGCATGCTTTAATTGTTTTTAAGTTTTAAATCTGCTTTATGTTGATTGCATAAACTTTAGAACTGCGTGAGATAACTTTTGCTTGCTGTCCTTTTGATCTATACGTCGCTATATTGATAATCAAGTACTAGTTATTGACCAAAGAAAACCCTAAACGGGTTCAGGATTGTAGTGTGCCTTATTGGTGCCTGCATCACTTGGGTTGACCAGCAGGGGAAAGGGAGGCGATCGGGTGGAGGCCGGGGGTGGGCAAGAGGGGGCCGGTCGGGCGGGACGGGGAGGGGTTCGGGTGGACCTCGGGGAAGGGAAGGGAAGGGGGGGGGGAGTCGGGTGTGACGGGGAGGAGTGGGGATCGGGCCGGTAGGGTGGGAGAGGAGGGAGGGGCTCGGAGAGGGCGGCGGCACCAGGAGGAGAGGTCGGGGCCGGGCACGGGTCGGGTTGGGTCTGGTTCGCGGGATAGGGAGAGGGAGAGAGAGGCGAAGGTGGAGGGGATCGGGTGGGCAGCGACACAGTGAGGGAGAGGGGCCGGTCGGGGCTGTGGATCGGGATCGGGTGGTGGCGGCACCGGGGTGGGCCGGGCTTGGCTGGGGGTCGGGGACGGAAGGGGGGGTCGGGGGAGAGAGAGAGGGGGAGGGGCGGGGCCGGCGGCTAGGAGGAGGCAAAGATGGAGGGGGAGGGCTAGGGTTTCACACACTAGCCTGAACCTAGGGTTTCACACGCCTAGGGTTTGGGTTTGGGCTTCACACACCTCACCCTGGTTTCTCTCAACACGCATGTGGAGGGAAAGAAAAAATTATATTATTCATTGCATACTGAAGGAAAAGATGAAAGGCCTATAAATAGGCTTACAACGACAGACGAAACAGCCCACTAATCGAGGTGGGACTAAAAGTACACAAGCCAAATAACAAAACAGAAAAACAACAGCCAACATGGTTAGAACCACATGCTCAGATGTCGCCTTCTGCGCTGGTACACTCGCCAGGGCCGAGGCTCGATGTCCCCATCAGGAAGTCTACCGGGGAGGGGCTGCCGATGAGGGGCCGGAGTAGGCTCCGGGAGAGGGGTAGTCGGAGGCGGGTGAGGGGCCGAAGGGGCTGCCTTCATTGTCGCGGGAGAAACCCTAAAGCTCTGATACATGTTAGATACCCTCACACCCCAAAACCCCGGTCGTAAGTGGAGGTCCACAGTGAGTATATTAAGCGGGTGATGGGTGCCTCCCTCACCAATGTGGGACTATCCATTAACAGCATCAATTATATTGATACTGTTAATGTACATACAGTCGGGTCGGGTTTACTGTACAGTCGGGTCGGATTGTATAGATATACATGTACATATATTGGGCTTGAGTCCCTCAATGGAAGGCATTCTATTCCTCTCCAAACCCTAGCCGTCATCTCCTAACATGGTATCAGAGCACTAGGGTTCTCCCTCGCGGCGACGTCGACGACGGTCATCTCCTCCGGTCTCCGTTCTCCTGATCGGCACTCCCCCGGCCCCCCTTCCGGCCTACAGCCACCGCCGGCCCCCCCTTCTCCAACCGGCCACCCCCCCGGCCCCTCCTCCGCCCTCCAGCTCCCCGCCGGCCCCTCCTCCGCCCTCCAGCTCCCCGCCGGCCCCCCCTTCTCCACTCGCCCAACCCCCCTTCCGGCCTACAGCCACCGCCGGCCCCCCCTTCTCCAACCGGCCACCCCCCCGGCCCCTCCTCCGCCCTCCAGCTCCCCGCCGACCCCCCTACAGCCACCCCCCGACCCCCCCCGAACCCTCTACAGCCCCCCCCGACCCCTACAGCACCCCGCCGACCCCTCTCAGCCCCCCCCCCCCCCCCCCCCCCGACCCCTCTACAGCCCCCACCGACCCCTCCCGACCCCCCGACCCCCCCTACAGCCCTACAGCCCCCCCGATCCCCTCCCTACAGCCCTACAGACCCTCCCGATCCCCTCTGATCCCCTCCCTACAGCCCTACAGACCCTCCCGATCACCTACTTCCCCCCCCTCTCTTGAGCCTCCTCCATGGCTTCTCCAGCCGTTCCGTCCGTCGTTGCGATCTCTCCACCGCTGAAGGCGGTCGCTTTTCAGTTGTCATCGGCCAGCGACTGGCCTGACTGGTCCCTCACCGTCGAGGCTGCCCTCTCCAGTCGTGATCTGTGGGGTCACATCACCGGCGAGGATCCTCCTCCCACTGACTACTCCGGCTCCTCCGCTGTCACCAGCAGTGCTGCGTCTTCTGCAGCGACTGCTACCACGGCCATCACCGTTGCTGCTCTTACGTGGCGCCGCCACGATCAGGCAATCCGGGCGTACCTTCTGGACTCGATTGCTCGTCCGCTCCTTGCTCTCATCGGCCGCCTTCCGACAGCGCGCGTGATGTGGGAGTATCTCCGGGACCGCTTTCTCCCGCGCGGAGGTGCACGCCGGCATCAGCTCATCTGTGACTCGCAGTCTGCCCGTCAAGGGGGAGCGCACCATTCAGGACTTCTTCAGTCAGATGAGTGCCTACTGGCATGAGCTGGACTCACTGATCCCGGAGCGGTGTGCCTGCCCCCGCTCCAGGGATTTCCAGCGCTACCTCGACGAGGGCCACCTGCACCAGTTCCTGGCGGCGCTTCGATCGGACTTTGCGCTCATAGCTGCCCAGCTCCTGCACCGTGAGCCACTCCCTCGGCTCGAGGATGCTCTACTCGCCTTGGTCGACGAGGAGACCCGCCTTCAGACTCAGGGCGCTCGTCCTCCTCCACCTGCTCCTAGCTCCGACTCTGTCCTGGCAGCCGGGTTCTCCGATGAGGCTGTCTTCTGTCACTACTGCAAGGAGCCCGGTCACATGAAGCGCGACTGCCCTACACGTCCTCCATGCAACCCCCGCTGGGGTCCGGATGAGAGTGCCCCCCGCTGGGCTTCCACCTCTCGCGACGATCGACGCGGCGGTCGAGGTGGACGGGGCCGTGGACGTGGTTCGTCTTCCTTCCGCCACTTTGGTAGTACAACGGCTACTGTAGAGGCCTCGACGCTCCCCACTGCTACTACAGCACCTTCTCAGCCTGAGCCGGACCGTCTTCAGCGCCTCGAGGAGCTCCTTCTCCACCACCTAGCCTCCACCGGCTCCGCGACTGCGCACGGCTTGTCTGCCACCTCTGGTACTACTGCTCCATGGATCTTTGACTCGGGTGCCTCCTGTCACCTTACTTTTGACTCTACTGTCCTCACAGACTGCTCTCCCACTACCACCCACCAGGAGGTTCGCACTGCGGATGGGACTCTCGTCCCTATTCCGCAATGTGGCTCCATCACCACCACCTCTGACCCTTCTGGTCGTCTGACCCTACCCCATGTCCATCATGCCCCCCGTCTTAATATTAATCTGATTTCTATCAGTTCTCTTTGCGACTCTGGCCTAACTGTCACCTTCACACCTTCTGTTTGTGTTGTGCAGGATTCGCGGACGGGTCAGAGGATTGGGCTGGGCCGTAGGGCAGGAGGACTCTACCAGTTGGACCATCTCCATGTGTCTTCAGTTGCGTCTGTCATGTCTGTCACCTCTGATGCCGACCTGTGGCACAGAAGGTTAGGTCATATATCGAGTGATCGACTCAAAAGCGTATTCCGCTCGGGCGCTTTGGGTCGAGCGTCTTTCTCCCCCCTCTCTGTCTGTACGGGTTGTAGACTGGCAAAGCATCTAGCTCTTCCATTTTCTGCTAGTACTTCCCAGTCTAATGCTTTATTTGATTTAGTTTATTCGGATATTTGGGGTCCTGCTCCTGTTGCATCTCTATCGGGTTATATGTATTATGTGTGTTTTATCGATGACTATTCTAGATGCACCTGGGTCTATCTCATGCGTCATCGGTCTGAAGTACCTCACATCTTTAGGAGATTTACGACTATGATCCACACTCAGTTTGGTCGGCGCATCAAGACCTTTCGGTCTGACTGTGCCAAGGAGTATCTCTCTTCTGAGATGCGTGAGATCCTTCAGTCTCACGGCACTCTTCACCAGCAGTCCTGTCCCCACACCCATGAGCAGAACGGCGTTGCTGAACGCAAGCATCGTCATGTCCTTGAGACTGCACGAGCCCTGCTTCTCTCTGCGTCTGTTCCTCACTCCTACTGGGCTGAAGCTGTCATGACGGCTGTCCACCTCATCAATATCACTCCGTCGTCTGCTCTGTCCGGTGCCACCCCTCACGAGCGTCTTCACTCCAGTCCACCTGACTACTCTCTTCTTCGCACGTTTGGCTGCACGTGCTTCGTTCTTCTTCCTCCCCATGAGCGCACCAAACTTTCTGCGAGGTCTGTTAGGTGTGTTCACTTGGGGCTCAGTCGTGAGCACAAGGGGTATCGCTGCTATGATCCCTTAGATCGTCGGATCCGTGTCTCCCGTCACGTCTCCTTTGTTGAGGATGTCCCGTATTTTGCACCTGAGTCTCGGGATCTTTCCTTGCCTCTTTCGTCATCCTTCTCGCCCTCCTCACATCTCCACATCCCTGTTCTACCCCCGGTTTCTGTTGCCCCATCCACGTCTACTCCACCACCACCACCACCTCCTCAGTCTCCACCGCCACCTCCACCACCACCACCACCTCCTCAGTCTCTCACGCCACCTCCACCACCACCCATTACTCGTGTCTATGTCCGTCGGTCTGCAGCTCCCCCTCCAGAGTCGGTTCACACTGGTACTCCCTCGCCTGATGCTGCTACCCCCTCCTTCCCGGTCGTGGATCCTGCTCCTGTTCGACGCTACCCAGCGCGCGAACATCACCCTCCTGACAGATATGACTACTCTCCTGACAGGTTTGGCTACTCTGCTTTTCCTTCTGACTCTCCTGACTCTTCTGGCTACTCTGCCAGTGTCTCCTATTCACCATCTTTTCAGGCCTTTCTTACTGCTATACACACCCATAGGGAGCCCCAATCGTACCGTGAAGCAGCGTTACATCCAGAGTGGCGGCAGGCCATGTCAGTTGAGCTTGAGGCTTTTCAGCGGACTCAGACTTGGGAGTTGGTGCCTTGTCCCTCCGGGGTGGTGCCTGTTAGCTGCAAGTGGATATTCAAGGTCAAAACTCGACCTGATGGATCCATTGAGCGGCACAAGGCTCGCCTCGTTGCTCGCGGCTTCTCCCAGGAGTATGGGATTGACTACGAGAAGACGTTTGCTCCAGTTGCTCGGATGACTACTGTGCGCACCCTCTTAGCTGTAGCAGCTGCTCGAGGGTGGCCTCTCCATCAGATGGATGCCACCAATGCGTTTCTCCACGGTGATCTCTCCGAGGAAGTCTACATGGCTCCTCCTCCGGGCACTTCAGTTCCTCCAGGGCACGTGTGTCGGTTGCGCCGAGCCATCTATGGGCTCAAGCAGGCCCCTCGTGCCTGGTTTGAGCGATTTCGCAGTGCAGTTCTGGCCGCCAGTTTTGTTGAGCGTCACTCTGATTATGCCTTGTTCACTCGCTCCTCCAGTCAGGGCATTGCAGTTCTTCTCCTCTATGTGGATGATATGATCATCACTGGGGATGACAGTGCCACCATCGCCTCTCTCCAGCGGCACCTCCAGAGTCAGTTTGAGATGAAAGATCTGGGATCTCTTCGCTACTTTTTGGGCCTTGAGATTGCCCGGTCAGCTCGTGGTCTGTTGGTCTCACAGCAGAAGTACATCTCCGACATCCTTGCTGATGCTGCTCTTACTGACACGCGCACTGCTGATACACCCATGGAGCTCAATTTGAAGCTTCTCGCTACAGACGGTGAGCCGCTCCAGGATGTCTCCCGCTACCAGAGGCTGGTTGGGATGCTCGTCTATCTCACCATGACCCGGCCAGACATTGCTCATGCTGTTGGCATTGTTAGTCAGTTTGTTCAGGCTGCACGGTCAGTACACTATGCCGCTGTTCTTCGGATTATCCGCTACCTCCGGGGCACCATCACCCGTTCTCTACTGTTTCCCTCCACTTCTCCGTTGGTGCTGCGTGCATACTCCGATGCAGATTGGGCAGGAGATGCAGCCACTCGTCGATCGACTACAGGATACTGTGTGTTTCTGGGTGATTCACTGATTTCGTGGCGCAGCAAGAAGCAGGAGTCTGTTGCTCGCTCCAGCACCGAAGCAGAATACAGGGCTATGGCTTCCACCACCGCCGAAATTATCTGGCTTCGCCGCCTTCTGCTCGACTTGGGAGTGGTGATATCCGGCCCCACCCCACTCTTCTATGACAACCAGAGTGCTATTCAGATTGCTAGCAACCCGGTCTTCCATGAGCGAACAAAGCATATTGAAGTGGATTGTCATTATGTTCGCCAGACGTTTAGCGACCACACCATCTCCCTGCCTTTCATTTCCTCATCGGAGCAGACTGCTGATTTTTTGACGAAGTCCCTGACGATTGCTCGCTTCCAACATTTTCTAGGCAAACTCTCGGTTCATGATCCACCGTGAGTTTGAGGGGGAGTGTTAATGTACATACAGTCGGGTCGGGTTTACTGTACAGTCGGGTCGGATTGTATAGATATACATGTACATATATTGGGCTTGAGTCCCTCAATTGAAGGCATTCTATTCCTCTCCAAACCCTAGCCGTCATCTCCTAACAGATACCATGTGGCTTCAAGAAAGCCGAAGGCTTGCATCAATTGTATTAGGGCACAAGGGCCACATATATACAGATTTACAAAAGGTTTGGTCACCATGGGGGAGAATATCACAACATAGAAATACAATATACATATGTATACATTTATCATAGATAGCTAGTTAACTGCAATTCTGATCCCTTGAAGCCTTTTGAAGGCCATACATTACTGTCATAGTGTGCTATATAATCCTATATTCAAATTGCAAATTTTACACGTGCAGAACTCAGAGATTTAGTGTCGCAAATAGGCTACTTCAGTTTGAGACAAATCAAAGATGCCACTAACAACTTTGATCCTGCAAATAAAATAGGTGAAGGTGGCTTTGGGCCAGTTTATAAGGTATATATATCCTAATCATAATTTACATTTCTCCTTGTTGGTTCTATACTCATGAATCTGAATATTTACTTCTAAAACCTAGATTATCGTACAGAGCTTTGACACTAAAATGCTGGTACTTCATTATCGCAGGGTGTGCTGTCAGATGGTTCTGTCTTTGCTGTCAAGCAGCTCTCATCCAAATCTAGGCAAGGGAGCCGTGAATTTTTAAATGAGCTAGGAATGATATCGGCTTTACAGCACCCGAATCTTGTGAAGCTATTCGGATGTTGTGTCGAAGGAAGACAATTATTGGTGATATATGAATATATGGAAAACAATAGCCTCGCACAGGCTCTATTTGGTTAGTTTTCCCCCTTTCATACTGTATATCTTATTTAAAAGTATTCTTTCCAAATGCCATGTCATACTTTATTCCTATATGTTGCGAGAATTGTTATGCCACAAAACATAATGAGAGTTTGAACATTTTAAAGGTCCTGAAAGAAACAGATTGAGCTTGGACTGGCAAACAAGGCATAAGATTTGCCTAGGGATTGCGAGGGGTTTGGCATATCTCCATGAGGAGTCAAGATTGAAGATTGTTCACAGAGACATCAGTGCAACGAATGTTCTGCTTGATAAGGATCTCAATGCCAAGATATCTGACTTTGGTTTGGCTAGACTTGATAAAGAAGAGAACAGTCACATCAGCACTCTGATAACTGGAACTTTGTGAGTAGATCATTATTGATGAACTAATATTTATTATCAGCATGTATTGACTATCTTGACAAACTCAATGTTATGGCCTTAATAAAAATAAAATTTGGAAGCTCAATTTTGGAATTTAAACTTGTGAAACAATCTCATATGTTAATGGGTAAATAAATTTGACGTACAATAGAAGAAGAAACATTGTACCGGAATTGTGGCAAAGGCAGACATGGAACTATCTTTTGAGTTGATCTTTCATTTTTTGTTAAGATAATTTACCTTTTCGGGCAATAGTAGTCCCCGATAGGACCGAGTGAATCCATTATATGGCTTCAGAGTGAAAAAAAACTAAATGTTAGTACCGGAAAAAAAACTAGGTGTTCTTACTTTACAATGTCTCAAATTGAATAACTAGCCTTGAGGATTTCATTTTTTGACTGGTTTTTTCATGTATTTAATGCCTCATGCTTTTAATATTGATGATCATTGCAAGCAGCGGATACATGGCTCCAGAATACGCATTGTGGGGTTACATGACAGACAAAGCAGATGTTTACAGTTTCGGAGTTGTCACATTGGAGATTGTCAGCGGAATGAGCAACGCCAATTATAGGCATACGGAGGATGTGTATCTTCTTGATTGGGTAAGAATTATTCGTTTTTCATGATCCAAAAAAACTCTTTGATTTTATATATTAACTATAAAGCTTTGTTTACACACTCAATAGTTGAAGCATTAAACTTACAATTTCTAATTAATAAGTAACCAAAGTTGAGGATAACAACAGCTATGGCTTAGTAAATGTAAATCCTTGCATTTTTGTCATTTCTGAATCTGTCTCTCTACTTATGAATCTGATCACTATCATCTACATGCTACATCTTGTCCATAAGCATTACGTTTGTTAGGAGATGACAGCTAGGGTTTGGAGAGAAAGGAATCAATCCTTCATTGAGGGACAAGCCCAATATATATGTACATCAATACATCTACAACCCGACCCGATTGTACATAGAACCCGACCCATCTCTATATATTAACACTCCCCCTCAAATTCACGGTGAATCATGTACTGAGAGTTTGCCGATAAAATGCTAGAAGCGAGCAATCGTAAGGGACTTCCTGAGAAAATCAGCAGTCTGCTCGGATGATGGAATGAAGGGCAAGGAGATGGTGTGGTCAAGAAACTCCTGGCGAATATAGTAACAGTCAACCTCGATATGTTTTGTCCGCTCGTGGAAGACCGGGTTGCTAGCAATCTGAATAGCACTTCGGTTGTCACAAAAGAGAGGCGTGGGCCCATATATCACAACTCCCAGGTCGAGTAGAAGGCGGCGAAGCCAGACAATCTCTGTAGTGGTGGAAGTCATAGCCCTGTATTTGGCTTCGGTGCTAGAGCGAGCAACAGACTCTTGTTTCTTGCTGCGTCATGAAATGAGAAAATCACTAAGGAACACACGGTAGCCGGTAGTAGAACGGAGAGTGGCTACATCTCCTGCCCAATCTGCATCGGAGTAGGCACGTAGCACCAACGGAGAGGTGGAGGGAAAAAATAGTGAGTGGGTGATGGTGCCTCGGAGATAGCGGATAATCCGAAGGATCGCTGCATAGTGAACAGAGCGAGGAGCCTGAACAAACTGATTGATAATGCCAACAGCATAGGCCATGTCTGGCCGGGTCATGTGAGGTAAACGAGCATCCCAATTAGCCTCTGGTAGCGGGAGACATTCTGGAGAGGCTTACCATCTGTAGAAAGGAGTTTCAAATTGAGCTCCATGGGTGTGTCAGCAGTGCGAGAGTCAGTAAGAGCAGCATCAACAAAGATATCAGAGATGTATTTTTGCTGGAAGATTAATAGTCCACGATTTGACTAGGCAATCTCAAGGCCCAGAAAGTAGCTAAGAGGGCCCAGATCCTTCATCTCGAACTGACTCTGGAGGTGACACTGAAGGGACGTTATGGTGGCATTGTCGTCCCCGGTGATGATCATATCATCCACATAGAGAAGGTGAACTGCAATATCCTGACTGGAGGAGTCCGCTGAAAAGCCTCAAGCTTGACTGTCATGGCTTGTCGCCATTCTGGGTGTACAACTGCCTCACGGTACGACTGGGGCTCTCGGTGGGTGTGAAGAGCTGTGAGAAAGGCCTGATAGGACGGAGAGTAGGAGGCAACAAAGTGTCCAGAAGTGTCAAGAGAAACATGAGTAAACGCAGAGTAGCCAAACATGTCAGGAGAGTAGTCATATTTGTCAGGAGGGTGATGTTCACGCGCAGGGTAGTGCCGAACAGGGCCAGGATCCGCGACCGGGGAAGGGGGAGCAGCTGCAGGTGGAGAGGAGGTACCAGCAGGAACCGACTCAGGGGGAGGAACTGTAGAGCGACGAACGTAGACACGCGTGACAGGTGGTGGTGGTGGAGGTGGCGGGGGAGACGGAGGAGGGGAAGGTGGAGGTGGAGGAGGCGTGGGTATGGTAGCAGGATACGGAGATAGAACGGGGTTGTGGGGAAGTGGTGGAGACGTAAGGGTGAAGCAGGTGGCGAGGAAAGATCCTGGGACTTGGGAGAAAAGTACGGGACATCTTCAACAAAAGAGATGTAACGAGAGACACGGGTTCGGCAAGCCAAGGGATCATAGCACCGATAGCCCTTGTGCTCCCGACTGAGCCCCAAGTGAACACACCTAACAGACCTAGCAAAGAGTTTGGTGCGCTCATGGGGAGGAAGGAGAACGAAGCACGTGCAGCCAAACGTGCAAAAAAGAGAATAGTTAATTGGACTGGAGTGGATGCGATCATACTGAGTGGCACCGGAGAAAGCAGAGGATGGAGTGATATTGATGAGGTGGACAATCATCATGACAGCTTCAGCCCAGTAGGAGTGAGGAACAGAAGCAAGAGAAGCAAGGCTCGTGCTGTCTCAAGAACATGACGATGCTTGCGTTCGGCAACTCCGTTCTGCTCATAGGTGTGGGGACATGACTGCTGGTGAAGAGTGCCGTGAGATTGAAGAATCTCACACATCTCAGAAGAGAGATACCCCTTGGCATAATCATACCGAAAGGTCTTGATGTGCCGACCAAACTGAGTATGTATCATAGTGGTGAATCTCCGATAAATGTGAGAAACTTCATACCGGTGATGCATAAGATAAACCCAAGTGCACCAAGAGTAGTCATCGATAAAACACATAATACATGAAACCAGAAATAGATGTAACAGGTGCAGGACCCCAAATGTCAGAATACACTAAATCAAATAAAGCGACAAATCGGGCACTAACAGAAAAGAGAAGAGCTATATGTTTTACCAATCTACAACCCGTATAGATAGAGAGAAGGGAGAAGGACACGACCTAAAGCTCCCGAATGGAAAACGCTTTTAAGTCAATCACTGGATAAATGATATAACCTTATATGCCACAGGTCAGTATTAGAAGTAACAGACATGACAGACGCAACAGGAACAGGAGAAACATGGAGACGGTCCAGCTGGTAAAGTCCACATTCTTTATGGTCCAACCCAATCCTCTAACCCATCCACGATCCTGCACAACACAAACAGAAGGGGTGAAGGTGCAGTCAGTCCAGAGTCACAAAGAGAGCTGATAGAAATCAGATTAATGTTAAGACGGGGGGGCATGATGGACAGGGGATAGGGTCAAGCGACCAAAAGGATCGAAGGTAATAGTGATGGATCCACACTGCGGAATAGGGACGAAAGTCCCATCCGCAATGTGGACGTCCAGGTGGGTGGGAGTAGAACAGTCAGTGAGCACAGTAGAGCCACACGTGAGGTGACAGGAGGCACCCAAATCATAAATCCATGGAGCAGTAGTACTAGAGGTGGCAGACAAGCCGTAAACAATCGGGAAGTCGGTGGAGGCTAGGAGGCGAAGGAGGAGCTCCTCGAGGCGTTGGAGATGGTCTGACGCTATGATTTGACTCGGGCGGTGGGGAACACTGTCAGATCTCGACCGATCATCTGATTAGAATTTGACGACTTGTCACCTATAACACCACACACCTTCCGGTGCTATGCCTAACATCCGAAACGTCGTTAGTCATACTGACAACTACCAGGCCTGGGTTAATTGTGTTGACAGCTTGACTCATCAAAACACACCCATCCAACACTGGACGTCGGATAACCTGTAAGGATTGCATGCCACTCTAGCGCTACCGGGTAACCCAACGTACCATGGTATTGGATTATGGTAAGTCCGCACACGTTGGCACATCAAAGCACCACTCAACTAGTTGGCTCAGTGTACATGGTCCCTTAGGGTTAAGGACAGATTATTTATAGTAGTAAGACGGTTTATGCAGTAGTGTCTGAATCACTGAACTGTGCACCGTCTTGGTTCTTGTTCAACACGATCATCGTGCTTGGTCAGGTGAATGAGAATCCCACGTTTCCGTGGTGGAGACTTCACCACATCCTCTACCTACCAACAGCTTATTCTCGGTGAAGCGACCGGCATCACCAAAGCTGTGAACTAGTTCTAGGTCTACTCAGAACTGGTCCACTGGGTCTCCCAAGCATAGACCCATAATGTGCCTCAGTGACCTACTGTGTTCCCTAGGGTCCTTTATTAATATACACCAAAGAAGTAATCTAATTAAATCAATAACCAAAGTCATCTTTATTAATGTTAATACAGAAAATCCACACTCAGGACACATGAGCTACAACAGCCCGCACCCTGAAGGTACGTAACTCCTCAAATCATCTTAACTAAGCTCAGGCAATGCTTGAACTTAGTCATTAGAATTGGCTTCGTCAACATATCGGCAGGATTATCATGCATGGAAATTTTCTTCAAAGAGACCGTCTTCAGCTTGATATGCTGCCGAACAAAGTGATAACAGATATCAATATGCTTCATCTATGAGTGATGGACCTGATCATCGTTCGCCAAATAGATAGCGCTCTGGCTATCAGAAAATATCTCTATGCTAATATGCGAAAGATCGAACTCGTCCATAATTCCTCGGAGCCAAATTGCCTCATTGGTACCTTCCATAATGGCCATGTATTCATCATCTGTCGTTAACAGTGCAATAGGAAGGCCTTCCAACTCATCGAACCATCTGCTAGCGTGAACAAATAAATTGTCATAGACCGACGCCCATCTAAGTCACCAGCATAGTCTACATCAACATATCCCACTGTATCTCTGACTGACTCTCCATCCCTCTGAAAGAGTAATCCCATGTCCAGTGTATCCTGAATGTACCGTAATATCCACTTCACGGCCTGCCAATGCTCCTTCCCTGGATCGGTCATGTAACGACTGACTATATTGACCTCATGTGCAATATCTAGACGAGTACACACCATGACGTACATTAAACTGCCGACTGCACTCGCATAAGGCACACGAGCCATGTAAACATACTCGTCATCGGTGCTCGGAGACTGTCTCGCCAATAGTCAAAAGTGTGTAGCAAGGGGAATGCTAACTGGCTTAGCACCACCCATTCCGTAACGAGAAACCATCTTTTGAAGATAGCTCCTTTGCATCAAAAGAACTGTACCACGCTTCTGATCCCTGTGAATCTTCATCCCAAGAATTTTCTTCGCATCGCCCAAGTCCTTCATCTCAAATTCATCACACAGTTGAGATTTTAGGTCGTTAATATCTGTCATGCTTTTTGCAGCAATGAGCATGTCATCCACATATAAAAGAAGAAATATCAAAAAATCGCCACAAAGTTTCCTGAAGTAGACGCATTGATCATACTCGCTTCTGACGTACCCATGATCTCCCATGAATGTGTCGAATATCTTGTACCACTATCTCGGCGACTGTTTGAGGCCGTACAAGGACTTCCTCAATTGGCACGCATGGTCTTCCTTTCCTTCCACCATGGATCCCTTAGGCTGCTGCATGTAGATAAGATCCTCCAATTCGCCATGCAAGAACGTTATCTTCATATCTACCTATTCTAGCTCGAGATCAATTAACGCCACCATAGCCAACAAAAGACGAATAGAGGTGTGCTTCACCACAGGTGAAAACATCTCGTTTTAGTCGATGCCTTCCTTCTGTAAGTAGCCTTTAGTTACCCATCGCGCTCTATACCCAGTACCGCCTGGAGCCTCCCCTTTCTTCTTGTAAACCCACTTGGAGCTGATCACTTTCTGCCCTCTGGGTCTCGCAACAAGCTCCCAAGTCTGATTCTTATGAAGAGACTCAATCTCTTCACCCATGGCCACTCCACACTCAACACAATCCTTGTCCTGGACTGCCTCACGAAAAGTCGTCGGCTCGTCACCATCAACAAGGGTTAGTGCATAGGCAACTAACTCCTCGTACCCATATCTGACTGGAGCTCTGATAGTCCGCTTCTGCTTGTCGGCTGCCACAGACTACTACATTGGAACATGAACGGTCTCCTCTGGAGTAATCACCTCTGTCGAAGTAGTCTGCTCTACCTCTGTAAAAACTGTAGGAGCCTGTAGCTCCACCTGCAACTGATCACTGTGACTTTCGCCCTTAAGATTGATCTCTAATCTCGGCCTGCTGGAAGTCTGCAGCTGAGTCTCATCGAAAGTCACATCTATTTTAGTAATAAAGATACGCGATTCTAGGCACCAAACACTCGCAGGATCAAGTAATCCGCCGGTTTGCCTGACCAAAACTCCTCCGGAGTCTTTAAAGCAATCGCCATAGCTAGTGACCGGTTCACCAAATAGCATGCCGTGTTCATGGCCTCTGCCCAAAACTCTTTACCCAAGCCTGACTCAGAGAGCATGCAGCGTGCTCGCTCGAGTAAAGTTCGATTCATCCTCTCTATAGAGTTATTCTGCTGAGGTGTTTCCCTGACCGTGAAGTGATTGACAATGCATTCTTCTTCACAGTAGTGCTGGAAGTCCTTTGATGTAAATTCTCCCACATTATCGCTACATAAATGCTTTGACTTCTTGCCAGTTTGTTTCTCCATCAAAGTCTTCCATCTTCGAAACGTCTCGAACACCTAATCTTTGGTCTTCAACATGTAGACCCAGTCCTTTCTGGAATAGTCGTCCATAAAAGAAACGATGAACCTCGCCGCTGTCCTCTTCTTCAGCTCCTTCGATGATAAGAAGATGACCTCGTTGGCCAAACTGAAGCCGAAGCTGGATTACTCCGACAAAGCTGGATCGGAAGTCGGAATTTGGATCAGAAGCCGGATCTTCACGGCTTCGATGCAGTGAAGGCCTCGGCCCAGTGTGAAGCAGACTCCGATGCAGGGATCTCGACGGAGATGCAATGCAGACTTGAAAGCGTCAATGCAGGGATCTCGACGGAGAGTGAAGGCTTCAATGCTAGGCGAAGATTGAAGGCTTCGATGCGATGCAAACTTCGATGCATAAGCTTGATGAAGACTGCAGATGATGCTTGAATTGAAGGAAGCTTTGCGACGAAGGCCCTATGAAGATCTGCAGATGCTTGGATTAAGAGAAAGCTCTGCTCTACCAGAGACCCATTAGGGCTCTGATACCATGTTAGACAAAAAAAGGAAAAGACGAAAAATAGATTTTGGGAGTAAAACATTGTATTACTCAATGGGGCAATGTTCCTATATATGTGTTGTACAAAGGATAGGGTCACCTAAGGGTGAGCATACCCAAATATGGACTAAAAAGACTTATACAAGGACTAAGAGTGTATCTACATATTCTACCAGCATAAATTTAATTTCTATCAGCAGCCTGTGTGATTCCGGTCTGCTAGTCACTTTATCTTCCTCCTCTTGTGTTTTGCAAGATCCACACTCGGGACAGAGTATTGGAGTTGCTCGTAGAGCAGACGGGCTATACTACTTGGAGTATCTTCATCTACCTTTTGTCTCTCGTTCGTTCGTTTGTGGTGCTCTCTTCCGATGCCGACTT
Source organism: Chamaelirium japonicum (assembly GCA_947650365.1). Taxonomy (NCBI): domain Eukaryota; kingdom Viridiplantae; phylum Streptophyta; class Magnoliopsida; order Liliales; family Melanthiaceae; genus Chamaelirium; species Chamaelirium japonicum. The sequence continues at coordinate 12,262,585 of OX393559.1, read as the reverse complement.
GTGGCATAAGAGGATAGGTTATGTGTCCAAACTTCGACTTAAGAGTTTTTTCCAATTTGGAGCTTTAAGCCGAGTTTCCTTTTCTACTCTTTTTTTTTGTACGTATTGTAAGTTGCTAAGCACTCAGCTAGCCCCTTTTCTTCCAATTTATTTCGGTCTTGTAGTTTGTTTGATCTAGTGCACTCAGATATCTGGGACCCTGCACCTTTATCTTTTATGAATGGTTATCTTTACTAGGGGTGGCAATCCTTGACCCGACCCGAACCCGACCTGAAGTTAGCGGGTTTGGGTTTGGTCTAAACGGGTTCGGGTCATAAACGGGTTGACCCGATTGACCCGTTTATTTAATGGGTCGGGTTCGGGTTTGTACTTATAACCCAATTGACCCGTTTACCAATTGGATCGTGTCAACCCAACCCGACCCGACCCGAGCCAACCCGATCAAACCCGGCCCAATCCAACTTGTCTTGACCCAACCCGGCAAGTTTATATGGGTTCTGTTGATCCAACCCGAGCCAACCCGACCCGATACGACCCGACCCGTTTAGTAAACGGGTCGGGTCGGGTCAACCCGTTTATTAGGCGGGTCAGGTTTGGGTTTAAGTTATTGACCCGTTTATTAAACGGGTCGGGTTCGGGTTGGGTGTTTTGCCCTTATACCTATGTCTCAACCCGACCCGAACCCGACCCGACCCGACCCATTGCCACCCCTAATCTTTACTATATGAGCTTTATAGATGATTATTCTCGCATCACATGGGTCTACCTCCTTCGTCAGTGATCTGACATTCTTGAGGTTTATCATACTTTCACAGCCATGGTACGTACTCAGTTCCATGCTCACATCAAAGCCTTCTGGTCTGATGGCGCCTGTGAATACCTCTCCTCCACGATGCGGTCTATCCTTCAATCCCATGAGACTATTTTTCAGCAATCATGTCCCCACACTCATGAACAGAATGGGGTTGCTGAAAGAAAACATCGTCACACCCTAAAGACTGCTCGTGCTCTACTTCTTTCTTCGTCAGTTCCTCGCACTATCTGGGCCGAGACCATACTGACCTCGGTCAATCTCATCAATATCACTCCTTCCTCTATTCTCTCTAGTGTGTGATGCAGGCGCCAATAAGGCACACTACAATCCTGAACCCTTTTAGGGTTTTCTTTGGTCAATGACTAGGGTTCAGTTATCAATATAGCGCAATAAGCCTCAAAAGGACAGCAAACAAAGTTATCTCACGCAGTTCTAAAATTCTATGCCGTCGACATTAAGCAGGATTAAGATTTAAACAATAGAAACACAATATTATCACAAAAACAGATTTCAGCATATAAAAGGATTAATTCGCAGCAGTAAATATTGAAATAAAACAGTAGGCTTGTATCAGATTTTCATAAAGAAAAGGGCTACGGATGCTTACTAGGGTTACCGACAGACGATAGATAGCGAATCTAATAAATAGGCACAATTATGGCTTCAACTAGCGATGAAAAAAAGATGATGACGGCTGCGATGCGGAGCGGAGGCAATGGAAACGAATGGAAAATGATGCGGATGCGAGGGAAAAGATAAAGAAAAGAAAAGATACTGCCTGGGGTTTCCCGCCGTGGGTCGATTGCGAGGATGCGCCGATGATCCCGCACACGGAGCAAGGCCGGACGTCGGGAGAAGCCGGAACCTTCGGAAAAACTGCACCAAGGCCTTCACGAGGCGAAGTCGTGGAAGCGGCGATGATCGGGGACTCGAGTCTCACCCGGAAGCACTCACGAAGAGGCACAAGTTCAGCAATTCTTCAAATCTGAAATCTTCTTCAATCTTCCCCTTTTTGTAGAACTAGGGTTTCTTTTTTTTGATGGCCAAGATCAAAGGGAAATCAAGGGGGAATGGTGGGGATGCAATGGGCCAAAAAAGGAAAGGAAAAGAGAGAAATAAGGGGAAAAGAGAGAGAGAAGTTAGGGGACGGAATAGGGGGCGGATTGGCTCGGTTTCCGCGCGGGCAAGGGACGGAAAAGCCCTAATTGAAGCCCACATAGCCCTAATTGAAGCCCAATTGATGCCACATCATCAAATTTAAGTTATTTTGCTATCTAACCGTCGGTTTCGAGACATAATCTCGTCCGTCGGTACCCCGCAAACACACACACACCCAGATTTTATTAATAACATGCAGAAACTCACCCGAGAAGACCCGGATTCAATCCGAAAAGCCCCCGGATGAGATCATGGACATCCCCCATGAACTGGGTAAGAACAAAAATAAACTAAATGCTGAATTAAGGCCAAAAACATGGAAAAAGTGGCCAAAACTGAAATAACGGTTAACAAGTCCCAAACGGATGATGTCATCCAAGCATAAAAATAAAACGACAGGAAATAAAACTCTCTGGCAACGAACTGAAGATGCAGCGATGGTCTGATGGTGCTGATCAGGTCTTCATCAGTGTGTCTCCTCATGAGAGATTGTATTCTTCGTCTCTTGACTACAGCATGCTTTGCACTTTTGGGTGTATATGCTTTGTTCTTCTCCCTCCACATGAGCGCAACAAACTATCAGCCCGATTGGCCAAATGGATCATTTTGGGGATTAGTTCTAAGCACAAGGGGTATCGTTGCTATGAACCATTAGATCGTTGTCTTCGCATTGCTCCTTCATGGAGGATGTTCCTTATTACTCCATTGAGTCCTCCGATCTCTTGTTCTTGGAGGTCTCTGTTGCACCCTCTTTTGTGCTCGCTACTCTTGCTGCCTCCTCTCTACCAGCAACCCCTTTCTCCTCTCCTTCTGTTGCTCTTGAGCCTTTCCCAGTGGCCACTCCAGTAGACCCCACTAGCTCGAGCTTCTCCCCTGTTTGTGGTTCTCCTTGGTTCCCTTCCTCTTCCTTTAGCCTCTCGTCTGCTTCCCCGAATTCACCTGTGTCTGAGCGTGACTCCTCTGGTACCTCGTATGTTCCGATCAGCACACCTCTACCGGATGTGGATCCTCGCACTTCTCCTCGCTACCCCCAGCAAGAGCATCACCCACCTGACCACTTTGGCTACTCTTCTAACCACTTTGGCTTTGTTACAGTCACCTCTTCCTCCCCTCAGTATCACGCATATCTTATCGCCCTTCACACTGACAGAGAGCTTAGGTCCTACTGTGAGGCACTGCAGTACCCTGTGTGGCAGCAAGCTATGGCCGAGGAGTTTCAGGCCTTTGAGCAGACTCAAACGTAGGAGGTTGTCCCTTTCCCAGCAAGAATTAAGCCCATCAGTTGCAAGTGGGTTTTCAAAGTCAAGCATCAACCTGATGGCTCCATTAACCGGTACAACGCATGTCTTTTTGCTATAGGTTTCACTTAGGAGTATAAGATTGACTATGATGAGACTTTTGCTTCGATGGCTCAGATGACCACCATTCAGACTTTCTGGTTGTCGCTGTTGTTCGGCGCTGGCCCATGCTTCAGATGGATGTGACGAACGCCTTTCTTTATAGTGATATTTTCGAGGTCGTGTACATGCAACCTTGTATGCGCAAAAAAAAGATTTGGGTCGTCTTTATTTCGAACACACGAAGATTACAAAGGCCGGGATCCGGGGACTCGGGGGTGGTGAGCCTGGTGCGGCGAAGATTTGATCAGGAGATTGTGGTAGAGATCCTCTGGAGGGTCCATTTTATGCGTCTCCACTTTACTTCGTACGAGAGCTCTGGAGGGGTTGCCCAGGGTAGAGATCTTTACAGGTTGAGGGGTTCTTGAGAGGTTAAGGAGTCTTCGTCGTTGCTTCTGTCCCTTCCGTGCTTCGCGCTTTCTCGGATAGGGGGGGCTTTTGGTTTCGTTCCTCGATATTCACGTTTCCCTCGACTTTTGCTAGATCTCGGCATCCTTGATCGTCGGTTTGCGGCGTCAATCGTGCTTCTGGCGTCGGCTTTGGCTTTGCTTTGGCGTGGCTCTGGCTTTTGCTTTGCTTTGGTGCTTGTACTTGAACGTAGATGAGTAGAGGCTTGCGATGTTTTAGTTCTTCCGGATTTTGCGTCGTATTGTCTAGAATGTGCGGTGCTTTGCTCGTGATCGTTGTAGTTGCTTGGCTTTGACACGTGCGTTGCTTTGGCGCGAGCTTTACCCGTGCTTTAGCTTCTTGCGTTAGCTTTTGCTTTGGCGTTGGCTTGATCTTCTTCTCGAACGGTGATGGCGACGTCTCCCAGGCTTCTTTATTCTTCCGGCTTTTTTGACGGTTGTGGCGTCGGCTTGACTTCTATTCTCCAGGCTTTTATGGCATGTTCGGTGCTTGAAGGCTTCGTTTTGAAGGCGACGGGTGTAGCGCCGCTTTGGATGTCCTTCTCCAAGCTTTCTTCTTCGTGAATGGAGCGGGCGTTGTTGAAGACTACGGGGTGATGCCGTTTCGATCTTCTTCTCCTGGCTTTTTGGCTTGATCGGAGTCGAAGGCTTGATGAAGACAACGGGGTGATGTCGCTTCGATCTTCTTCTCCGGGCTTTTGGGCTTGACCGGAGTCGAAGGCTTGACAAAGATGACGGGGTGATGCCGCTTCGATCTTCTTCTCCGGTCTTTGCTTCTGGCGTCTTCGGAGTTGAAGACTTGTTGAAGACGACGGGGTGATACCGCTTCGATCTTCTTCTTCGGCCTTTGCTTCTGGCGTCTTCGGAGTTAAAGGTTTCTTCTTCTCCGAGCTTTCTCCTTCGTGCACGGAGTCGAAGGGTTGATGAAGACGACGGGATGATGCCGCTTCGATCTTCTTCTCCAGGTTTTTGAGCTTGATCGGAGTCGAAGGCTTGATGAAGACGACGGGGTGATGCCGCTTCGATCTTCTCTGGGCTTTTGGGCTTGATCGGAGTTGAAAGCTTGATGAAGACGAAGTTGCTGCTTCGATCTTCTTCTCCAGGCTTTTGGGTTTGATCGGAGTCGAAAGCTTGATGAAGACGACGAGGTGATGCCGCTTCGATCTTCTTCTCCGGGCTTTTGGGCTTGTTCGGAGTCGAAGGCTTGATGAAGACGACGGGATGATGCCAGTTCGATCTTCTTCTCCGGGCTTTTGAGCTTGATCAAAGTCGAAGGTTTGATGAAGACGATGGGGTGATGCCGCTTCGATCTTCTCCGGGCTTTTGAGCTTGATCGGAGTCAAAGGCTTGATGAAGACGACGGGGTGATGCCGCTTCGATCTTCTTCTCCGGCCTTTGCTTCTGGCGTCTTCGAAGTTGAAGGCTTCTTCTTCTCCGAGCTTTTTCCTTCGTGCATGAAGTCGAAGAGTTGATATTCTTGTGCAAGGGTCTTCACGTTGATGAAAACTTTCAATGGACTAAGCCGATCCCATAGGGTAGACTTGCCCGAGCCTTGTGAAGTGATGCAGACGAGCCCTACTACGTGCAGATTTTTACAGCTGATGGCGTATTTTCATTCCCTACGGAGATTCAGGAATCCGATCGCCAGTCCGTCTGCATCAGTGGAAAGCTCGTTCGATAATTTAGGACTTTATTTTTTATTTTCTGTCGATCCGACTGACGGATCTTGAGTTATTTGTCTTTTTATTTCTGGTTTGGGTAGGTGCGAGCCATGTTCGCATCCAGTTCGAGTCACAGATGCCGAACTGACTCGTTTCTATGTTAGGTTTTTAGTCATAGAATCTTAAGACGGTTTAGATCTCAATGGATGAGATTCAAAAGGAAGCCAAAACCCTAAAACCCCCTAACCAAACCCCTCACCCGGCCGGCCTCCCTTTCCTGCGGACCTACCCGCGCGGGCATGCCTTGGGAAGCGTGCCCGCGTCCTTCTCTCTCCCTTCCCGCGCGTCTCTCTCTTTCTTTCCTTTTTTTTGTGTTTCTTTGTTTGTTCCATCTTCTATAAATCCTAAAAACCCTAATTGAAGAGGGACGATGAATATGAAATTGAAACCCTAGAACGGAGAAGCGAGATCGCTTGTTCGAAGTATCTTCCGAAGAATCATCCTGCATCTAGTCTTCTTCTTCCTCTCGCAAGCTTCTACCTCGTCACCACGCCTTTGTCTACGACTTCGCGGGAGATCGACGCGGAGATCATCCATCTTCAAAGATCAAATCGTCTCGGCTTCTTCACCTTTTCTTCTGGACCACGCCTCCTCTTCCGCCCTTTCATCTGCAACAACGGAGCCTTTGATAGTGGCCGGCATTGACCAAAGCACGGTTTGAATCGTCCTTCGATACTTTCGTGTGATAAATCTTCTTTTCCAACCGGCCTTATTGCTGAATTTATGTTAGGGTTCCAAATATTTGGTTTTCTGGAGAATCTCATCCATTAGGATTTTGTCGATTAGATCTATGCGTGTTCTTTGATACTTTGGCTTATTTATTTGATGTTATGTTAGTCTTTGTTGCTGGGATTGTTTATTAAAATCTGAAATTAATCTTCATCATGTCAGTTTTATTACTTTGTTAAATTAAATATGTTTGGGCATGATTGAATGATGAATAGGGTTCTTGGGCTTTGCTGAAATTTGATTAAAGACATGCTGAAATCTGTATTTAAATGTTTTAAATTCAGCACTTGGGTTTTCTTTTAGCATCTGCATCACATCAAGTTGGTATCAGAGCGCACTAGTCGTCGCGTTCTCACGCAACGGCCGGTCCTCTTGCATCATTCGCATCATTGTGTGCTTGCTGAATTTTTTTTTTATTCTTTCTTTTCATTTTAGTTTGTGCCTTGCATTAATTAGTAACTAGCATCCCGCATGAGCGCATCCATATTAGGATCACCTCTCTCTCTTTGAGTTGAATCGATAGTATCTTCTAGGGAATCTATAATGGCTGGACCTTCCCCACCCCGCACTTGGCAAGCTGCCTTTATAAGGCAACAAGAACACATGGATAGGCTACAAACCCAGATCGAAGCCTTGACCTTGGCCTTCACCAATTCCCAAAATCTACCTCGACCCCATCGAGAGCACAGGACTAGAGCGTCTCCAGAGCGTAGTGAGTTAGATCTTGAGTCAGGAGGTGACAGTGTCAGTTCCTCTGATAGGTTTGATAGGCGAAGTAGAAAAACTCATAGGAATACGAAATCCCATTGGGGCTGGGATCAAGGTATCAAAATTGAAATTCCTGAGTTCGAAGGTAGGATGGACCCTGAAAAGTTCCTAGAGTGGGCCGAGAGAATCGACCAATATTTTGAGTGGAAGGAAATTCCCCGCGACAAACAAGTCAAATTTGTTAGTCTCAAACTGAAAGGTCATGCACTGATCTGGTGGAAACAGTTGCAGACCACTAGGGGTAGAAAGGGAAAAGACAAGATTTACACTTGAACACACATGAGGGGAAAAATGCAACAGAAGTTCCTCCCTTCTGATTTCAAACAGAATGTGTTCCAGAAATTCCAAAACCTGCGACAAGAGCACAAATCGGTGGATGATTACACCAATGAGTTCTACAAGCTCCAAGCTCGCAATGATCTGCATGAAGATGAGGAGCAGAGCGTCGCTAGGTATGTCAATGGTCTTAAGCCTTCAATTCAAGAGGTGGTGTCCCTTCATGACTTGTATCAGGTCAGTGACACACCGTCGGGCTAAGAAAGTTGAGTCTCACCACTCCCGATCTGCATCCCGACGATATGACAACACTAGGGCACCATCCGGTTCTGTTAGTAAACCAATCCCTGGACCTCCCCCTGTAGCTGGTACAGTTCCTACACCCACTGAGAAGGGTAAAGGAGTTTTAGGAACCAACTCGAGCATGATAAAGTGTTTCAAGTGCAACCAGCCGGGTCACAAGTCAGCCGATTGTCCTCGACGTCAATTCAATCCATAAACAAATCTGGCGGATAATGAAGAGGATGGTCACGAGTCTGAGAGGGAAAACTTCAATGAGTTAGTCTTAGAGGGAGATGACGTGACTGCACCACTATTAGTTATTCACCAGTCACCATCACCCTAGGCACCGAAAGCGTTACTACCCCACGAACTCTGTGGAAGACCACCAAAGCCACATTGCAAGAACCAGAGGTTCGAGCTGTTCCGAACAGTCTGTACTGTCAACGGCATGGACCTTTGTGTCTTGATCGATGGAGGTTGCACCACCAATTTAATCAACGAAAGGGTAGTTAGGAGCAAGAAGTGGAAAGTCAAACCATTGGCTCACCCTTACAAAACGTCGTGGCTAGACAACACCACCAGCAAAATAGTGACTCATTGTTGTTTGGCTAAGTTGTCGATTGGGCTGCAATATCGAGACGAGGTTTGGTGCGATGTCCTTCCTTTAGAAGTTGCTGATGTTATCCTTGGGCGTCCATGGCAATTTGACCGCGATGCACTACATCACGGGAAAGCCAACACCTATACTTTCCTTAAGGACGGCATCAACGTCACCTTATGGCCCACATGTTTTAGGAGACACCGTTTCCACGCACCTCAAGCTCTTCTGAGTCAGAGCCCTCCCATACCACCATTAGCAGATAATTTAGGAGGGTGTTCATCTGATTCACTAACAATTGAGAAAGGATTAGACAACATCTTGCATTCCATCGCATGCACGTCGTATTTAGAGTCTGTAGGTATCAATTGCACTCGCATTCATCATTTGCCTGACATCTTTCCATTCACAGAGCATTCAGATGTGCATCCATATTATCGTCCAAGTGTTGACTTAAACATTAAAGAAGATTTTGCCACGTTTGATCACTTTTCGATGCAGGGTACTTATGAACCATGCTTTCAGATTTCAAAAAGCCCATCATTTTTACTTTTTCGAAGTCATAACAAGTGGTTTGATGAGTTATTTGATTTCATATTTTATTCACTGCATCCAGACAATGATGGCATGACATATCTTCTTAGTTTAGAATCCACTTGTTTTGCACCGTGCGCAGGCCACTTTGAGCAACACATATTGCACCCGCACCCCATGGCCTTTTGATGCAGATCTGATCAGCACCTTCAGTCGTCGCCGCCTCTTCAGTTCGTCGCCAGAGAGTTTTATTTCCTGTCGTTTTATTTTTATGCTTCGATGACATCATCCGTTTGGGACTTGTTAGCCGTTATTTCAGTTTTGGCCACTTTTTCCATGTTTTTGGCCTTATTTCAGCACTTAGTTTTATTTATGTTTTTGCCCAATTCATGGGGGATGTCCATGATCTCATCCGAGGGCTTTTCGGATTGAATCCGGGTCTTCTCGGGTGAGTTTCAGCATGATTAATAAAATTATGGGTGCGTGTGTTTGCGGGGCACCGACGGACGAGATTATGTCTCGTAACCGACGGTTAGATAGCAAAATAACTTAAATTTGATGATGTGGCATCAATTGGGCTTCAATTAGGGCTATGTGGGCTTCAATTAGGGCTTTTCCGTCCCTTGCCCGCGCGGAAACCGAGCCAATCCGCCCCCTATTCCGTCCCCTAACTTCTCTCTCTCTTTTCCCCTTATTTCTCTCTTTTCCTTTCCTTTCTTGGCCCATTGCATCCCCACCATTCCCCCTTATCTCCCTTTGATCTTGGCCATCCAAAAAAGAAACCCTAACTCTACAAAAAGATGAAGATTGAAGGAGATTTCAGTTTTTGATCAATTGCTGAAATTTGTGTCTCTTCGTGAGTGCTTCCGGGCGAGACGCGTGTCCCCGATCCTCGCCGCTTCCACGACTTCGCCTCGTGAAGGCCTCGGTGTTGTTTTCCCGAAGGTTCCGGCTTCTCCCGACGTCCGGCCTTGCTCCGTGTGCAGGATCATCGGCGCATCCTTGCAATCGACCCACGGCGGGAAACCCCAGGCAGTATCTATCCTTTACTTTATTTTTCCCTCGCATCCGCATCGTTTCCCCTTTGTTTCCATTGCCTCCGCTCCACATCGCAGCCGTAACCGCCCGTTTCATCGCTAGTTGAAGCCCTAACATATGCCTACTTATTAGATTTGCTATCTTTAGTCTGTCGGTTACCCTTGCAAGCATATGTAGCCTTTTTTTATATAAAATCTGAAGCAAACGTACCTTTGAAATTCCTTATCTACTGCAGCGAATGATATTAGTATATGCTGATTTTCGTTTTCAGGTTATTATTGTATCCCTACTTGTTAGATCTTAGTCCAAGCTTTATGTGCGTGCATAGATTTTCAGATTTTCCCAATTCTCCATTGAAACCCTAGTGTAGGTCAGACCTTTGCCTGCATCAAGTTGGTATCAGAGCTCGAAAGAACCTGTTCGGATTTCTTTTGAGTGCTGAATTTCAGCAAACCCTATTTTTTTTTTCTTTGCTGATTTTGCATAGGGCATAATCTTGCGTGCTTGAATTTGCATCTAGTGTTAGGTTTACATCTAGCGTTAGGATTGCATCGTGTTTACATAGAGCAATCTGACGCCATGTCCTATCATCGCGTCCGATCCCATCATTATTCGCTTGACCCACTAGATACCCACACCTATAAACAATTTGTCAAACTATATAAATCTTTTGGTATAAATCTTTTGGGCCATGTCCTACCCTTTTTCCGAGATCTTCGATTGAACATCGCTACTCCTCTTTGATTCGAGATCGAGCCCATGGCCTAGATCTATCTTCCAAGCCTTTTGTCCAATGGATTTTACGGAGTCTTTCAGTGCCATCCTTGAAATTCCGCTATATTGAGACCCAGCTCTTACTTGACGATATTGAGGATGAGTTGGCATGGAGAGAGAAGCAGAACCAGAGGCTTGCCAGATACAGCAGGCCACCACCTCCAGTAGAGCCTCCACCTCCTGTGGGGCACCCGGTTCCACCAGCGGCACCACCTGAGGAGCATCCACCTCCTGTGGAGTTTCCTCGTCCACTGCCTACGGAGGAGCCACTTCTTCCGTCAGCAACTCCAGAGGAGTTCCTTCCACCTTCTCCAGTGCCTACAGAGGTGCCACCTCCTCCTTCAGTGACTCCAGAGGAGTTCCTTCCGCCTACAGCAGTGCCTACAGAGGAGCCCCTTCCTCCAGTATTGACTATAGAGAGGCCTCTCCTACCTTTCACAGAGCTTACAGAGGAGACACCTCCACTTGCAGTTCTTCCTACAGCAGAGACATCCGTGGAGACTCCGACTTCCGCGGAGCTTCCATCACAGCTACAGTCAGAGCCAGTTGGGGAGCTTCAGACAGCTGAGCCACTTGCGCGCTTTGACTTTGTCGGGACTGACCGACCACCTACCGCTCGTGTGTTCCTGTTTATGTACTTCAGTAGCTTCTGGCCCTCGCTCGACGCCAGCACTCTCTTCGCGAGGGGCCCAGAGGTTGTTGACTACCCGAGACATCACTTGTTGGGAATTCATCATCAGATCCAGGCACAGCGACGTTCCCACGGTGGTGGTCTCCCTCCTGCTACCGGCAATGTCTTTCGGCGTAAACTCGAGGACGAGTTTTTCGCAGCGGAAGCGATTGATGCAGATCTGATCAGCACCTTCAGTCGTCGCCGCCTCTTCAGTTCGTCGCCAGAGAGTTTTATTTCCTGTCGTTTTATTTTTATGCTTCGATGACATCATCCGTTTGGGACTTGTTAGCCGTTATTTCAGTTTTGGCCACTTTTTCCATGTTTTTGGCCTTATTTCAACACTTAGTTTTATTTATGTTTTTGCCCAATTCATGGGGGATGTCCATGATCTCATCCGAGAGCTTTTCGGATTGAATCCGGGTCTTCTCGGGTGAGTTTCAGCATGATTAATAAAATTATGGGTGCGTGTGTTTGCCGGGCACCGACGGACGAGATTATGTCTCGAAACCGACGGTTAGATAGCAAAATAACTTAAATTTGATGATGTGGCATCAATTGGGCTTCAATTAGGGCTATGTGGGCTTCAATTAGGGCTTTTCCGTCCCTTGCCCGCGCGGAAACCGAGCCAATCCGCCCCCTATTCCGTCCCCTAACTTCTCTTTCTCTTTTCCCCTTATTTCTCTCTTTTCCTTTCCTTTCTTGGCCCATTGCATCCCCACCATTCCCCCTTATCTCCCTTTGATCTTGGCCATCCAAAAAAGAAACCCTAACTCTACAAAAAGATGAAGATTGAAGGAGATTTCAGTTTTTGATCAATTGCTGAAATTTGTGTCTCTTCGTGAGTGCTTCCGGGCGAGACGCGTGTCCCCGATCCTCGCCGCTTCCACGACTTCGCCTCGTGAAGGCCTCGGTGTTGTTTTCCCGAAGGTTCCGGCTTCTCCCAACGTCCGGCCTTGCTCCGTGTGCAGGATCATCGGCGCATCCTTGCAATCGACCCACGGCGGGAAACCCCAGGCAGTATCTATCCTTTACTTTATTTTTCCCTCGCATCCGCATCGTTTCCCCTTTGTTTCCATTGCCTCCGCTCCGCATCGCAGCCGTAACCGCCCGTTTCATCGCTAGTTGAAGCCCTAACATATGCCTACTTATTAGATTTGCTATCTTTAGTCTGTCGGTTACCCTTGCAAGCATATGTAGCCTTTTTTTATATAAAATCTGAAGCAAACGTACCTTTGAAATTCCTTATCTACTGCAGCGAATGATATTAGTATATGCTGATTTTCGTTTTCAGGTTATTATTGTATCCCTACTTGTTAGATCTTAGTCCAAGCTTTATGTGCGTGCATAGATTTTCAGATTTTCCCAATTCTCCATTGAAACCCTAGTGTAGGTCAGACCTTTGCCTGCATCACCTTTCAAATAAACCATTGCTTATTGCGCAAGCCGATGACCCGCAACATATTATGCTCCCGCGGCCTTTCCTTTCATATGTCATTTGAATTTTATGTCAACCTATCTTCCTATTATCACATGAATTTATCTGGACATCTTGACGATCTTTCCGTGCCGAGGAGGATGTTGGTTTTGGCTTTCAGGTCTTCGCTTGGCATTGATGGGCAGGGGATGCCAGATGACGTAGCTGCGTACTTGAGGCTATTACTTGGCCACCGGACCCTGGAGAGCAGGTGGAGCAGATGCATAGGTTGCGGTTACTTCCAGGAGAGCCCCCACCGGATCCAGGACCCTACTCGACAGGAGTCGAGTTCTTTTGAGTCCGGGGGACTTGATGTAGACGAGCCCTACTACATGCAGATTTTTACAGCTGATGGTGTATTTTCATTCCCTACGGAGATCCAGGAAGCTGATCACCAGTCCGTCTGCATCAGTGGAAAGCTCGTTCGATAATTTAGGACTTTGGTTTTTATTTTCTGTCGATCCGACTGACGGATCTTGAGTTATGTCTTTTTATTTCTGGTTTGGGTAGGTGCGAGCCATGTTCGCATCTGGTTCGAGCCACAGATGCCGAACTGACTCGTTTCTATGTTAGGTTTTTAGCCATAGGATCTTAAGACGGTTTAGATCTCAATGGATGAGATTCAAAAGGAAGCCAAAACCCTAAAACCCCCTAACCGAACCTCTCACCCGGCCGGCCTCCCTTTCCCGCGGACCTACCCGCGCGGGCACGCCTTGGGAAGCGTGCCCGCGTCCTTCTCTCTCCCTTCCCGCGCGTCTCTCTCTCTTTCTTTCCTTTTTTTTTGTGTTTCTTTATTTGTTTCATCCTCTATAAATCCTAAAAACCCTAATTGAAGAGGGAAGATGAATATGAAATTGAAACCCTAGAACGGAGAAGCGAGATCGCTTGTTCGAAGTATCTTCCGAAGAATCATCCTGCATCTAGTCTTCTTCTTCCTCCCGCAAGCTTCTACCTCGTCACCACGCCTTCGACTACGACTTCGCGGGAGATCAACGCGGAGATCATCCATCTTCAAAGATCAAATCGTCTCGGCTTCTTCACCTTTTCTTCTGGACCACGCCTCCTCTTCCGCCCTTTCATCTGCAACAACGGAGCCTTTGATAGCGGCCGGCATTGACCAAAGCACGGTTTGAATCGTCCTTCGATACTTTTGTGTGATAAATCTTCTTTTCCAACCGGCCTTATTGCTGAATTTATGTTAGGGTTCCAAATATTTGGTTTTCTGGAGAATCTCATCCATTAGGATTTTGTCGATTAGATCTATGCGTGTTCTTTGATACTTTGGCTTATTTATTTGATGTTATGTTAGTCTTTGTTGCTGGGATTGTTTATTAAAATCTGAAATTAATCTTCATCATGTCAGTTTTATTACTTTGTTAAATTAAATATGTTTGGGCATGATTGAATGATGAATAGGGTTCTTGGGCTTTGCTGAAATTTGATTAAAGACATGCTGAAATCTGTATTTAAATGTTTTAAATTCAGCACTTGGGTTTTCTTTTAGCATCTGCATCACATCATGAAGTCTTGGATCGTTGAAGGCGAGTCTCCTCCTTTGCAAAGCTTCCTTGCTTCTGTCTTCGACCTCTTGAGCCTTCCCCCTCCCCCTCTATTTACAGGTGAAGGGGGATGGGAGAGATATGAGAAGGTTCATTTAAATCCCTTGAATATCTCTCCCATAACTAACCAAGATTCATTTCTTCATTGTTGGGGGGAATAAACCTTTGTTTATTTTTCTTTTCCGGCGAAGTAGTTATGGCCCAATCTTTTTGAATCTTGTACATTAAATCGATGGCGACCCGGCTTCGTTTCTTGTCCGTCGGATCGAGGGATCGACGTAGATCCACGCTTATGTAGACGTCTACGCAACCTCCCCCCACGCATTGCGGTTTACTTTCCTTTTTCTTCTTTTTCTTTCTTTATTTTCTTTACTTTTCTTCCTTTCGCCTCTTTACTTTTTCTTTCTTTTCTTCTCTTTCCTTTTCTTTCTTTTCTTTTCTTTCCTTTTTTTTCTTTCCCTTTTACTTTGCCGGCCGCACCCTCCCCAATGGGAAGGAGGGCCGCGGTTTACCAAGTTGGCCGAGTAGGCCCCACGTGCGGATGGGCCCACCCAGCCCCTCTTCGGATTGGGTCAGGTCTGGTGGGCCCTGCTTGGATGATGCGGCCCACCTAGGTCTCGTTGCATCGGGTTGGGCCCCGGGTTTGCACATATGGGCGGTTGTGTGCGGGCCATTTTTGCATGCGGGTCGGGTTCGATCCGTGGGCTCATTTTGGTGCCCTCAAATCTCCTTCAGGTTTCAGCACTCCTTAACATATTTGTCATCTCCGTCGGGCCATCTATGCACTCAAACAGGCCCCTCGCACCTAGTTTGAGCATTTTTGTCAAGCAGTTACTGAGATCGGCTTTGTTGAGGCTTTCATGATCACTCTATGTTTGTGTGGACTTTCTCTCAGGGCCGGGCCATCATTCTTCATTATGTGGATGACAATTCTCATAGGTGATGACTTAGGTGCTATAGACTCTCTTCAGCAACATCTTCGGAGTCAGTTTCAAATAAAAGATCTTGGTCCTCTGCGTTACTTTTTAGGCATGGAGGTTGCTCAGGATAAGTGAGGGATTCTACTCTCCCAGCAGTACATTGCCGATATTCTCCGACGGGCTGCTCTTTTCGATTCTCGAACTGTTGACACACCTCTAGAACTTGATGTGAAACTTCGGCCCACAAATGGAGAGCCTCTTCCTGATCCTACTAGATACAGAGAGCTGGTTGGTCAGTTGGTCTATCTTTGTATCTCTCGGCCTGATATTGCACATGATACCAGCATCCTTAGTCAGTTTGTGGATGCACCTCACTCCTCTCATTATGGTGCTCTTCTACGGATTCTTCAGTATCTTCGGGGAACCATTACTCGGTCACTTCGCTCCTCGACCTCTACTCTGGTTCTTCGTGCCTACTCAAATGCTGATTGGGCTGGTGACCCCCCTATTCACCAGTCGACTACTGGATACTGTCTTTTTCTTAGTGACTTATCTCCTGAAAGAGCAAAAGGCTGGTAGTTGTCTCTCTCTCCAGTATTGAGGCAGAGTTTAGGGCCATGGCTACTACCACTAAGGAGACTATTCACCTCAGATGACTCCTTGGTGATCTAGGCATTGAGATTTCTGGTCCTATAGCCCTTCATTGTGATAACAAGAGTGCTATACAGATTGTCACCAATCCGTTCTTTCATGAGAAGACAAAGCACATCGAGCTCGACTGCTACTTCTCCAGGGAGATGTATGACGTTGGGACTATCTATCTTCTCTATGTCTCCTCTACAGAGCAGATTGCTGGCTTCTTCACTAAGTCACACTCTTTGTCCCGTTTTTGGTTTCTTATTAGCAAACTCCCAGTGTTTGACCCATCGTGAGTTTGAGCGGGGGTGTTAGTCTATTATAATGCATATTGTAGGTTACACACGGATACATACATCATTATATATATATATATATATATATATATATATATATATATATATATATATATATATATATATATATATATATATATATATATATGTGTGTGTGTGTGTGTGTGTGTGTGTGTGTGTGTGTGTGTGTATGTGTGTGTGTGTGGGCTAAGGCTTAATGGAAGAGAGTTCTTTCTCCCAAAATCCCCAGCCGTCTTCTTCACATCACACAGAGGATTCGTCTATTACTGAATGTTATTTCTTGTTCAGGAGAGGTAGAAATCTCTTCGAATTAGATCAGTTATTCAAGAGCTATGATTTTGGTCTAGGACATTTTGGAACTCAAAAGGCACCATTAAGGCTCTTGTTGGGAGCTAAGTCAGATGACATACAATATTGAATACAAAGACAAACATTTACCTCAACTTGATCTTTGTATATATATAGACATACAAATTGTGTCTAACCCGGACCCGACTCGCATGCACCTATGCGGAGGCAAACCCGACATACACTCGGGCCCGGACTCGACTTGCATGCACCAATACGGATGCAAACCCGACACGCACTCGGACCCGGACCCGAACTCGACTCGCATGCACCGACTCAGGGGGGGAAACCGGACCCGACAACACCAGTCTCGGTGGCTACACAACCTCATGCAACAGCAACAATGAATGCTCAGCAAATACAAGCGTTGGTAGCCAACATGATGCGCTCCCACGGCAGTGGTCTTCCTCCGATCACGGCGGCATACTCGAAGCCTTACACCGCGAGGATCCAGCAGCTGCGTTTCCCCATCAGGTTCCAGCCACCAAAGTTCCAGCACTTCGACGGGAAGGGAAATCCAAGATAGCACTCACTTCATCGAAACCTGCAACAATGCCGGCACGCATGGCGACGAGATGGTGAAGCAGTTCGTTCGCACCCTCAAAGGCAACGCGTTCGACTAGTATGTGGATCTTCCTCCAGGATCTATCGACAGTTGGGATCAGATGGAGAGGAAGTTCCTCAATCGCTTCTACAGTACCAGACGCACCGTCAGCATGACCGAACTTACTATTGTCAAGCAAAGGAAGGACAAGCCAGTGATCGACTACATCGATCGATGGAGGAACCTCGCACTGAATTCACGAGACCGCTTGTTTGAAGACTCGGCCATCGAGATGTGCACCCAAGGCATTCACTGGGGCCTAGGGATGGCAATTATCCGGGTTTACCGGGTTACCCGACCCGATTGAGACGGGTTTGGGATGCTCAAAAATGGGTTTGGGGTGGGTTTGGGATTTGAATTTAAAACCCGGTCGGGTTTGGGTCGGGTTCGTGTTTTACTCCAATCCGCCCCGACCCGACCCGGGTATATAACCTATCATATATTCATATATCTTAAATATTATTTGATATGTTGGTTCTCAAGATTATATAATAAGTTGACTTGTGCTTATAACTATGTGATCGTAATATAGGAGGAACATTTGCTTTGTATTTTTCTCTATGTAGAGCTACGGCTAGGAGGGCCAAAGAAGCTAAATATGTAGTTTTTTATGTAGCCGATCCGACCCGACCCGACCCGTAATGCATAAATGGGGCGAGGCGGGGCGGGCATGGGTTTCTCCAATATTAATTGGGACGGGTTTGGAAATTACCCTCAAAACCCGACGCGGGTTTGGGACGGGTATGGGCGGGATAAAATATTATGTGGCGGGTTCGGGATAGGGCCGACCCGTCCCAAACCCGACCCGTTGCCATCCCTACTGGGGCCTGCTCTACATCCTCAAAGGGATCAAGCCTCGGTCCTTCGAAGAACTCGCAACTCGGGCTCACAACATGGAACTCAGCCTAGCAAACCGTGGAGACTCGAAGAACAAGGACTTCCTGAAGGTGGAGAGGAAGGATAAACCGCTGGCACCGAAACCGAAATAAGTCAACGTGGCCGACGTCGCTTCAACCTCCAAGCCGCTCAAGATCGATGGCAAACCGGATCAGAGAAAGGGAGCCGCCATACCGCCGCCTCCGCCGCCAAGGCAAAGGATGACTCTCGAGGAGCTCGAAGCAAAGGAGTACCCCTTCCAGGACTCGGAAGTCTCCTCCATGTTTGATCAGTTGCTGCAGGAGAAGATGATAGAGCTCCCTCCTTCGAAGAGGCCCGAGCAGATGCATCGCGTCGACGACCCTCTCTTCTGCAAATACCACCGAGTGGTAAGTCATCTCATCGAAAGATGCTTCGTCTTCAAGGAAAGAATCATGGCGCTCGCGAAGCAAGGGAAGATAGAGATCGAATCCGGGGAGGTCACTACGGCCAACATGACATCCATCACCTTCGGTTCCTTCTCGCTGGTACTTGTTGCTGCAGGACAAAGAACGTCCAAATTGCGCATCAATCGTCAAAGGCCAACCGCGAAGTCAATTTCCCAACTGGAGGTTTCGAAGCGACGACAACGTGCTCCTGCGCTCGCTGAGGAAGAAACGCCTTTGCCCCGGGGGCAACCATCGCTCACGCCAGCACCTCTCCCAAGCAAAGCCACTTCTCAACGTACTCTCCGACAGAGGTATGCTCAAGGAGATCCAGAAGTTGGCTTGCTGGGCCAACCTTCTGGCAAATTCGACTATTACGTCCTCTACTCAAAGCCTCTATCCGTTTCGGCCGAAGAAATCAAGCCTACCGGTTGGGGATCGGAAGACAAGCCAGTGGAGCTTCCAGAAGAGTGAGTCCCTCCTAGTCAAGCTGCATCCCAACGCGCTCTCCAGAAGAGATACGAGCAAGGAGATCCAGAAGTCGGTTTGTTGGGCCAGCCTTCGGGAAAGTTCGATTATTACGTTCTCTACTCAAAGCCTCCATCCGTTTCGATTGAAGAAATCAAGCCCACCGGCTGGGGATCGGAAGACGAGCCAGTAGAGCCTCCGGAAGAACAAGTGTCTCCAACTGATAAGGAACCAGCTGCTGCTGCCGATCATCATCTTAGCAGGGGAGAATCCACCGACGAAGAGGCATGGGTCATGCTACCCCGGCGACGAAGGCCACGGCAAGCAAGACAACATAAGCAAGACCGGGCGGTAAGGAGATTTCCCGAGCGAAGGACTTACAAGAAGAAAAGCAAGACTCCAGGAAGGAAGGCGTTCAAAGTGCCGTCGGCAAACCTAGACGATCTCCTCCAGCAGAGCCTTCCAGAACCAGTAACGTTGCAAGAGTTATTCCCCGACCACTTCCTCCCAGTCGATCAGCACATCAGGGTCTCGTGTTGCATGGTCGAAGTTCATAAATTGTCGGAAGGAAAAGGTGAGATCAAGACTTCTGAAGAAGGCGACTCCACCGACGAAAGAGACGACTTCGACAAAGAAGGCACCGCCTCTCACGACGAGGCAATCCTGCACTTACCGCTCGTAGAAGCTTTGCACCTCCCGAAGAAAGCTCGCCTAGCAATGGCTGCAGCCTTGGCAGACCCGGACGGCTACAAGAAGAAAAGGAAGGACGGCGAGAAGGGCAAAACTGTGGCCTCGTGCGATGCGACGATAACCTTCTCGGACGAAGACTTGCAACTTGGAACACGATTGCACAACCCCGTCTACGTTTCGGGATACATCAAAGAGAAGCCGGTGAATCGAATCCTGCTAGACTGTGGCTCCGCCGTCAACATCATGCCCATCTAGACGATGCGGCAACTCGGCATCACCAATGACCAACTCTCGCATAGCCAGCTGGTCATTCAAGGGTTCAACCAGGGTGGATAGTCCACTATCAAAATCATCCTCCTGAAGCTCTCAATCGGCCCGCTCGACACCACGGTCCTCTTCCACATCATTGATTGCCAGACGGCAGACGTCATATCGCCTCCTGTTGGGAAGATCATGGCTATATGAGAACGGCGTTGTAGTGTCCACCTGGCATCAGTGCCTCAAGTACTACAAGGCATGGAGAGGTGCATCGTCGCCGATGATAGTTCAACGAAGCCGAGGCATACCTCGCTGATGCCAAGTTCTTTCAGGCAAGAGACCTTGTGGCAAAAGTCCTTCCAGCTAAAGCCCCTCGAGCCCAGAAGGCTGAAGAGGTAAAGCAGGATAGGGCTCCTCTACCTGCAAATCCGATGCAACCTTCCGACAAGGCGAGACTCGAGGTCCAAAAAGCGTCAAAATCAAGGCAAAGGATGTGTATCAGTTCCGAGCCAAAAGCAATGCAACATACCCCGTTGCCAGTCCAAGCGACGCCAGTCCTGCGTCTCGCACCTCAGTGGCTTCGTAAATCCGAGCGATCGCCTTCTACTCCGTCAAGAAAGATAGTCCTGCCATTATCACAGGCCAACGTCATCACTCTGCAAGAAATGACGTTGCCATTACTTAGTCTGACGCAAGCTCCGAACCCGAGCGGTTCTGTCGAATCTGCCGACCCTAATCAACTCGAATTCAAGCCAAAAGGGAGTTGGGGGTAAAACGCTGCTAAATTGCTGTTCAAAGCCGGCTACAATAAAGAAAGCACCATGGGCACACTTCCCCCAGTAGCAATGCCACATGGGATGACCAAGACTCAAGCTCGTCTGTTTCAAAGCGGCGAACAAATTCTCCCGAACCGCCGAGGCATTGGCTCCAGTCAAACTCCGATGGTCGTCAAAATTGCAGCGAAGAAGACCACCTCCAACTACGTTGGGATGAAGATGGTAGACGAAGCAGCTGAAGGATCGACAATCTCCGATTCACGCTCTACCTACGCCAGCCGTCCCGACAGCAAAAGAAGACGGCAACGGGCTCGATGCCAAGCCTTACTCCAGGAGCAAAACAAAAGTAGTCAAAGCCGGTCGAATCTAAAACGTACATCCATGTTCGAAAGGCTCGAGCCAGTCACGCAACCAAGGAAGAGGCGGTGTTCGACCGTTTGGGAATGCCAGTCGAAGACGTCGTTTCAACACCCGCCCACCAACCCATGGCAGCCGTCAATTATATCTCCGTTATCGAAACTGACAACGGTGATACTTCTACTTCGGACGACGAGTTGCAAGATGCCCCGCCTGTCCTCGAAGAAGGGGGGCAGTCCACCGTTGACAACTTGAAGGAAATCAACTTGGGCACAGAAACGGAGCCGCGGCCTACATTCGTCAGCACGCTCTTGACCCCTGAAGATGAAGCTGCATACATCAAACTGCTCCAAGAATATAGAGATGTCTTCGCATGGTCCTACAAGGAGATGCCGGGTCTTGATCTCAAAATCGCAGTACACCAGCTCAGCGTCAAACACGGAGCTAGCGCCATCAAGCAAGGACAAAGACGCTACCGACCGGAACTGGTGCCCCAAATAGAAGGCGAAGTAAACAAGCTAATTGAAGCCGGCTTCATCCAAGAGGTCAAGTACCCGACATGGATCTCTAGCGTCGTCCCAGTCAAAAAGAAGAATGGCCAAATCCGAGTGTGCATGGATTTCAGAGACTTGAACAACGCATGTCCAAACGATGACTTCCCCTTGCCAATCACGGAGCTAATGGTGGACGCGACGACAGGCCACGATGTGCTAACTTTTATGGACGGATCCTCAGGCTACAATCAGATTCGGATGGCACCCAAGGACGAAGAGCTCACAGCATTCTGCACACTGAAAGGAATCTACTGCTACAAAGTTATGCCATTCGGCTTGAAAAACGCAGGAGCCACCTACCAACGAGCTATGCAAAGAATTTTCGACGATATTCTTCATCAAAATGTGGAGTGCTACGTCGACGACCTCGTTGTGAAATCTAAGAAGATGTGATGCAGACTTGATCCGCACCTTTAGTTCGTCGCCGCATCTTCAGTCATCCCCAGAGACCGTTTATTTCAGTCGTTTTATTTTTATGCTTGGATGACATTAGTCGTATGGGATTTGTTAGTCGTTATTTTAGTTTTTGGCCATTTTTCCCTGTTTTTGGCCTTATTTCAGCATTTAGTTTTATTTGTGTTCTTGCCTAGTTCATGGGGGATGTCCATGATCTCATCCGAGGGCTTTTCGGATTGAATCCGGGTCTTCTCGGGTGAGTTTCAGCATGATATTAATAAAATTATGGGTGCGTGTGTTTGCGGGGCACCGACGGACGAGATTGTCTCGAAACCGACGGTTAGATAGCAAAATAACTTAAATTTGATGATGTGGCCTCAATTGGGCTTCAATTAGGGCTATGTGGGCTTCAATTAGGGCTTTTCCGTCCCTTGCCCGTGCGGAAACCGAGCCAATCCGCCCCCTCTTCCGTCCCTTAACTTCTCTCTCTTTTCCCCTTATTTCTCTCTCTTTTCCTTTCCTTTTTTGGCCCATTGCATCCCCACCATTCCCCCTTGATTTCCCTTTGATCTTGGCCATCCAAAAAGAAACCCTAGTTCTACAAAAAGGGGAAGATTGAAGGAGATTTCAGATTTTTATGAATTGCTGAAATTTGGTGCCTCTTCGTGAGTGCTTCCGGGCGAGACTCGTGTCCCCGATCCTCGCCGCTTCCACGACTTCGCCTCGTGAAGGCCTTGGTGCTGATTTTCCGAAGGTTCCGGCTTCTCCCGACGTCCGGCTTTGCTCCGTGTGCAGGATCGTCGGCGCATCCTTGCAATCGACCCACGGCGGGAAACCCCAGGCAGTATCTTTTCTTTTCTTTGTTTTCCATCGCATCCGCATCATTTTCCATTCGTTTCCATTGCCTCCGCTCCGCATCGCAGTCGTCATCACCCTTTTCATCGCTAGTTGAAGCCCTAACATATGCCTACGTATTAGATTTGCTATCTTTAGTCTGTCGGTTACCCTTGCAAGCATATGTAGCCTTTTTTTATATAAAATCTGAAGCAAACGTACCTCTGAAATTCCTTATCTACTGCTGTGAATGATATTAGTATATGCTGATTTTCGTTTTCAGGTTATTATTGTATCCCTACTTGTTAGATCTTAGTCCAAGCTTTATGTGCGTGCATAGATTTTCAGATTTTCCCAATTCTCCATTGAAACCCTAGTGTAGGTCAGACCTTTGCCTGCATCAAGTTGGTATCAGAGCAATCTGACGCCATGTCCTATCATAGCATCCGATCCCATTATTCGCTTGATCCATTAGATACCCGCACCTATAAGGAATTTGTCAAGCTATATAAATCTTTTGGGCCATGTCCTACCCTTTTCCCTAGATCTCCGATGGAACATCGCTACTCCTCTTTGATTCGAGATCGAGCCCATGACCTAGATCTATCTTCCAAGCCCTTTGTTCAATGGATTTTACGGAGTCCTTCAGTGCCTTCCTTGAAATTCTGCTATATTGAAACCCAGCTCTTACTTGACGATATTGAGGATGAGTTGGTATGGAGAGAGCAGCAGAACCAGAGGCTTGCCAGATACAGCAGGCCACCACCTCCAGCAGAGCCTCCACCTCCTGTGGAGCACCCGGTTCCACCAGTGGCACCACTTGAGAAGCATCTACCTCCTGTGGAGCTTCCTCGTCCACTGCCTACGGAGGAGCCACCTCTCCCGTCAGCGACTCCAGAGGAGTTCCTTCCACCTGCAGCAGTGCCTACAGAGGAGCCCTTTCCTCCAGTATTGACTATAGAGAGGTCTCTCCTACCTTTCACAGAGCTTACAGAGGAGACACCTCCACTTGCAGTTCTTCCTACAGCAGAGACACCCATGGAGCCTCCGTCTTCCGTGGAGCTTCCACCACAGCTACAGTCAGAGCCAGTTGAGGAGTTTCCGACAGCTGAGCCACTTACGCGCTTTGACTTTGTCGGGACTGACCGACCACCTACCGCTCGTGTGCTTCTGTTTACGTACTTCAGTTGCTTCTGGCCCTCGCTCGACGCCAGCAATCTCTTCGCGAGGGGTCCAGAGGTTGTTGCCTGCCCGAGACATCACTTGTTGGGAATTCATCATCAGATCCAGACAAAGCGACGTTCCCACGGTGGTGGTCTCCCTCCTGCTACCGGCGATGTCTTCCGGCGTAAACTCGAGGACGAGTTTTTCGCAGCGGAAGCGATTGATGCAGACTTGATCCGCACCTTTAGTTCGTCGCCGCATCTTCAGTCATCCCCAGAGACCGTTTATTTCAGTCGTTTTATTTTTATGCTTGGATGACATTAGTCGTATGGGATTTGTTAGTCGTTATTTTAGTTTTTGGCCATTTTTCCCTGTTTTTGGCCTTATTTCAGCATTTAGTTTTATTTGTGTTCTTGCCTAGTTCATGGGGGATGTCCATGATCTCATCCGTGGGCTTTTCGGATTGAATCCGGGTCTTCTCGGGTGAGTTTCAGCATGATATTAATAAAATTATGGGTGCGTGTGTTTGCGGGGCACCGACGGACGAGATTATGTCTCGAAACCGACGGTTAGATAGCAAAATAACTTAAATTTGATGATGTGGCCTCAATTGGGCTTCAATTAGGACTATGTGGGCTTCAATTAGGGCTTTTCCGTCCCTTGCCCGTGCGGAAACCGAGCCAATCCGCCCCCTCTTCCGTCCCTTAACTTCTCTCTCTTTTCCCCTTATTTCTCTCTCTTTTCCTTTCCTTTTTTGGCCCATTGCATCCCCACCATTCCCCCTTGATTTCCCTTTGATCTTGGCCATCCAAAAAGAAACCCTAGTTCTACAAAAAGGGGAAGATTGAAGGAGATTTCAGATTTTTATGAATTGCTGAAATTTGGTGCCTCTTCGTGAGTGCTTCCGGGCGAGACTCGTGTCCCCGATCCTCGCCGCTTCCACGACTTCGCCTCGTGAAGGCCTTGGTGCTGATTTTCCGAAGGTTCCGGCTTCTCCCGACGTCCGGCTTTGCTCCGTGTGCAGGATCGTCGGCGCATCCTTGCAATCGACCCACGGCGGGAAACCCCAGGCAGTATCTTTTCTTTTCTTTGTTTTCCATCGCATCCGCATCATTTTCCATTCGTTTCCATTGCCTCCGCTCCGCATCGCAGCCGTCATCACCCTTTTCATCGCTAGTTGAAGCCCTAACATATGCCTACGTATTAGATTTGCTATCTTTAGTCTGTCGGTTACCCTTGCAAGCATATGTAGCCTTTTTTTATATAAAATCTGAAGCAAACGTACCTCTGAAATTCCTTATCTACTGCTGTGAATGATATTAGTATATGCTGATTTTCGTTTTCAGGTTATTATTGTATCCATACTTGTTAGATCTTAGTCCAAGCTTTATGTGCGTGCATAGATTTTCAGATTTTCCCAATTCTCCATTGAAACCCTAGTGTAGGTCAGACCTTTGCCTGCATCAAGATGTCGGCACATCTGCAAGATCTCGAGCTAATCTTCAAACGGCTTCGAAGGTACAACTCTGCATGAATCCACTCAAATGCGCATTCGGAGTCTCCTCAGGCAAAGTCCTTGGCTTCGTCGTACGACATCGTGGCATTGAGATAGATCAATCCAAAATTGATGCTATCGTCAATATGCCCGCACCAAAGACAGTGCGAGACCTCAGAAGCCTCTAAGGGCACTTGGCGTATATCCGAAGATTCATCGCCAACTGATGCAGACGAGCCACTACGTGCAGTTTTTCTACAGCTGATGGCGTATTTTAATCCGCGCCGGAGATCCAGGAACCCGATCGTCGATCCGTCTGCATCAGTGGAAAGCTTAATCGAAGCCCCACAGTTTTGGTTTTTACTTTATTTCGATCCGACCAACGGATCGTTAGTTATTTCAGTTTTTATTTCTGGTTTGGGTAGGTGCGAGCCATGTTCGCATCCGGTTCGAGCCACAGATGCCGAACTGACTCATTTCCGTGTTTACTTTTTAGCCGTAGGATCTTAAGTTAGGGATAGATCTCAATGGATGAGATTTCAAGGGAAGCCAAAAACCCAAAATCCTAACCTATTCCCCCACCCGACCGGCCCTCTCTCTCTCTCCCGCGAACGCCCCGCGCCCCCTCTCTCTTCCGCGCGTCCTTCTCTCTCTCTCTACACGACCGGCCCTTCTATCTCTTTCTTTCCTTTTTTTGCCTTTGTGCTTTCATTCCCTATAAAGCCTAAAACCCTAATCGCATGAAAGGAGATGAATTTGAATTGAAACCCTAGAAACGGAGAAGCGGCTCGCTTGTTCGGTTTATCCTTTCCGACGATTTCTTCTTTGCTTCTCATCCTGTTCTTCCCTCGCAAGCTTCTACCCCGTCGCCTCGCTATTCATCCTCGGCGTCACGGAAGATCGACGTGGAGTTTCTTCTTCTTCAAGATCGTCGTCTCGGCTTCTTCACCCCGTCTTCTGAGCCACGCCTCCCCTTCCGCGCCATTCCTCTGCAACACGGAGTATCGGAAAGCTGCCGGCATTGACCTAAGCACGGTTTGGATTGTCCTCTGATTTTTCATGTGATATTTTCCTTTCCATTAACCGGCCTTGTTGCTGATTTTATGTTAGAATACCTAAATTTCTGTTTTCCCGAGAGTCTCATCCATTAGGATTTTATCGTTAGGTTTGTGGTTGTTCTTGATACAATGGCTTATTATTTGAGATGATGTTATTGTTTCATTGCTGGAATTCAGTTATATTAATCTGAAATTAAGTCTCTTCTTGTCAATTTTATTATCTCGTTGAGTTAAATTTGTTTGGGAATGAATGGTCGATGAATCATGATTATAGGTTGTGCTGAATTTTGTTTATAATATGCTGAAATCTGATTTACTGTTTTAAATTCTGCACTTGGTTTAATTTAAGCATTCCGCATCGCATTTAGTTGATATCAGATCCCATCAAGTTGGTATCAGAGCGCACTAGTCGTCGCGTCCTTACGCAACGGCCGGTCCTCTCGCATCTTTCGCATCATCGCGTGTTGCTGAATTTTTTTTTTATTTTCCTTATTTTCATTTTAGTGTATCTTGCATTAATTAGGACCCCAGCATCGCGTGATCGCATACATTTTAGGACCATCCCTTTTCTCCCGAGTGAATCGATAGCATCTACTAGACAATCTATAATGGCTGGATTGTTGCCACCCCGCACTTGGCACGATGCCTTCATAAGGCAACAGGAACACATGGGTAGGCTTCAGACCCAAATAGAAAAATTGACCTTGGCCGTCACCAAATCCCAGAATCCACCTCGACCCCATCGGGAACACAGGATTAGAGCGTCGTCAGGGCATAGTGAGTTAGACCTAGAGTCAGGCGGAGCCAGCGTCAGTTCCTCGAATGGATCTGATAGGCGGAATAGCAGAACTCATAGGAGATCGAAGTCCCATTGGGGCTGGGATCAGAGCATCAACATAGAAATTCTTGAGTTCGGGGGTCGGATGGATCCCGAAGAGTTTCTAGAGTGGGCCGAGCATATCGACCGGTATTTCGAGTGGAAGAAAATCCCCCGCGACAAACAAGTTAAGTTTGTCAGCCTTAAACTGAAAGGTCATGCACTCGTTTGGTGGAAACAGTTGCAGACCGCTAGGGGTAGAAAGGGAAAAGACAAAATTTCCACTTGGACCCACATGAGGGAAAAGCTGCAACGGAAGTTCCTCCCTTCCGATTTCAAACAACGTGTGTTCCAGAATTCGTCCTCGAAAGTATCCGAGCGCACTAGTCGTCGTGTTAGGGAAAAGAGCACAAATCCGCTGGCGTACTACACGCAGACCAGCCAAAACAGAAGTCACCAAACCCTGCGACAAGAGCACAAATCGGTAGATCAGCCAGATCACAAGTCAGCCGATTGTCCTCAACGACAAGTCAACCCACAGACAAATCTGGCGGACAATGACGAGGATAGTCAGGGGTCTGAGGGCGAACACCTCAATGAGTTAGTCGTGGAGGGAGAGGATGTGACTGCACCACTGCTGATTATTCACCAGTCCCCATCACCCCCTGCACCTAAAGCTCTTCTGAGGCAGAACCAACCCATACCACCATTCGCAGATAATCTCGTAGGGTGTTCATCTGCTTCGCTGTCGATTGAGAAAGGATTAGACCACATTTTGCATTCCATTGCATGCACATCGCACTTAGAGTCTGTAGGCATTAATCGCACTCGCATTCATCATTTGCTTGGCATCTCTACAATCATAAACCAGTCACATGTGCATCCATGTCATCCAAGTGTTGAGTTTAATCTTAAAGACGATTTTGGCATGTTTGATCACTTTTCGATGCAAAAGACTTATGAATCATGCGTTCAAATTTCAGACGACCCATCATCTTTAATTTTTCGAAATCATAACAAGTGGCATGATGAGTATTTTAATTTCTCATTTTTTTAACTGAATCCCGACAATGATTGCATGACATATCTTCGTCATCTAGAATCCACTTGTTTTGCACCGTGCGCAGGCCACCTCGAGCACCACATAATGCACCCGCAACCCATGGCCCTTCAAATACACCATTGCCAATCGCGCAAGCCGATGACCCGCAGCACATTATGCTCCCGCGGCCTTTCTTTTCACATGTCATCTAAATTTCATGTCAACCCAAATTCCTATTATCACATGAAATTATCTGAGTATTTTGATGATCTTATCGTGCCGCGGAGGATGTTGGTGTTGACTTTCAGGTCTTCGCTTGGCGTCGAGGGGCAGAGGCTACGAGATGGAGTTGCCGTGTACCTGAGGCGGATCACTTGGCCACCGGACCCGGGAGAGCAGTCAGATCAGAGGCAGCGGCTGCAGTTGCTGCCAGGAGAGCCTCCGCCGGACCCAGGACCTGGCTCGACAGGAGTCGAGTTCTTTTGAGTCCGGGGGACTTGATGCAGACGAGCCACTACGTGCAGTTTTTCTACAGCTGATGGCGTATTTTCATCCGCGCCGGAGATCCAGGAACCCGATCGTCGATTCGTCTGCATCAGTGGAAAGCTTAATCGAAGCCCCACAGTTTTGGTTTTTACTTTATTTCGATCCGACCAACGGATCGTTAGTTATTTCAGTTTTTATTTCTGGTTTGGGTAGGTGCGAGCCATGTTCGCATCCGGTTCGAGCCACAGATGCCGAACTGACTCATTTCCGTGTTTACTTTTTAGCCGTAGGATCTTAAGTTAGGGATAGATCTCAATGGATGAGATTTCAAGGGAAGCCAAAAACCCAAAATCCTAACCTATTCCCCCACCCGACCGGCCCTCTCTCTCTCTCCCGCGAACGCCCCGCGCCCCCTCTCTCTTCCGCGCGTCCTTCTCTCTCTCTCTCTACCCGACCGGCCCTTCTATCTCTTTCTTTCCTTTTTTTGCCTTTGTGCTTTCATTCCCTATAAAGCCTAAAACCCTAATCGCATGAAGGGAGATGAATTTGAATTGAAACCCTAGAAACGGAGAAGCGGCTCGCTTGTTCGGTTTATCCTTTCCGACGATTTCTTCTTTGCTTCTCATCCTGTTCTTCCCTCGCAAGCTTCTACCCCGTCGCCTCGCTATTCATCCTCGGCTTCACGGAAGATCGACGTGGAGTTTCTTCTTCTTCAAGATCGTCGTCTCGGCTTCTTCACCCCGTCTTCTGAGCCACGCCTCCCCTTCCGCGCCATTCCTCTGCAACACGGAGTATCGGAAAGCTGCCGGCATTGACCTAAGCACGGTTTGGATTGTCCTCTGATTTTTCATGTGATATTTTCCTTTCCATTAACCGGCCTTGTTGCTGATTTTATGTTTGAATACCTAAATTTCTGTTTTCCCGAGAGTCTCATCCATTAGGATTTTATCGTTAGGTTTGTGGTTGTTCTTGATACAATGGCTTATTATTTGAGATGATGTTATTGTTTCATTGCTGGAATTCAGTTATATTAATCTGAAATTAAGTCTCTTCTTGTCAATTTTATTATCTCGTTGAGTTAAATTTGTTTGGGAATGAATGGTCGATGAATCATGATTATAGGTTGTGCTGAATTTTGTTTATAACATGCTGAAATCTGATTTACTGTTTTAAATTCTGCACTTGGTTTAATTTAAGCATTCCGCATCGCATTTAGTTGATATCAGATCCCATCACCAACCTAGCTGGGAAATGCCATCCGTTCAGTCGTCTCATGAAAAAAGGACCGTCCAAATGGGATGATGCTTGCCAAGAAGCTCTCCAAAGCATCAAAACCTATCTTCTGAAGCCGCCAGTTCTATCGGCACCAGTTCAAGGAAGGCCGCTAATCCCCTACATTAGTGCCCAGGAGAAATCCTTGGGGGTACTCCTGGCTCAAGACAACGAGCTGGGCAAGGAGATAGCATGCTACTACTTGAGTCGCACTCTCGTCGGCGCAGAGTTAAATTACTCTCCGATAGAGAAGGTTTGCTTGGCACTCATCTTCGCCACGAAAAAGCTGCGACACTACATGCTGGCTCATACTGTCAGACTCATCTCGTAGGCCGACCCCCTCAAATACATCATGTCAAAGCCAGTGCTCTCCGGACGTCTGGCGAAGTGGGCACTACTTCTCCTCGAATATTGATACAATGATATCACCTTCATGCCACAGAAGGCAGTCAAAGGGCAAGCTCTCACGGATTTTCTCGCAGAATATCCCCTTCCGGCAGAATAGGAACTGTCATAAGATCTCCCAGACGAAGAAGTGTTCTCTATCGACATCGCTCCTTCCTGGAAGATGTTCTTTGACGGCGCAGCAAGACAGGACATAGCAGGAGCCGGAGTCATCTTCGTCACTCCAAACGACGAGATACTCCCCTTCTCATTTCTGCTGTCGGAACCATGTTCCAACAACGTGGCGGAGTATCAAGCTCTACTCATCGGTCTCGAACTCGCCAACGATATGAAGCTTCAGGGACTCAAGATTTTCGGTGACTCTCAGCTCGTCATCCAGCAAGTCTTGGGAGCATACGAAGTCAACAAAGAAGACCTAGTGCCACTGCACGCGCGGGCTTTGGAACTCCTTGGCAAACTTGAGGCTGCTTCCATTCAGCATGTCTCCAGAAACTTCAACCAGCAGGCTGACGCACTCGCAAACTTGGCGGCTACACTCCCGTTTCCAGAAGAACGTCAGCTCGTCGTCCCCGTCTGCAGAAGAATCGTGATCACCAAAGAAGGCCCTATCGGAATTCCAGTCCGAGCCAATGCGGTGCACGTCCTCGAAATTGAAGAGCAAGACTGGAGGCAACCTTTCGTGGATTATCTCGTCCATGGTAAACTCCCTAAAGATCCAAAGCGCAAAGTTGATATTCGTCGACGGTTTCTGAAGTTCTACCACTTCAACAACGAGCTGTACCGTCGAAGTTACGATGGCACATTCCTGAGGTGCCTCGCAAAGGAAGAGGCAGAAGCAGCACTAGAAGTACACGCGCCAGTTACACGGTGATTACATCCGTCAACCGCCAGAGCCTCTGCACCCAACAATCGCGTCATGGCCCTTCGACGGATGGGGACTCGATATTGTCAGTCCCCTGCCCAAGTCATCCAAGCAACATCTTTACATTCTGGCGGCAACGGACTACTTCTCCAAATGGGCTGAAGCAACACCTCTATGGAAAGTTACAAGGCACTCCGTCATCAGCTTCATCCAGAATGACATCATCTTCCGATACGGAATCTCTCGCTACATCGTAACGGACAACGGAAGCAATTCAAAAATGCTGCTGTCAGCCAATTCTGCGCCAAGTATGACATTAAACAGAAGTGCTCGACGATGTACAACGCTCCGGCCAACGGTCTGGCAGAGGCCTTCAACAAGACCCTTTGCAAGCTGCTGGAGAAAACTGTCTTGAAGACAAAGGACTGGCACGAACACATGGGCGAAGCACTATGGGCCTACCGCACGTCCTTTCGCACTCCAACGCAAGCAACTCCATACTCCCTCGTCTATGGAGTAGAAGTCGTTCTTCCGCTCGAGCTCTAGATCCCATCGCTCAGGATAGCAATCCAGGAAGGCCTCACCAGCGACGACAACGCCCAGCTCCGCCTAGCAAAATTAGAGGCCTTGGATGAAAGACGCCTCGAAGCTCAGCAACGTCTGGAGTGTTATCAGGCCAGACTGACCCGCGCCTTCAACAAGAAGATCCGCCCTCAATCCTTCCAAACAGGAGAACTGGTGCTGGCAGTCAAACGCCCCATCATCCTCTCGCATTGAGGAGGGAAGAAGTTTGACGCCAAATGGGATGGACCGCACTCCGTCAAAGAAGTCTACTCCAACGGCGCTTACCTCACCACGCCAAAAGGGCTCACGCTCGGCCCTATCAATGGCAAGTACCTCAAAAGGTACTATGCCTAAAGCAAGGCCACACTCTTTGAAAAAAAAAAAAAATGAACTACGTGCGACTTGATCCCCCTTAGGGGGGTACGTAGGCAGCCTGAGAAGTCACTTCAGGTTCAGTCCGACTAAAAGAAAAAGCCAACAATGGTCTATACAAATGAGTAGTGAAATATGGTGATATTATTAGATATTCAAGAAAAGGCGGTACATGGCATAAGTTCTGAAGAAAAACTACAATGCAAGATCACAAGACAAAAAGCAGCTAAACGAAAGTATCCAAAGCTCGAAGGCGGCACAGTAACTCCTCTCTAGTAACCTCTACTCGCTGAAGTTCCAAAGGATGTGTGGCCAAGAGCTCGCGACGGGCCGCCCAGTCTGATTGCTGCTTCAGGAAACTCGCCTTCAAAGCGCTCTCCGCAGTCTCAGCTCGCTCCAAACGAGACTCTGCCTTCCGAAGCGAGGCGCGCACCGATTCTATCTTCTTTTGAGCCTTCGACAGACTGGAAGCGGCCTCCGCAAGCTGGTGCTCTGACTGATACA
Source organism: Chamaelirium japonicum (assembly GCA_947650365.1). Taxonomy (NCBI): domain Eukaryota; kingdom Viridiplantae; phylum Streptophyta; class Magnoliopsida; order Liliales; family Melanthiaceae; genus Chamaelirium; species Chamaelirium japonicum. Next base: position 12,229,883 of record OX393559.1, on the reverse strand, counting down.
AGCTCGCCTCGGCGGCTTCAAACTCAGAAGGAGCACTCCCCTCCAGTAGAGCCCGCCGGGAACGATAAGCCTCGCTGTCAGTCACGAGCAAGTTCATCTGGGCGACAAAAGAAGAGCTGTCCACCTTGAACTCCTCCAAGCTCGCACAAAACTCTGCACCGTCGGTAGACCACCAGTCTTAGAGGGCACCAAAGCTCGCGTGTTGATTGGCTCCAGCGTCGACTTGATATACTGCCGACAACTGCCAAGAAGAAACTCTGAAACTCTGCTCCTCGGCCTTAAACACAGACGAGGTGCCGCAGAGTATGTGGGCAAAACCTTCCCTTCCACTGTGGTCGCCACGGGAACTGCCTTCGCCAACGAGGCCGGCAAAACTAGGGAAACTGCCGCCAATGTTGCAACAATCGTCTCCTCCACCAAGCTTGAGAGAACGGCAGTCGGGGAACGTCGCTTGTCGACACTCGAAACTTCGGCCTCTTCGTGAAAAGACAAAGCCTCGACGTCGATGCCATCCAAATCGATATCGCCACTAGGGAAGTTCTCCCCGCAAACCCCGAGGAGGTCCAGATCATCCGGAGGAACGCCTAGCCCACACTCCCCAGGCACTTCTTGCGCGGCCCCAGTAGACGAATGCCCGTGAGATGCCTTCGAAGTTCGCCTCGCATTCCCACCACTATAACGGAATCTGCCCAAAAGAAACACACTACTCAGCATAATGGAACCTCTTGAGTACGGAAAGGAAGCAAAACAAGGAGAACTTCATACCTGCAAGGTCAGACGAAGCCGCCCCAGACGGAGGGATCACCTCGTCTCTTAGAAGGCCGGGCTCCTCGACATCCTCAACCGGACAAGGAACCCTCGAAGTCATCCCGCGGGGAATGCACACCTTTCGCCTTTTGGGCGGGGCACCCTCAACAGCGGTCTTCGAGAGAAAGGACGGCCCGGGGGCATTAGCGAGGTCGGCTTCTAACACGGGAACCGAAGAGGGAACCCGACGGGCACTGGAAAGACGACTGCAACTCTTCTCGGTCCTCTGAATCCCCAATTGAAGGCGATGATCCTCCATTCCCGCCGAAGGATCAACGCTGAAATTTTTAAACTCACTGCTCGCCAGAACGTCAACCGGGAGACTCGCAAGCAAGGGGGATACTCGCTCTTCAATCCACTTGCAGTAGCCTGGAGTGGCGGCATCCCGAAACTCCGACTTGGTCCCAGGGAAGAAGCTGCCACTAGTCAGTCGAGCATAAAGAGAAGCCCAGAGGCGATAACCTTCCTGCGGGCTGATGCGCCCCTGCAACCGCTGAGGCATACCGGGAACTTCTTGCCGAAATCCTTGCTGACGAGCGAAGCGGTAAGGGGAGTACTGTTCCACTTCCACTATATCCCCCCGACGCCAAACCAAGTAGCCGGGGCGGCAGCTGACCATATTCCAATACAAGCCGTCCGAGAGCTCCTCGTTGTCGTGGACCGTCGATCTCTCTAAAGGTAGCACTGAGTGCTCTGACAAAAACTCGAAGTCGGTGTTTTCCATCCTCCGCAAAAGAGTGCGAGCACACTCCTTTGGGCCCTCCCAGCTGATAAAAGCATTTAAGATTCCTTCTACGCCCGGCAAGAAGGGCAGGTCGGCTGGATGCCCACGTCTGGCGAAGATCCCCTTTGGGAAGTGAAGAGCCGTCCAGCCATACAGATAGTGCAGAGGTCCAAAGGTATTAGACCGGCCGAGCTCCCCTTTGGCATTGTCCGAGCTGGACAAGCTCCAGTAAGTACCACTCAGCCCCTAGTACAAGGCGCATAAAATTGCCGGAGCCAGATTGAAAAGCTCCCCCCTGGCCATCCGGGAGGCTGTAAGAAAGGTCCCCGAACGGATGACCTCGCCGGGACAGGGAAGCACGAACCGACAAAGGAAGACGACCAGCCCGGCGGCTCGGTAAACTGCCCGCCACTCCTCGCTGTCACGCCTCAGACTAAGGACCTCCCAAGGGCTCTGTTTTCCCTCCATTGAATGCCTCACTCGGGCCATGGACTCAATAGGTCTCACAAAAGAACGCAGTAGAGGCCTCTTCATCTGAGCAACCTTCCACATCGAGTGAGCTGAAGGTGCCGGGGACCTGTACTCGCCTCTGAACCAGAAGTCGACCCAAAAGGAAGGGCAAACCCGGTCCGACTGATCCCGCGCTGCAATGACGGCGTACGCCTTGAACAAAAGAAGGCAGGAGCTCGGGGCAAAGCTGCTATCTAGCAAGTCCTTCAAAGCTGGCACCTCTTCTTGATAATAATTCCGCACTTCAGGGCATCCAGAAACGATGTGGACGTCGCGGAGGGAGATCCCTATTTCTCCCGCTCCAGTGAGAAAAGTGTTGGTAGCTGGGCACCAGAGTTCACAAAGAGCGCGATACATCCCCTCAGGATGGCTATATTCTCGACGAGCTGGCATTAGAAACTTAGCCAACGGCTTCATCTCAAGTTCCGCCCCAAAGATTTCGGAGAGCTCGCTCATCCATTCATGAAAACCGCAAAGGTACTGGACGTCCCCCCGAGGCCAAAAGTCGGTACCCCACCGGGTCAAGCAGGAGCAGATCTTCGAAGCAACTACCGGTGTGGGCACGAAATCTTCATCACAATGGTGAAAAGGCGTACTCAACCTTGGACAAATGAGCTTCATGGAGATCGCCTCGTCGGTGTAGACTTTCTCGCTCAGCTTCGGCATCCCGCAAGTCGCGTCAGCAACTCAATCCTCTGTGATGCGCTCGTGGATAAAAATCCGGAGCAACAACAGAAGGTCTTCTCTCATCGAGTTACGGTAACGGTACACCCGAGTAAGGGGGAAGCAAAGGCACCTACTCCCATCGGAGAAGTCCTCAGCTATCCACCCCGACGAAGTCAAACCCTTGAAAACTCGGATCCTGAAGAGACACGAAGGGAAGCAAGTCAAAACAAGCAGGGGGAAGCTGCGCAAAAAAAAAAAGTTCACAATTGAAACCCGAGGGCCCCACAGCCCCCTGTCAGGAGGACCGCCCGGCTCGCGCCACTGCATCCCCTCTCCGACCCGATCAGGGCCCCCCCAACTCGGAGTCGCACCGCCAGCCGCCTCGTCCCACGCCCGCGCCGTACGCAGCTATTGCACTCCGGCCACGGCCCGCGCCTACATCGCATCCTGCGCCCATGCCGGATGCTGCCACGCCACAGCTCGTGCGCCATGCACCGCTGCTGTTGTTCTCCGCACCCAACCGACAGAGAGGGGGCAAAAAAAAAGTATTAGCAGCAACAGCCGGGGCCCACGCTCCTCTCCCCCAATGGGAAGCCGACACCAAAGGGAAGGGGGGGGCCCGCGTTCCTCTCCCCAATTGGGCATCCGACACAAAAGGAAAGGGGGGGGGGGGTGCGGCCCCCCCTCCTCCTACACGTCCGGGGCGGGGGAGCGCCCGAATCGGGGCCGCGGCCTCCCGGCCCCCGCGCCCCTCTCCGACCCGCCCCGTCGCACGCCGCTCGCGCCGTCCACGTGTGCCGCCTGCTCGCGTCGCGTGCGCCGTCCCGCGCTGCAGCACACCGCCGCTGCCGCTCCGCCCGCGCCCGGCCGTCGATCCTGCCTCGCTGCCCCGCGCCGCTCCGACCGCCTACGCACCGCCCTCGCGCACAGCCCTGGCCGTCGCTGCCCCCCGCGCCCGGCCGCCGATCCTGCCGCCCCCGCCCCGCGTCGCTCCGCACGCCAGCACCGCCGCTGCGCCCCTACCCGGCCTCCGTTCGCACCACAGCCGCCGCTGCCGTTGCTGCTTCTGCAGCCCAGAACCAGAAGAAAAAGAAGAAAAGGAAAGAAAAAGAAGAAGAAGAAGAAAGAGGAAGAAGAAGGCGGCGAAGGCGGTCAACACCTCAGCCGCGCTTCTCCGTCCTCCTCGCCGCGGTCGTCGTCGCCCCGTCGCTTCGAGCCCACCTTCGCAACAATCTTCAAGTCGCGTACCATCGCTGTCGCCGTCGACGAAAGAGGCAACACCGGGAAGACGGAGCAAGTCGCGTGCAACCCCTGGCAGCACTGTTCCGACGGTGGTCTCCAAAAGCCGGCGGAGCCTTTGCAAGAGCAAGGTGTTGGATGAAGGGGGTAGAGGCCCTTAAATAAGCCTCCAACCCCGTCCACAAAAGGAATCAAGGACAAGTGCTATACGCTCCCTACGTGCACAAACCCTACACGTTTCCGCCAGCGCACTCATCCTTGAGGGGCCACTTATAGACACACAAATTGTGTCTAACCCGGACCCGACTCGCATGCACCTATGCGGAGGCAAACCCGACATACACTCGGGCCCGGACCCGACTTGCATGCACCAATACGGATGCAAACCCGACACGCACTCGGACCCGGACCCGAACTCAACTCGCATGCACCGACTCAGGGGGGAAACCAGACCCGACCCGCGCCAAACAAGAGACCGGGTGGGCCCATCCCCAAGTGGGGCCCACCCGAGCCCCCTACCCGCGGGTAGGGGGTGGCCGGCCATGCAAGGAAAGACAAAAAAAAGAAAGAAAAGAAAGAAAGAAAAGGAAAGAAGAGAAAGAAAGAAAAGGAAAGAAAAGAAGAAAAATGAAAGAAAAACCGCCATGTGCGGGGGGAGGTTGCGTATGACGTCTACTTATGCGTGGATCTGCGCCGATCCCTCGATCCGACGGACAAGAAGAAGAGCCGGGTCGCCATCAATTTCATGTGCAAGATTCAGTCATAATTACCCCGCCAGAAAAGGAAAGCAAATAAAAGTTTATTCCTCTCTTCAATTGAAGAATAAATCTTGGGTAATTATGGGGAGATATTAAAGGGATTCAAAATTAAACTTCCCATATCTCTCCCCTCCCCCCTTCACCTATAAATAGAGGGGGAGGGGGAAGGCTCAAGAGGTCGAAGGGGTCAGAGGTCGCAAGCTGAAGACGAAGCGAGGAAGCTCTGCAGAAGAGGAGACGCGCTCTTCATCGACCCAAGGCTTCACGAGGCACGGGCAAGCCTATCCCTTCGGGACCGGCTTAGTCCATTGAAAGCCCTCATCAACGTGAAGACCCTTGCACAAGAAGATCAAGCCTTCGACTCCGTGCACGAAGAGAAAAGCTCGGAGAAGAAGAACCCTTCGACTCCGAAGACGCCAGAAGCAAAGGCCGAAGAAGATCGGAGCGGCACCACCCCATCGTCTCCAACAAGCCTTCGACTCCGATCAAGCCCAACAGCCCGGAGAAGAAGACCGAAGGTCATCATCCATCGCCTTCGACAAACGTCCACTCCATCCACGAAGAAGAAAGCTTGGAGAGGAACATCCGAAGCGTCGCTACACTCGTCGTCTTCAAAGCAAAGCCGATGCTACAACCGTCGCACGAAGATCGGTGCTACCCCCGCCGTCTTCAAAGGAACCCTTCGAATCCGATCACGCCAAAGAAGCCCGGAGAAGAAGAAAAGTCGAGCCGACACCTAAACCGTCGAGGAGGCCAGAAGCCTTGAAGAAGTAGCCACCGCCGTTCGAGAAGATCGAGTCGACGCCGAAGCAAAAGTCCACGCAAGAGGCCAAAGTAAAAGCCCCGGTAAAGCCCGCGCCAAAGCAACGCAAGTGCCAAAGCCAAGCGACTACGCCGGTCACGAGCAAAAGCACCGCACGTTCTAGCCTATACGACGCGAAGTCCGGAAGAACGAAAGCATCGCAAGTCTCCCCCCGTCTACGTCCAAGCGCAAGCGCCAAAGCAAAGCAAAAGCCAGAGCCACGCCAAAGCCGAAAGCAAAACTAAAGCCAACGCCAAAAGCACGATCGACGCCGCGAACCGACAATCAAGGACACCGAGGTCTAGCAAGGAGCAAGGAAGACACGACGACCGAGGAACGAAGCCGAAAACCTCCTAGCCGAGGAAGCGCGAAGCACGGAAGGGACCAAAGCAACGGCGGATATTCCTTAGCCTCTCAAAGAACCCTCACCCTGTAAAGACCTCTGTCCTGGGCAACCCCTTCAGAGCTCTCGCACGAATACCACGTGGAGACGCGGATCAAAGAGACCCTTCAGAGGATCTCTCTCACAATCTTCTGATCAATATTCGTCGCACCCAGCTCACCACCCCCGAGTTCCTGGGTCCCGGCACTTGTAATCTTCGTGTGTTTGCAATAAAGACGACCCGGATCTTTTTCTGCGCATACAATATCTTTTCCTTTGCAATCATCTTCGTTCCTATTATGTCGTCAATTACTTGATGTAAATGTAGTGATCAGATGCTCTGATTATTCCTTGCTCACTAACTGCAGGCCTACGGCCTAGAAGAGCAGGGAAACCTTCTAGAGCTCGTCGATCCAAACCTCGGTTCGAACTACTCAAAGGAGGAGGCAGCACAGATGCTGAGTGTGGCCCTCGAATGCACCAACCCATCCCCGACTCTTAGGCCCCCGATGTCCACCGTGGTGGGCATGCTTGAACGCAGAACTCTGGTGCGGGTCTCGACCGTGGAACATATGGTGCCCGAGAGTGAGGATTCGAGGTTCGAGGCACCCCACTCCTCTTCTTTGGTCCAAAGCAGTAGGGAGGAAAGTAGTTGATGTTATTCCTCAGCAAGCAAGCTTCTCTCTGAGTGCTCAGAGCAATCTTAAACCCTCATCCTGAATGTTCTGACGTTTCTTTGAAAGATGTATTTATGTAATAAATCCAGTCTCTCTCTCTCTCTCTCTCTCTCTCTCTCTCTCTCTCTCTTACAAATAAAAGGCCAGGTTTGCAATGTACTTCTTTTGTACTGTACTATTTTATTTTACAGCAATTTTTAAAAAACATATTAAAAATAATTTATTTGGAAAGAATGGTTCCAAACCTTTTAATTTATCAATAACGGACTTATACAGCAATTCAATTGCCATATAAGTAATTTAATTGGTGCATGTCCTGATATACGTAGGGACTTATCGCGGGAAGTAAAGGGCTATTTTTTTCTTATATGGCAGTTGAATTGCCGTATAAGTCTGTTGCTGCTAAATTAAAACTTTTGGGTCCGTTCCTTCCAAATAAATTATTTTTTAATCTGTTTTTTAAAAATTGCTGTTTATTTTATTAAAGGCAAATTAAAGGTAGGTCCCTGTAGGAGATGCTTTGTTACGTCAAGGATAGGTTAAGCTGCTTTTAGCGTTAAGTTCCTTTATAACTATTTTTTAAAGCGACCATTTTACCCCTACATGCAGCTACAGAATTATTACTGTAGCAATTGTTACTCTTTTGTACTTATATTTACTCTTTTTTGCTATTTTTGTACCTGTTGCTACCCTGCATAAATAATTAAAAGAAGCTAACAAAGTATATTAAAAGAGAGCAATTTTGTCACCCTCCTTCATCTGAACCGTCGGTCAATGGATGTGATCGAAGAAAAAGTGCTGCATGGGATGTACGGGTCGATGGTGCCCGTTGAAGTGCATCCAATGGCTAGGAAGGGGAGGTAGTGCTCACACACAGATAAAATGGTTTTTGATACAACACCAAGTTTGAGTATGAAGAGAACAATTAATTGCAAGCATGATTATTACATATCATCAAAGAAACAACCCTTATACAAAGAATAGACAAACCCAAAAGATTTATTGCAAAAAAAAAAACCCAAAAGATGTACCCAAAAAAAAAGAGACAAACCCAGAATATTCACTGCTGGTGAATGAGTCCACAGTGTCCTGGTTTCTTCCATGGTAGTTCATACATTGCCATTATTACCTTGATAAGCTTATATGCTTCAGTTCTTTCATCTGCATCAAACAAGAACCAATGCTAAGATCTATGGAATGGTTTGTGGTAGCCTGATATACATTATTGGCCCATTTGGGCCATTTCCTAATAATTAACTTGGAGCTTTTTGGGTGAAATTGTTTCCTAACATTGTATCATAGCATCGGTTTCTGAGAGGTCCTGGGTTCAAATCTCGTTACCTTTATTTGTTTATTCCGGTATTCATTTGTTTCGTTCTCCACGTATGGGAGAGAGGATAATTTTTCCCAGATAAAAATAATAATAATGATTTTTATATAAATATTCATCGGAAACTAATTCCGGAAGTAGCCTATTTGAATTTTTGTAGGCTCTGAAGAAAATCGCTATCGGAGATGACGGTTTAAGCATTAAAAAAGTCTGTCTCTAGCATAAACTGCTAAGGTTGGTTTTCTCGGATGTGAAAATTGTTCCATGATAAACCGCTATTCAAAATAGCAGTTTTTTTGGGAGAGCAATCCCAACCTAGAGGAATAGGCTACTTCGGAAATTATAATTCAATGGGTATTTATCTAGGAGTTATATACTTCTTTGGAAAAAAATAATTGGGGACTTTGTAAATAGCCCCTTTTTAAGGAGATGGTTTAAAGCTCCAGCCCCGATAACCTGTTCATTTGAACTCAAATCCTTTTTGAAAAGGCAGTTTTATATCAAGTCATTGTTGAATTTTTCAGCTCCTATCGAATGACAAAAATTCCCCTTCACCCATGTGCAGCATAGAAGCAATAGTGTGTATATAGTGAAATATATAGTAATTTCACTATAACGCTACAATGATTTCACTATAGCAATGATTTTGATCTGTTGCTACAGTGATTTCACTGTAGCAGCTACGGTGAATCACTTTAGCAACTGAATTGTTACTTTACTAACCCGAATTGTTACTTTAGAATTATTAATCTGCTATAGTGATTCTAGAGTAATAATTTGGTTGCTACAGTTTAGCAACTGAATAGTTACTTTAAAGTTTGAATTGCTACTTCAAAAATTACTATAGTAGCTATAATGATTTGTTGACCCATTCCCTAATAGCTTAAGCTTTTGGGTGATATATATCGTTTCGTATTAGCTTCTACCATCTGTGATGAACAATATATTGAATCATAGACGAAGAAAAAATGATGACTCACGCGAAGCAATCCGTATCGAGATTAGGGATGGTGAGCGCAACATTGCAGCTCCCAATGACGTCGCGAATAGCCTGGGGGGTGATCAGCGGGGTCTGAGATAGAACGGTCTGGAGGCACTGGCACACCACGATACTTCCGGGCGTTGAGCTGGCGGCCGTCACGAGAAGCGAGGCCCCTTGACAACACAAACTTGAGAGGTCGTCATCGTTGCTCGGATCGAAGGCTGCGCCGATGCAGGGCGCCAGTGGTGCGGAGACAACGTAGCAGGGGGCCGCGTCTGCATCATCTGCATTGGTGGGTGAGTTCAGGAGGAAGAGGACGAGGAGGAGGAGGGTGAGGAGGGTTGCTGCTGAAGCAGAGGCCATGTTGTTTTGATTGGAGGTGTTGGCTGATCCGGGGCCTTAGCTGGTTGTGGGATGGTTCAAGGCCTTGTGTGATGGTCGAGTATAAATAAGGGAGAGAGAGAGAGAGAGAGAGAGAGAGAGAGAGAGAGAGAGAGAGAGAGAGAGAGAGAGAGAGAGAGAGAGAGAGAGAGAGAGAGAGAGAGAGAGAGAGACAGTAACGTACGTATAGGAGGGTCTCAGCTGTAATGGGACGGCGGCAATGATAAAGACGGACAACAGAAGACCAACGCCGACGGTGGGGTCATCAGCTAGGTGGAGAGCATTTTTGCTAGAACGAGTTCGGATCTCCTCCGGTTGGTCGACCCGGTCCGGGGAGCCTGGCGTGCATCACAGCCGCATGCAGCCGTCGGAGCATGATTCACTTTCGGGTCGTCTGTCATCGTGCGGCTGTGATATGCACGGGCGCACCAACCGGACCAACCGACTGGTGAAGATCTGAACTCTATTGGGACGTCTTCCTTACGGCCCAATCGAGGCCTGCCACATGGACCATTAAGGTGAAATAACAGTGGCAGTAAGCAAACCCCGTTATACCATAATGACCCACGTGGCAGGTTTTGATTGAGCTGTAAGCAAGTGCCACATTCCAATTGAGCAGCAAAAATGCTTACCAGCTAGGCGTGAGAATTTATCCCATTTACCTATATCAACTTCCAATTTTGTTCTCCTAGAGTACAAGGAGCCTCTCTTGTATGTAGTGGGCTATGGTCCCACCTCGTGATGATCATGTAACCATCCCAATGTTAAAAAAAAATTGATTAATACTTTTCTTTTCTTTTTGGTAAATTAGTTCGACTTTTTTTTTTGCAATTCGAAATTCAACTCATTCAATCAACTTCTTCTCATTCTATCTTGAAACTAGGTACCATTCCCAATGGATTATCCAGAGAGCCAGTAGATCCAGATAAAAAGGAGGGGATTGAACTCAATCGGTGGGTAATTCATTACGTAGTATTAGATGTAGTGTGTTAGTATTCTATTAGTCCCACCTCGGTTGTGGTAATGTAAAGTTGTACGTATTATCTCTCCATTAATGTATATGTATTATATAAGACTACCTCTCCTTATATAGAGAGAGAACGCACGTCTTTACATTACCACAACCAAGGTGGGACAAATAGAATACTAACACACTATATCTAATACGTAACTTCAAGAGTCCTTACACAGCAACTCATCAAATAGAGGTGAGACACAACTAGAAGACATGATAAAAGAAAAATCTGAGTTACAATGCAGGGCATGAGAAGCTAAAACATGAGCCGCCTGATTGCACTCTCGATCAACGTGATTCAAATCACACAAAGCAAACAGTTGTGATAGTCTCCTACATTCCATAATGGATCGAGTTAGGGGTCTTCTAGGAAGGTGTGGTGTCCTTCTACAATAGGAGTGTAACGACTGAGAGGTTGTCACCTTCCAACATACATTATTGACTACGTTGTAGGCAAAATTTAATTCCTTCCAACATAACAAGCGCTTCTGCTTCAATAGGGGAGCACAATAGAAGAGCTTTACCAGCGACCCAGAGCACCTGACCACTGTGGTCTCTAATAATGAGGCTGCTTGTTGTCTTGCCTTCCCCCACTGAAGCATCCACATTGAGCTTCATATAACCGTCCGGATGTCAAAAGTATTGTAGAGATTTTTTTGCCACTAAGAATACGGACCGAATAAGGCGCAACGCCTTCAAATATGGTATTGTTCCGCTCCTTCCTAATTGCCCATAAAATGAAGAGGCTCAACTTCAGTTTACTGGTAGAAAGATCCAAAGGGAAATCATCCTAGCTGTCAGGAATCAGTAGGATTACACAGTGAAGGCTAATACCCTGCGGATCCAAACTCACGGAGATATAGTACATTTAAAAAATAAGTGGCCCTTGTCTTTCGGATCCAGATTGTAGAAGAGGCAGGAAAAAGAGACTTGAGTCAAACGACAGAGAATATTGTAGTGAGAGAAAATATTATAGAGTGAACAGTTATAAAGAGAGAATGGCAGACAACAAAGAGAATATCATAGTGAGAGAAAATATTGTAGAGAGAGAATAGTTGAAGAAGAAATAATGTCGGATAAAGATACATCAGCCATGTTTTCTATTTTTTGGTTTTAAACACTGTTTTTTTTTTCTTTGCATGACCGGCCAGGCGGTCAGAGGACAGGGCGCTAGAGCAAGGGCTCAATGAGGTCCGAAGATCGAAATGGGGGGAGGCTGCCAGCAGCTGCTATTTAGTATTTCCATAATCCCGACTTCAACGCCCTAGATTCGCACGCGCAAACAAGACACAACGGCTTTGAGGAAAAATTCGCTCCACGGTGTCCATACCGGGAGTTGAACAGAGAACCTCTCCAACATGAGAGAGAGGGACTATCACCAGGCCAAGAGCCCGTTGGTTAAAAACAAGTGTGTAGTCAGCAAACGTGTTGTTATGTTTTTTGTTTTTAAAAACAAGCAGCAAATGGTATTTACCAAACGTGTTTTCTATTTTTAAAAATCAAAGAATAAAATAAAAAAGCACGAAAATGTTTAAGCTTTTTTAAAACAAAAAATAAAAGTGATACCAAGCAGGGCCTCAGTTTTAGAGGTTTCCTCATTTCTTGTTGAGGAGGTTTAAATTTATCTCTTTGAATTAAATCAGTCATTCAAGGGCTGGGATTTGTTCTAGGACAAGCTGGAACTCAAACAGCACCATTAAGGATCTTGTTGGAAGCCAAGTCAGATGACATTCAATATTGAATACAAGGACATTTTCCTCAACTTGATCTTTGTCTTTCTTTTCCTTTTCAATTATCTATTTTTCTATTCTTCAAGCAAGTTTCTCTATAGCTTCAAGCAAGTCACAATGGTGCATTCCGTACAACAATTGGATGTATGCGCAGTCAATTTTGATAGCCCGATAGTTAAATCCTATAATAATGATAATTGACCGACCTTCGGCATCGTTTTGTTTCCCACAAGAGATCGGATAATCAGATCATAATGAGGTTGGATACGTTGGATGAGGTTCTAAGAGAGATTTTCAATGAGCTTAAGTTGAGGTCGATCTGACACCCGGGTGATGAATTATTACTATTTTAATTTTTAGAGTATTTTTTTCTTTTCAGGAGATTCAGAAGTCAGAAAAATATGAACCAGGATACGACATATTTGCGTCGATAAGACCTTTCCAACGAATCCTCTTGGGGTCCTATTCCGACTTTTGGCTGGATAGTTATGATTGATTATTCCTTTCAGCATGATTAGTAGACGAATCGCACCCGAGTTCCAACCGAGCCCAGTTCAAGGCCCATGACTAAGCCCAACTAGGCCTAGGACCTCCCTCCTAACATCCTAGTTGGCTTTAGGCCTCTTAGATCCCCCCCCCCCCCCCCCCCCAAGGTTTTAAAATTCAGAATTCTAATGAGAGTTCGGGCAAGATTTGAAGAGATAACCTCTCTTTCCTTTCGTTATCCTCTCCCCTTTATTAGGAAAGCTTTAACCACCCCGATCTCCTCAGCCCCATTACCATAACTGCAGCCCCCTCCCCTCCTTATTGTGAATTAAAAGAGAAAGAGATGGGAGAGAGAGAGAGAGAGAGAGAGAGAGAGAGAGAGAGAGAGAGAGATTAGGAGAAGGACGAAGAGATCGAGGGAGAAGAAAGAGCAGCAGCCCCGCCTCCTTCCCCGACAACGGCAAACCCTAGGTTAGCCCCCCCCCCCCCCTCTCCTCCTTTCCTCCTAGGCGACCCAAACCCCGTGACCCTTCCTCCTCCCTTGCCTACGGTCCACACTTGCGGAGACACCACCAGAGGCCACCAGGCCCCACCGACGACTGCCGATGCAACCGAGCCCCTCCCAGGTGACCACCGACCGACCCAAACCCCTGTATGATCCCCTCTGGCCATGGCCATCCCGGGCTCCAACGGCACTCCGACCACCTCCGACCGTGTCTCTTCCGTTGGAGAGTTGTAGGGGTGACCGGTCGGGCACCGTCGGCACTCCCAAACTCGGTCCCGCCGTTGCAGTCATAGCCAAACACCCCTGCTGCCAGCTATTCTGGTGAGAAAGAAGAGGTCGGGGGCAGATCCATAAATAAACGGGTTTGCTCCAAGTTGTTTAATAACTTAAGACTGCAACCCCGACTCGACCTCATAGACCTTACTCGACATCGTAGACCTGACCCAACAATCTGTAATTGACCCGACAACCTAGAACAGACCTGACTGTGCTATACACACTAAACTGATCTGGTTCAGCTGAACTAGACTTGTAAACCGGCCAGACTTAGTTCAGCTGCCATTTCTCCGTCCGAACTCAAAATCGGACAAAACTAGCGCCATCGAGACCATCTCGAAAAATCCTACCTATTGATCATAGTTTGGTATAGTAATTATACTATTTAGTACCCGTTTTATTCATGGGCACAATCTAGTCGTGGCATCGTGGTTTAGTCGTCGTCTCTCCGTCCGAACTCGGATTCGAAAAAAACCTGTGATATCATACCTGGAATCTTGAGACCTACCGGCTGAACCCAGAAGATAACCTTAGAAACTCTTTGACTCTAGTGACCTAACCCTGAGATCGGTTTCTTCGGTTCCATATGATTCAACCCGAAACCCTCCAATTGATGTCGGATTCAATGAAACTGAAACCGTCGGAAAGGGTTTTTCGAGCCCGATTCGATGGATTAGTTTCAGTCCCAAATTTTTGATTGACCTAGTGTTGTTTAGGTTTGAGGGTTTCAGTCACATGGATTTTTGTGCTATCAGTTCAATGAAAGTCACCTATCGATGGTGCTCGACTATCATTGGCATAGAACCCTCGTCGCAGATGCTTTTGTTTAAATCGACAGACTTGTGATATAGATCTTTGTAATTTATCAGACCTTGACCATGACGATCTAGCTGGAGGCGGAGTAGAGGTCAATTAGCAGGAGTTTGTGCGCATCAATCAGGTGAGATTTACTTCTTTTTTTTTCATGGTCTTTAATAGTGGAAAATGAGAACAACTAAGGGTAGGCGTCCATGACACTGCATACGAGTCCCGTCGGGCATCATCGCATGTGGTCAAGTTGACCCCGTATTGCATGTGAAGTCACAAGTCCAACAACACATGCATGAAATAATATAATATAATATAATATAATAATTACTATTGATTGCTTGGACACCGTAATTAGGCATTCCCTTAAACTGAACCAATAAATGACTAAATAATAAATATCGGGACCCACCCTCTTAAATGGAGTGTAGTAACCCTCGTACGCTGGTTTCAGGAGAGTGTAGGTCGAACCGCTTAAGAGCGATGAGACCTTTAGCTGTAGTTTTGTTGTGAGTAGCGAGAGCAGTGTAGAGCCATAGGTAAACTGTTGGAAACTATTAATCACCGAGTGATTATTTCTATAGCTTCAGTATATGTATATAAGAATGATAAATTGATAGTTTATTTGGTTAGAAGATAGGGACCCCATGCATGTAAGGGTCGTAAACCACCATGCGTGCACAGCCGGAGATAAGTAATAATTCGAGTTACTTTGCTAACTCAAATTGTTAATCTACAATAGTGATTCTGGAGTAACAATTCAGATTTTAGTGTAATAATTTGATTGCTGCAGTGAAATGTTACGCTAGAAATATATTATAAGAAAGGGTTTTGTGAAATCGAGTTAACCATTCAAACGGTGAACTCGAATGGAGAAGCTGCCACATGTCCTAAGAAAGTTAACAATTACGGCTGAGGTATATATATTTATATATGTGCACCCTCATATATGTGTATATATAAATACCTACAATCGCTGTGGACGCGGAAAAAAGCGCGGGTCGTCTTTATTGCGAATCACACGAGATTACAATTGTGGCCGGGACCCGGGTTGCTCGGGTGTAGCGAGTCCGGGTTGCGGCGAGTTTTGATCAGGGGATTGTGGGAAAGATCTTCTGGGGGATCCCTTTGATCCGCGTCTCCACGTGGTGTTCGTGCGAGAGCTCTGAAGGGGCTGCCCAGGACAGGGGTTTTACAGGGAGAGGGTTTTGGAGAGGCTAAGGAATGTCCACCGTTGCTTTGTCCCTTCCGTGCTTCGCGCTTTCTCGGCTAGGGGGTTTTCGGCTTCGTTCCTCGGTCTTCGCGTCTTCCTCGTTCCTTGCTTGACCTCGGTGTCCTTGATCGTCGGTTCGCGGCGTCGATCTAGTTTTTGGCGTTGGCTTTGGCTTTGGCTTTTTGGCTTTGGCTTTGCTCCGGCGTGGCTCTGGCTTTTGCTTTGCTTCGGCGCTTGCACTTGGACGTAGCTGGGAGAGACTTGCGATGCTTTCGTTCTTCCGGACTTCGCGTCGTATCGGCTAGAACGTGCGGTGCTTTTGCTCGAGGCCGGCGTAGTCGCTTGGCTTTGGCACTTGCGTTGCTTTGGCGCGGGCTTTACTGGGGCTTTGCTTTGGCTTCTTGCGTTGGCTTTAGCTTTGGCGTCAACTCGAACTTCTTCTTCGAACGACGTGGGCTACTTCTCCGGTGCTTCGACGGTTTACGTATCGACTGGACTTCTCTTCTTCTCCGGGCTTCTTTGGCGTGATCGGAGTCGAAGAATGCTTTCGAAGATGGTGGGGGTAGCACCGATCTCCGTGCGACGGTTGTGGCGTCGGCTTTTGTTGATGAAGACGACGAGGGTAGCGACGGTCTCCGTGCGACGGTTGTAGCGTCGGCTTTTGTTGATGAAGACGACGAGGGTAGCGACGGTCTCCGTGCGACGGTTGTAGCGTCGACTTTTGTTGATGAAGACGACGAGGTAGCGACGCTTCAGACGATCTGCTCCAGGCTTTCTTCTTCGTGGATGGGGCAGGCGTTAGTCGAAGACGAAGGGGTGATGACGCTTCGCTTCTCTCCTCCGGGCTTTGGGGCTTGATCGGGATCGAGGATTTGTTGGAGCCGACGGGGTAGTGCCGCTCCTCTTCTTCTCCGGGCTTTTGAGCTTGATCGGTGTCGAAGCTTGTTGGAGACGACGGGGTAGTGCCGCTCCTCTTCTTCTCCGGGCTTTTGGGCTTGATCGGAGTTGAAGGCTTGTTGGAGACGACGGGGTAGTGCCGCT